>OW026366.1:141107580-141707580 GCA_932273885.2 Leucozona laternaria
AATAATAATAATAATAATAATAATAATAATAATAATAATAATAATAATAATAATAATAATAATAATAGTAATAATAATAATAATAATAATAATAATAATAATAATAATAATAATAATAATAATAATAATAATAATAATAATAATAATAATAATAATAATAAAAATAATAATAATAATAATAATAATAATAATAAAAATAATAATAATAATAATCGAACAGCCCGGACTGGAATAACTAAATTAAAATATGTAATTACATATATCAACAATAATCATCAACGGGAATCATCTCTTTCTATATCACCCACACCCACTCCAATCAATCAGTTTGCACATTGGTATTATCTTGAAGTACCTACTTACAATACGTTATTTTAAAAGTGGGTTAGAGAAAAAAAAAAAACAAATTAAGCTACGTCCCTATACAACAAGTGATGCTGTTTTTTTTTGCTTATCTCGAAATAGAGAGTAATAATTATAACAAAAAAAGTATATTATAAATCTTTTTATAATTCTATAACATACCTATTAATAAATAGAAAAAAAAAGAAAGGAAAAAGAAACCATGCACAAGAAACCAAAAAAAATTAATGTGAGCCCCCCCCCCTTTTTTTTTGCCTAAATTAAAACCCAGTGTGACAGCATAGGCTATTCCAAATTGTATTCTATTCTTTTCAATAAAAGTAAATCCAATTTGGAAAAACTAAATATGTATAAATATTTATAAAAACAAAAAAACTACATACCAAAGAAATTTTACTTAGTCAATTTACTTACCTGCAAAAAAAAAAAGGATTTATTATATACTTACCGTTGACATGCCGAAAATAAACCTTACTTACCTGTGAGGAAGAGTGTCCGCTGACATCAGCGAGAAATAATCATTTAACCTACAAACGTCTGGAGCACATAACCTGAATCAGAAACCCTGTGTGAAAAGATATTGTTTCCCTTGTGATTCCTAAGTAATTTCATAGGCTATGAGTGTTGCTCCCTACTCCTAATGTGTCCTATGTGTCGGTTACTCGTATGCTAAAATTTTGATTGGAAGCCAATTATTTAACTAAACAAAAAAAATATAAATATAAGCGGCCAAACTTATACCTTATAAAGTACATAATTGTAAAGAAAAAAAAAAGAAATTTAAATTAATAGTAAATTAGCTGGGTTAAAAGAAAATCAAATCCTTCTAAATTAAATAGAGATAAAAAAAAGTAAGGGAAGCAGTTTACCCCCGAACTGAAACATAACAAAACAAAATATGATTAATTCTTTTAACAGACCGTCCTACTTCATCCAATAAAGGTATGCAGCAACATTCTCCCAAAGTAGTGCACTTCCTTGGCAGATCCGGATTTCAAAGTAAGTCATTTTGAATGTGCTTGTATAGTAAAATTATATATTTTTTTCTATTATGCGATTTGGGGGATATATTTTAACACAAAAAAAAAATAAAGATAAAAAACTTACAGATTAAACAAAACAAAGAAAAAAATTAAAGGTAAATTCACCCACATAAGGGAATTAAATTTAAACAAATAGTTGATTTTTCGAATAACTTTAACAGGCCAGTTTAAAATCGATTAAGTTTATTTTTTACTTTTTTTTTATTGGCAAAATTAAATAAATTTGTGAATTGCATTTGATAAGGAACTTCTTCTTCTTTTTTATTTTATTTGATGAATATTTGGAGCTCCTACTTGACTTATTGCAGATCATTTTTTTAGAAGGGAAGTGTTATTCTTCTCTCATCTAACGTCGGCGGGATTTCGAACGGGGAAAGTTATTTTTGTGCCAAAGCATGACTTTCTAGGAGCGGTGTCAAAGGTGGAGGTGACGTATTCGTGATAAGGTTGGCGAGTTAGATTGAATGTGTACTGGGTAAGCTTGATGAAGAACAAGATAGGGGCTACTGCGTGAACAGGGAGGTCACAGTAGCCATGGTGGTATCCCGTAGATACAAAGGGTGGGCATAACATCTTATGCACTCCCCCCTTATATGGAATCACACCCTTCACGTTACGATGAATTTGGGTTTCAGATTGTCTTTGAACCCGACTTAATATAAATTCAAATCCGGCATGATACAGTTGCGTAACAACTGTCCAGTGCTACGACGGCAAGAACCACCCCTCCGACGAGCTAGGATGAGCTTAAGCTGGCATGCCACGCCAACGTAGACTGGACGCCCTCTCCTACCAGCTGCCTGGATCAGCCTCAGGCTCCTGTAAGCCTGGGGTTGTAAAGGTGGCAAAAGGCGGGAGAGGTTTAAGGATTCATCACATGTTCTGACCGTCGTCGTGTAAAGACGTGTTTTGCTTTTCGCTCCAATCTACCAGTGTTAACCTGGAAACCCTAACCGACCTCAACTTTAAATACTCTCACCTCAATTTTTAATTAATTATAATAAATTTCCACCTGTCTGACCCTCTTTCATTTGTTTTCCTTCTTCATATTTCTCCGCTCAAAGTGTGCCATAAATCAATTTACAATTATGTCAAAGTGCTGCGCCTGCAATAATAGTTTCAAAATCGACGCGAGTGCAGATCGTGTTACTTGTGGTGGTCTCTGTTTAAAGTCATTCCAGCCGACTTGTATTGGGCTAAGTAAACGTTCGCTCATCTATATGAGTGAATATACTGCCCGTTTCGTGTTTTATTGTGACGAATGCAGGGAAATAACCTTGTCCCACATTCTCCTGGCCATAAAATGTAACATTGATTCACTTACATCGTCGCTGAATGAAAACAATAATAAATCTCGACACATAAGTAGTGAAATATCAAAAATTGATGACCTGATAAAATGCTTTGACGATTTACACACATCAAATTTAGACCTCTCTCGTGTTGTGAAATCCAACTTTACGGAACTTAAAAACTTCGTTAATTTACTATCTTTTAAATCTGGTTTAAGTAATAGTCTACACGAAATTTCAATGGCATTAGAAAACCTAAATTTAACCGAGCCAATAGACTCTTTACGTGACGATATTAAACGCTCAGCGAAAAACATAATATCGTCTTCCCAAATCAATAAACCTCTACCCACTATTGATTTAAATCATCTGTCAGTTATTAGTGTCGCGATTCAATTCATTTCGAACAATACCATTGAACTCGCGGCGACCAGAGAAAGTGTCAATGAATTGGTTGTAAACCTTAAGGTCGCAAATTACAATTTGATAGTCCCTCAAGTTGATCTAAATACAACTAATGACCTTCTGGATATTTGGAATAACTCTTCCCTGCATGATGAGCTACGTGAAATTTGCGCGCCCCCTTCCATGCCACTCACAACGACCTCCTCCAACGAGTCGGATAAAACCACCTCTGAAGAAGCAAAAAATTCTAATACTGTTACAACAGAAGATGAATAGGTAGTTGAAGAGTCTAATTCTGAAAGCCCTACTAAAACCTGTTAATTCATCATCTTCTTCCTGCGATCCCGAATTGCCCATAGATACTGTGAAATATAAAGCTAAGCTAAGCTAATTGATGCACGATGGCTCTCTAAATGGTTCTCCGTTAACTACAAAATTCGTGAAGCACGTATCAAGAAGATTTTCCCTTCGAGGAGTTACTCAACTTTTATCGCGTACCTGCCCAAGAAATATGACTGGATGTTTTTCTCCCCTGGATCTGATATTACTTCCTTCAATGGAGTGGAGTTTCGCCGCCTTAAAGATAATGTTCCTGTGAATTCTAAATTACTTTTTAACCGACGACCTAGACCCGATCCTAACTGGCATTTAAAAATTGGTAGATATCCCAACTTTAATAACATTCATCCCTTCCTCTCCAACAACACCTTAAGTGTTACTCATCCTTCTTGCCCTTCTAACCAATTTTCCCAATTAACAGCTGTAAATAGCACTCCACCTTCCTTAAGCCTTCAAAACCATAATTTTCCCTCTCTTGATTTAAACCCTGTACCCACTCCTGTTTCATCCTACTCAAACATAAAATCATCTGCACCTAATTAGTATATTTATATATATATATATTCATTAACTCATACGTTCTTAATCCTTCTCAACCTCCTTGTCCAGCCTCATCTATCCCTAACCCACCATATTCTAATCTTTCCTCCACAGCATTTTTACCATCGTTCTCCTCCTCCACCTCCACCACCACCCACAATACCAAATCCACTAACCGTAAACGTGTTTCTTTTGACCTGAATCCAATCTCTGCCCCTGTTTCCTCATCCATATGTACTGTTTCCCCACCCAATGATCCATGTTCATCAGTCACTTTTTCGTCATCATTACCTTCCTTAGCTACCTCCGTTCCCACACAACCTTCATTTCTCGATCCTTTGCTACCCCCTGTTGTTAAGCTCACTGAACAGTTTTCAGAAAGCGAGGATGGCCGCTACATAGTTTCACGTCTTCGTGATCTCAAAACGTATGACAACGTTCGGTTGTATCTGGCTTACCTATATGACAAACCAGAAAATATCTGTATTGACGCGAAAACGAAAACTAATCTTGAGGTTTTAATTTCCAAGGACGGACTCCCTTGCAACTTTTTGCCCTAAAAAAAATCTTTATTCAATACCATGAATGTTTTAATTTATCTCCTCTTCAAGTCTCTAATGACCTGTCAGCTTACGCCAATTATCTTAACTCTAGACGAATTTCACATCTTCAAAGATCTCAAGCAAGCCACAACAATTTTTGTCGTCGTTAACTGCTTCTCCTCTTCACAGCCGGTCCTTGACCCCACCCAGCAACTTTTTCCAAGCAATAATGCGGCTCTTCAATGCATTTCAATTTATTATCAAAATGTCCGGGGACTTCGTACCAAAACCTCGGAAGTATACCTCAACTCTCAGAAACTACCTTATAACGTTTTTGCTCTTACTGAAACTAATCTCTCCCAAGACATTGTGAGCAATGAACTCTTTACTTCTGACTTTAATGTCTTTCGAAATGATACTCTCTCCGAATCTTCTATCTCTAATAATGATTCATCCAACCTAAGCACTTCAGGACGTGGTGTCCTATTCGCATTACACTCAGATTTTGACTCATCATTAGTAAACATTCCAAATATCTCCAATATTGAGCTTGTATGTGTAAAAATTAACCTGAACAAACGTTTTCTTTACATCCTATGCTGCTATATACCTCCCTCCCAGACTGCAAATCAATATGCGTTGACTTTGTTGTGGATTCTATTAACGCTGAAGACGATACTTGTAGGTGACTTTAATTTACCTCATTTAGTATGGTCTGAATCTGAGAACGAGATTTATTTCATTGCAACTAATGCCACATCGGATAAAGAAGTTTTATTCACCGATGGACTTCTTACTTCTAGTCGTGTTCAGATGAGCGATATCAAAAATAATCTAGGAAGACAACTAGACTTAATTTTCACGTCTGACGCTGACACCTCTGTTGTCACGGAATGTAATCACCTCCTCTCCAAACTTGATAACTATCACCCCCCCATTTCTATTAATTTCGCGTATGTCAGCGAACATCATAATACTGATCTCTTAACGCAGCGGAAATTTAATTTTCGTAAAGCTAACTTTGAACAACTCAATGAACTCATTGGTAGAATCAATTTTGACCGACGAATCTATTCACATTGATTTAGTGATTGACACATTCTATAACCACATCTTTAACTGTTTTTCGAGGTCAGTCCCTATTTTACTTCAAAAAAATTTCACATCTTCTCCTCCTTGGTATAATAAAGAACTTGGTTCACTACGTAATCTACGTAATAAACTTTGGCAAAAGTTTCTGAAATCGAGGTCTAGTTTGGACCTTTCTAATTATCTCTCATCTTACCACAACTTCTCGACCTTATGTGACTCCCTTTATTCCAATTATATCCATCAAATACAGGCTGATCTTATTACCAACCCAAAAAAGTTCTACCAATTTATTAATTGCAAGAAAAAATCGGATGGTTATCCTTCCACATTAAGAAATCGTGAATCTATGTCTGCTGACCCTTATACCATATCCAATCTTTTTGCAGATTTTTTCAGCGAAGCATTTTCTTTTAATGATACCGAGATAGACTTGAACTATTTTAGTTATTTGTACAATTATCCTCATACCTCCTTTACTGATATCAACATTTCCCTATCTTCAGTGGTGAGTAAAATTACTCAACTGAAAGATGATTTTTCCCCTGGTCCAGATGGTCTCCCAGCAATCGTTCTTAAAAAATGTATTGGAAAATTAGCACAGCCTCTTACAAAACTCTTCCACCTCTCCATTGTAAGTGTTATTTTTCCTAAGATGTGGAAAAATTCTTTCATTAACCCTGTCCACAAAAAAGGTTGCAAAAATGATATTTCCAACTACAGACCCATTGCCAAACTCTCTTGTATACCTAAACTTTTTGAAAGTATAGTGTACGAGTCGCTGTTTGTTCACTGTAAAGCAATTTGTAACTCTAAGCAGCACGGGTTCTTAAAAGGACGATCCACAACAACTAACCTCACTGAATTCGTTTCAAAACCGCTGTCTGCCTTAGAAGAAGGTAAAGAAGTGGATGCCATTGCAACAGATTTTAGCTAGGCATTTGACAAAATTTCCCACAATATCATTCTTTTTAAACTTAAAACGCTTGGTTTTCCTCTTTTGTTCACCTCTTGGATTCAGTCATACCTAGTTGACCGTCAGTATCGAGTGCTCTTCAGAGGGAGTATCTCCAAACCACTTATTTTTGTTTTGACTATAAATGACGTTGAGCTGATTTTACCTCAATCTGATTTAGAAATTTACGCTGAGGATATGAGAATATCGAAACAAATTTTTACCCCTGACGACGCACTTATGCTGCAAACAGACTTAAATAGCTTTTTTACTTGGTGCCAAAAGAACTTTCTTGAGCTAAACATTAAGAAATGTCAAACCATAACCTTCACTCGAAAGCACCCTCCCTTGTCCCAAAGACAATTAATGGAGTACCTGTTCTTATTGTAACCTCCATGCGCGACTTGGGAGTCATTTGTGACACTCAACTCAATTTTCGCTCCCACTACGACAGCATTATCAGCAAAGCCAACTCAACACTCGGGTTCGTAAAACGCTGGTCAAAAGAATTTTCTTGTCCATATGTAACCAAATCCCTTTATATGACTTTTATTTAGACTTCTCTCTTTTTTAGACTGCCTCACCCGTCTGGTCACCATATCATCAAGTTCACATAGATCGTGTCGAAGCCGTCCAGCGCAGATTTTAACGCTTCACTTTGCGGGGTCTTGGCTGGGATGATCCCTATAACCTGCCTTCTTATGCAGACCGTCTTAAACTTCTGAACCTTCAACCGCTCAAATTACGCCGTGATACTGCTGACATCGTTTTTGTTCACAAATTAATAAAGGAGGTCATTGATTGCCTTACTCTTCTCCAAAAGATCTGTCTGAATCCAAACACCCGTCAGTTAAGATCTGTTCCTTTCTTCCTCACTGCCTACCACCGTACCGATTATGGCCTCAACGAACCTTCGACTCGAATGCTACGCAAAGCCAACAACATAAATACCTTCAACCCCAACATGAGTAAGCCTGCTTTAAAACAAGCTTTTCTTAACTCATCCTTCTCTTAGTCCTTTTTTACTTATTCTAACTCTCCCATACTGAAAATTTCTACCTTTATATGTTTAGTTTTAAGTTCTGCTTGTATTAAGCTTATAAATAAATAACGGGTGATTTTTTAGCTGGTTTGGTTTTGGCAACACTGGTTTTGACAGCTGACGTGTGTTTAGTACCTTGTGTCACTGTCAAACAGCTTCAGTTTGGTTTGCAATTTAACCATGGATCGTCTTACAAATGAACAACGCTTGCAAATTATTGAATTTTACTATCAAAATTCGTGCTCGGTTCGAAATGTTCATCGCGCGCTGCTTGTGTTCAGCGATGAGGCTCATTTTTGGTTGAATGGGTACGTAAATAAGCAAAATTGCCGCATTTGGAGTGAAGATCAGCCAGAAGCATTGCAACAGCTACCAATGCATCCCGAAAAAGCCACTTTTTGGTGCGGTTTATGGGCCGGCGGCATTATTGGGCCTATTTCTTCAAAGATGATGCGAATCGCAGCGTTACTGTCAATGGTGAACGCTACCGAGCGATGATAACAAACTTTTTTTTGCCCGAAATGGAAGTTCTTGACTTGCATGATATGTGGTTTCAACAAGACGGTGCCACATGCCACACAGCACGCGAAACAATGGCGCAATTGCGAGGCGAGTTTGGTGAACAGTTAATTTCACGTTTCGGCCGGTCAATTGGCCGCCTAGATCGTGCGATTTGACACCATTAGATTATTTTTTGTGGGGGTATGTCAAGGCTAATGTCTATAGGGACAAGCCCGCTTCGATTGACGCACTGGAAGCCAACATCCATGCATTCATTCGTGAGATACCGGCCGATATGTGTGAAAGAGTATGCCAAAATTGGACTCAGCGGATGGGCTACCTGAGACGCAGCCGCGGTCAACATTTGCATGAAATTATCCTTAAACATTAAATTGCAAGGTTCAAACTATCGATTCAAATAAATATTTCATTCATTTTTTCGAATTTTTTGTGTTTTTTTTTTAAAAAAAGTTCTAAGCCTCTTAAAAAATCACCCATTATAAATTCTCAGACTGGTTTTTATTCATGGTGGTTATCAACCATTTGGAAAAGCCTTGCAACCAGTTTGGGCATCCCTGCCGACAACACCTTCGGTTCCCTACAAACTAGCAATCCATACGTAAAAGCCGTGACCAAAACTGGCGAAATAATTCCACAACAGTTAAAGCAGTTGTATGAAAGCCTGAACTGCAGCAAGTAATGAAGTAAGTTCCATTAATGTTTAGATAAAGTTTGTATTTTTATAATTTCGATTTTTGATTCATTTACAACAGGTCGCAGGCCTTCATCTTATAAGCCTGCAGGAGAAATAGCTGTAATTGGAGCCAGTCAGTGCTTGCATACGAACAACTATGACTCAAACACTTACTTTTGTAATTAAATAGAAGAGTTGGAGGACTTTACAGTACAATTGCTTGAAGTGCCATCATCACCAGAGCCAACTGCAGCTATGTCACCAACACCGAAACCACTTTCCGCAGATCTACCAGCCGAATATCTTGATATCACACCACCTGAGTCCGAGATAGTTGAACTATAACCTGCAAAAAATAATTTAAAAATGTTACTCAACGTTCTCGTAGAAAATAAGCGCGATCTAAAAATATAAATTCAAAGTTAACGCAAAGTCGCAAAATATTAGACAGTTTAATACAGTGTTAAAGAGGATTTTCCAAATTTTAAAATAGTTAGCGTAGTACTATCATTTCAATATTTTGTTAAATTTAAATTCATCAAATGTATTTTTCATCTTGTTAAGTACCATACTAATGTCATATGCTACTTTGACAACAACAAATGTGAAAAAAGTAAGTTAAAGATAAGTTATTGAACAATTTGGATTAAATCTGACTGTGGATAAGATTTAAATCTAATTATTCCTTTGGCTTTTATAGTCACAATTAGCATTAGCTTTTCCCGACGTTTCAGCAGGGGTTGCTGCCTTCTTCAGGGAAACTTTATTACGTATAAAAAAACAAATAATAATATTATATCAGATTTAGAAAAAAAAAAAAACAAATCAACAATAAACTTACTTTGAGTAAAAAATTGATACAAAACCAACGGCTTTACGTTAAGTAAAATTGAAAATTATAAAAAAAAGAAAGTTGTACACTTCAAAATGAAGTTTAGTCTTTGTACTTAATATACTGTAGTGTAATATCATTCAAAAGCAAATATGAAAACATCAAAGCCACATGCACTTCATTGATACATGACACAATAGTAAAACCAATAGTAAACTTAGCTCTGCTATGTTACTAATTTTCTTTAAACATAGATTCAGATCATTGCCATTTGCAGTTTATGCAAATTGAAAATTATTTAATTTCAAAGTGGCACAATTTGTATTATGTTTCTCTACTCCAACCACCCAATTATGATTGAGTCATAGGTAATCAGATTTTGTTGGACTCATTAGAAATATGTAATATGTTATACAATTCCATTGTATGAATAATGTTAAGTATGTTAAGTGGGGGAAGCCCTAAATAATTTTAAGTAGTATAAATACCTGTAAAATTTTGTATATAAAATCATTCTGAAACTTAGGTCTTTTGGAATCATTAATAGCGGCATTTTTGCCACTTTTGCCTCTGGCATATTAGCGAGCTGCGCTTTAACAAGTATTATCATAGCGTGTTACGCTAATATAACTTAGGGCCATTAGGAGAAACTTTACATGGCGATCCTGTCAACCTGCTAGGTAAGCAAACATAGTATTTTACCAACAGGGAAGGGACCACACCAGAGATTATGAATTATAAAGATTGGAAACCTTCGTACGTTTCACCCTCCAAAACCCATTTGTTTACATTGTTGTTTTTGTAATTTCGTTTTGTGTCGATGAATAGATGTGACAATTAAACAGGGTGGGTTTGTTCTGTTTTGACAGTTCGACCATTTTTTATGTGTAAAAAACGCAGCCATCTTTAAAGAAATTTCAACTCATCAGCTTTTTACCACAAAAATGGCGGACGTTAGGTGGGATATCGGGATGTGTTCGGAAAATACAGATTCAATGGTGCAAACAGAATAATTAAGGGTGCTTAAAGGTGTTCATAAATCTATAGCTGGCCATTCACGAGTGAGCTTTAAGTTAATATTTTTTAAAGAAATCGACACTTGCAGCTTCCTTAGGGTAATTTCATCAAACAGAAATAATAAGTTACTATCGAAAGTGATAAAAATATGATGTAAAGCATCGTAATACATATGATTAAATAACGACACAGATCTTACTAATGCCGTTTTCGATTGGATTTTCGGTCTATTCTACTCCTTTTCAATTCCAATCGAATATGAAAACACTGAGTTTCGTAAATTTTAACACACACTACGTAAAGCCGCCATTTAACAAAATGGCTTCTTCAAGTATTTATCACTTTTGACAAGTAATCCAACGAAAAACTTTATATGTATGTGTGTGTTCCTCGTCTACTCCAATATGAAATTGGGAACAGAAGAACACTCCGAAAACATTGCTCGGAACAGCCAATCGAAGGCTTTTGGAGTAGTAGGAATTAAAAAGGAGTGGAAAAGGAGTACTCCGAACATCCAAACGAAAACGAAATAAATATATATTATATATTGTGGCGAAGATTGTGATGAGCTGAATTAGAATATTTTGAATTTATTTTAAAAATGCTAGAAACGATTTTTTTGCTACAAATAGTGCTAACTCCTCTACTTGGCTGATGTATTTCAGTAGTATATAGAATTTGTATTTTAAACCCTTCATATACAACAGTTAAAGCCCAAACCACGCTACTCTCGTTTGGTATGTTGTGGAGGCATGTGTCGACGTTGACAGATTAGTGAATAATTAGGTTACAGCGAGGAAATATTCCATAAGAATATTGAATTCATCCGGTGTCAACCGGGTATGAAATTCTGGTGCCAAACTATAGTGCCATCTGTGCGTTGAAAGGGGTAAGGGTAAACAGAGTTAAAAGGTATTAGATGAGGTTTGGCGAAATGTCAAAAAAAGAGTGGTAGATACAGAATACACATACAATTTAATAAGAGAAACAAATGTTAGAACAGATCGGATCGGATGATGCAAACGGTGTAAGAGAAGGAAATAGTAATAATGTACACAAATATTGTATGTTCCATGGCTAAAATCAGTTTGAGGAGTTATCCGAGATGAAAGGCTTTATATTTATGCACATTTTTGTTAAATCAGTGTTCAGCATTTCTAAATGAAATAGAAAAGAAAAGAACACTTATAAAGCATCACTTTCAACAGCAAATGGAAAGAAGACTTTTTGCAATATTCTGTTCTCTCACTAACTGATTAAATTTATCTACCTCGTTAATTATGTATTGATTTATTGTCTATTTGCATTTTTAATTATTATTTTACTACCCTTTAAATATAATTGTTCAAAATCCTCCATGCATTTTTAAAACCAAATGATTTTAGGTGTCGTGAACACTTGATAGTTCGTTTCGCCATTTTTATTAGTTTTGAACGTGCCCATTGAAACTCATCAAGTTTTCAAAATATCGTGGTGGAAATCAGTAAGTTGCACTAGAATGAGTTAAAACACGCATACTAATGCAACTTACTTACTTCACCACGGGCAGCCATATTGTTTAGCTTGTAGGCAAACCCGAATGACAGCCGAGGTTTCCAATCTTTATAATTCATAATCTCTGGACCAAACACTCTACTGACATACAACCAGCAAGAACTAGACTCCTTATTTGAAGAGCTAGAACAACCCTACTAGCCAACAATCCCGGAAGGTATAGAGTATGTACCATACGTACCAACGCACAAGACGGCCGGAAGCCAAATATTTAATACTGAAGCGTGGGTGTTATGCTTGTGTGTGTGAGTGCAAATGAGTTGATCGTGGATGGGTGGATGCGTAAATGTGCGTGTGTGTGTGTGTGATTCGAGCCAGGTAACCGTCAGTGACGTTTAGCCTGTCTACAGTCTGCTTCTTACTTGAAAGCTTTACGACGAGGTTTACCACAATATGCGGAGTGCAGAGCCAGGCGACCAAACTAGTGTTCAGCCTGTCTACTGTGCGACAACGAAGACAAGTGGAAAGCAATCAGTCAAAAATAATAAAAAGACTAGTCACTCCAACGATAAGTTGTATGTTAACTGCTTAGCTTTATTCGACAGAATGCAACTTCTTAGATTTCAAGATTTTTATTGAACGATATATATACAATTTGATAAACTTAAAACTATGAGATACAAATGGAAATAGAAATTTGTTGGCACATAACTTAACACTGAAAACACTTAAAATTAAATAATAATAATACATATCTATTATACATGGATGGTTTGCTTAAAATTAAGAGTCGGCTGACTTGATGATTTGGGGGTGTTCCGTCCCGGTTGTCCAGTTGGTGGGTTTGGTGTTGTCGCGTCGGCATAGAATTGAACTTCTTCGTTGTCGGTTGGGATTCTCCTTATTATATCCAGAGCACTGAGGTATCTAGGCTCTGGATGTCGTTCTTGTGTGGTCATCCTTCTTATCAGCGGGTTAGGGTGGTTGGCAGTATTACAGGTGAGCTTCTTTGCCAATTGCACGAGAAACTGGTCTAGTGGCTTGATTTTTGCTTCTTCGAAGATTCTTTGGTTGCTGTAGTAGTGTAGTGCTTCTGTCGCTGGCGATCGAAGGTAAGGCCGGTGCTTATCCTTAGTATTTTCCTTTCGAAGAACTGGAGCTTCTGCATCGCTGCCTTCGAAATGGTATACCATACCGGAAAATTGTAGCTGATGATCGGTCTGATTAGCTGCTTGTATTTAAGCAGCTTCGTTGGCTGGCTTAGTACGGTTCTTCTAGCTAGCGACAGGTGCATTCGATAAAACGCAAAGTTGGCCTTCCTTAGTACCTGTCTCGAGTGAGGGTTGAATTTAAACAGCTCGTTGAAGTGGACTCCGAGGTTTTTGACGTCGTTTTTGGTTGCTATCGTCGACCCATCAGAAAGCTTCAGGGTCAGGTTTCTGCAAGTGGTTGCAGAACGACAGCGGGTGCCATTTGTGGTGGGTCTCCTGAAACACACAAGTTCCGATTTGGCGGAGTTGAACTTGATTCCCCATTTTTTATAGTATTCGTACAGTCTGGACACGTGAGTTTCCACTTTTCGAGCTGCAATTGTTGGCGCTATCGATGAAGCGTAGGTAAGCGAGTCGTCAGCGAAAAGGAGATTCTCGCATTCAGTTGACACCGGTTGATCAGACGTCATTAGGCTGTATAGGAAGGGACCCAGCTTGGACCCTTGGGCGACTCAGGCTTTGATGGAATAAGAGAATAATATTTTTATTAGTGGCGAAGGTAATTGAAGTATTCGCAGTTTATGGATAAAGGCTTCTATCCATACGCTGTCGAATGCTTTCTCGGCATCCAGAAAGCATCCTACGGTGACACGATAGCTGTTGAGTGCTGAGGAGACGTCGGACTGTAACTTCAGCAGTGGATGCAGTGTTGAATGCCCTTCCCGGAAGCCAATCTGCATGTCTGGGATGATGTTGTTTTCATTGCAGTACTTCTTGAGTCTCCTAAGTATGACTTCCTCCAGAATTTTGCTGACACTGTTGAGGAGGAATATAGGCCTATAGTTGGAAACCAGGTTTTTAGCGCCTTTCTTCGGGATTGCAACGATTTTTGCCGTTTTCCACTTGCAGTTGTTTACGCAGTTGTTTATGATGATTGTGAGTAGTATCGTCACTGCATGCCTTTTGATGATGTAGCTGGAGACTCCATCCGGTCCTGCTGACTTTTTTGGCTTGGATTTGACGATTATTTCTGCAATTTCCTCTGGTTGGCATAGCTGAGGGTTGCCCGTTGGGCAACTAGCTGAAAGATGGTCATCAAACTCCACTCCTTCCAAGTTTGGCTGTAAAGTCAGCTGGACGGATGTCCTGATTTCATCCAGGACACAAGGTCCGTTGATGGGCTGGGTGTGAAGTTTTCCTCGAAGTGATTCGCGAAAACTTCCACTTTGTCAGCAGTTGTCGTCCCTCAACGTTGCTGCTGATGATGACGTCAGGCATTGACTGGGTTTTCCCTAAACAGCTGCTTATTTCGTTGAAGGCGTATGGTCCTGGTTTGGTGGCCTGTAGTCTCTTCTGGGATCGCATGTTGCTGTGGTGTTGGATCGAGTTCCGGAACATTATGTTTACACATTGAAGTTCGCTTCTCACCGCCTGATAGTCGTTGCTGGTTGTGTTGAATTCTCTTTGGTATATTCTTTGTAGCCGTTTCCTCAACCTTTGTCGGTGGGAATAGAGATTCCGCACATACTCCGGGAGGTGTTCGTACCTATCTTTCGACGTCTTGGGCACTTTTTCGGTTTCAAGGGCATTGGAGATAGCTGACTCCAGGCGGTCGATGGCACAATCGATTTCCTCATTACTTAGGTTCCTGTTGGAGCGTGGTATTGTGACGTTGTCTTCCATGTCTTTCTGGAGTTTCTCAATATCCAGTCTTCTATAGCTGATGTAGTTCTCAGGTGGGACTGTTGTCAACAAAACAGGTGGGCTCAGTTTAATGGAGAGCTGGACTGCATCATGGTCTGAGTCACTGGGCAAGGTTAAGCAGGTATAGTTGCTGATTCTTGGAATTAGATAAATAAAATTAGATGTTAATAGGAAGAAATCTATGGTCGATGCAGTTCTGGGAAAGGTAGGCTTTGGCTGCGATACAACAACCAAGGAGTTTTCTTCGCTGTTGATCCAGTCCATGATCGCCTTTCCTTTCGTGTCGATAGTGGTGTCTAGCCATTGATGATGCCTCGCATTGAAGTCCCCGCCAATGAGACCGTAGGTTGTCTGTTTCAGAGTACGGTTGAGAACATGTAGGTCGCTTCTAATATTTCCGGCGGAGGAGTGACACTTGAAGTATACGCTGATGACTGTCAAGGTTTCTTCTCTTCCTAGTTGTATCCTGATGGCGGTGGCTTCACTGGTCTGCAGTCCTGGAATGATGACTTCGCTGGTGCTGGGGGAGATCTTATTCCTTATAAAAATGGCTGTCCCGGTTTTATTTTGGCGGAAGGTTTTGTAAACGTTGACATCTATGTTGTTCCTTAATGTCACATTCGTCTCGCTGTTAAGGGCAATATCGGGGGTGTTTTTCTTCATAAAGAAGTTGAATGACGTCGTCTTTGCAAGGCTGTATAATGAATTTACATTATACGTCACTATGCAACTTCTTAGTGATTTGTTGCGGCCTTTTATACTCTAGAAGGCGGCAGCACATTTCAATGTTTATGTTTTACGAAATGTGTTGTTTTTTATGTGTTTATGTCTTTTTGCTAGCATTTTTAAATTTAATACAATGGATTAAAATTAAAGAGTTTATAAATTTAAATGGAAAAATGAAAATGTATGTATTCATGTTAGTAATGTTATGTTTATGATAATGTTTCTATAGGATGACTGTTACAATCTCCCCCTCTGCCTCATGGAACGTCTCGGAAATGTGACAGGATCTATTGTATTGGTGGGCTCAGGTGAAGTAATCTTTCTTTTGGGTTTGGGATTGATCATCTTTGCCTCTGAAATGGTTTTTGGTTTGGTAGGTCTTTCTTCAATTATGTGTTTAGGTGGCGTCATCCTTCCCTTTGATTTTGGATCGGTCATCTTTGCTTCATTACTAGGATTAGGCTTCAGAGGTCATCCTCTTTTTCTGAAAGAAACAATGGGCTTAGGTGATGCAAGTTCTTTCGAGCCCCCAGAAAATAAAGTGATCATTGAGGCGTGGTATGTCCCCAATGGCACGGTTGGATCATCTTGTTTCACAATAGTATAGCTGCTTAAGAGGCCTCCACCCAAAATTTTGAGAAAAACGTGAAATTGGGCAAATGGCCGTAAAGTTTGAGAAGTTAATACAACACGTATTGTAAAAAACTAAATTTTTTATGAAAGAATGATATTATATCTTGAAAAGCGTCGAGCCACTTTTTTATTTTTTTTATTTTATCATATTTAATTTTAATATTTTAGTTGCCTCTCTCTCTAAATTTCACAAAACTTCTCAGAGGACTATAAGGTTTGTGAGAAATTGAAATGGGAAATACATATTATTTTAACGTCATTTTATAGGTAATGAGCAGAACTTGAAATCCGTCGGAGCGGATTTTTAATTTTGCACCCTATTTTTGAATAATCATCTTTTGAAAAACACTAAAATTGGTCAATTTCTAATGCATTTTTGAATGCGTAGTTGTATGAAAAATGCAACACAACTTTACCCAAATGTCATAATGCTTTCTGAAACTGTTTCAATAAAAAAAGTTTATCAAAAAGGAACTTATTATTCCAAAATAACACATTTTAAAAAAGTCTTATTTTTTATACAAAAGTCGTTACTTTATTTTAACGGCCGTTTTTAGTTCATCTATTTGCCCCAAGGAAGTATTTTTCGAACATACTTTTTTTTGTTGGAACATAAACAAAAAAGTATGAGATGGGAGAGGCGAGCAAGTATTTGTGTGCATGAGAGCAGAAACCTTTACAGTTGGTTTCTGCTCTCATGCACACATGAGGTTGTTTAGGTTAGTTGGTATACGCGAGGAGTATGTATGTGGTGAGTGTCCGGTCTGAAATAAATCAAAGGAGTATCTAGATGTAGATGTAATTTGTTGTATTGCATCGTTTTTTGTATGTTATTAGGCAGAAAAATAATTTACACATTCATTAGCGCTCGCAGGATTTTTTGCAGGGGTGGGCATAGGTACTAAGGAGATTTTTCAAAGGTGGGGCAAAAAGTGTACTCATATAGAAAAAAATCTAGAATTTTTTAATATTTCGGTAAAGGTACTGTTTCATGTCTATTTTCAATCGAATATTTGCCCCTTTGGCTTACGAGCAAGCCTTGGATTTATCTTTTAGGCTAACAGGCCCAGGGTATCATGAATAGACAGGCACCACAAAGGCAAATACAACGAATCAACTGAAAGTGAATAAAGAAAATATTTTTTCAATGTTTTTTTTTAAGTATTCTAAAGGGTGGTTAAATTTTAAGGGCCGATTTTGAATGTGAACCACACCTAATCGCCAAGTTTTTTTCTGCATTTCATTTGACATTTCTCAATTTCAAACTAATTCAATTTGAACCAAGGAAAGATACACAATCGAGCAACGCGTTAAAGTTATTCAGGCTTATTATGAAAATGGGCGTTCAAATCAAAATGCATCACTTCGCGATTTCTTCGGTCAATTTAATCGTTAAATTGTGCGTACAATCGGAAAAATCGTGCAAAAATTTGAGCAAACCGGGTCTGTAGGAGATGTGAAAATACCAGTGCATGCTCGTACAGCTCATACTGCAGAAAATATTGCTGATGTTCGCGATAGTGTGGCTGAAGAGCCGTCCACCTCAACTCGTCGTCATGCCCAACAATTGCACCTCTCACACTCGTCGTTGATGGACATTATGCATAAAGACTTGCATTTACACGCTTAAAAGGTGCAATTGACTCAAGAACTAAAGCCTCTTGACCATTTCAAGCGTCGTCAATGGTCAGAATGGTGGCAGGAAATGGCAACAGTGGATGATCAATTTTCGAAGAAAATCATCTTCAGTGATGAGGCACATTTTCACCTCAGTGGATTCGTCAATAAGCAGAATTGCCGCATTTGAGCAAATGATAATCCAAGAGTGATTGTCGAAAAATCAATGCACCCACAAAGAGTGACTGGTTTGGTGCGGTTTATGGGCTGGCGGCATCATCGGGCCGTATTTTTTCCAAAATGAGGCCGCTCAGGCAGTAACTGTGAATGGTGTTCGCTATCGTGAGGTGATAACGAACTTTTTATGGCCCGAAATGGAAGATATGGATGTGGACGATATGTGGTTTCAACAGGACGGTGCCACTCGCAAACAGCTAACGAAACAATGGCTCTTTTGCGCGACAAATTCAATGGCCGTGTTATCTCACGTGGTGTCGATGTCAATTGGCCGCCAATATCATGCGATTTGACACCGTTGGACTTTTTCTTTGAGGTTATTTGAAAGAAAAGGTGTACCTACGTCGATAAGCCAGCAACAATTCAAGAGCTAAAGGATAAGATAAGTCGCGGCGGCCATTTGGCCGATATTTTGTTCTATACATAATTGAACCATACCAATATTATCATAATAAAAAGAAATGACAATAATTTACTAAATAATTTGTGTTTTATTCAAAATCAACATTAAAATTTAACCACCCTTTATATACAAATATACATATCATTTTGATATTTCAATGTTTGAAGACTTTTGTCACAAAAAATATCAATTCTAATTTATTTTGTTCGGTGAAGGTAGGTTAGGTACCTACCTACCTACACATTTGGGTACCTATCTAAGTTTGACTGTCTGTAAACGTACTTACTTAAAAATTAAATTAGTTTTATCCAGGAATATAAATTGGAAACAAAAATCCCCAGGTTATTTTAGAATATCAACAAAAAAATTTTTTCTCTTCATTATATCAAAACATGTAGCTATAATTACAGAAAAATAATGTACTCACCTATCTATGTATGTACCTACATACATAACTATATACCTACATAAGTTGAAATGTCAAATTTCAATAAAAGTATATCCCTCTACCTACAACAACACTCTGCTCTACATAAATTTGAAACATTCAATTTCAAGGTCAACATCACCAATTTTCCGCTTTATGATAAACCTTATACATATATAGATACCTTATTGCAACATATATTGGAGCTTCTAGGTGTAAGAAATAACTTTGTCCTTCCTCAAATGTTCCATCGATCTTACAAAGAATGATATACCTACTAATGCTTCACACACAACGCAAACGTATAACCTACACTTACCCCCTATACGTATACATATTAAAACTACCCTTTTCTTCCAAACAACTGTGTATGCATCAGAGATCAGACAGAGCAGAGAATGCAAAAAATTAAAAAAATTAAATGAAAGAAGGTATTCTGTCACTCTCTATATCTCCAACACAAACGCGACTTTCGAAGTTCCAACATGTTGATCGAACAAATGCGGTGTGACTTTTTCTTGTTGTTATTTTTATTCGAAGTTCCGATCTTCGAATCTGACTTCGACATTTTGGGTGGAGGCCTCTTAAACCTTTCTTCATGGATATTATGTAAGGGCCATCTCTTTTTGGTGAAAGTTTCGAAGTAAAACCTAACGATGTTTTGCTGATTGTATGAGTTTTGACAAGAACCTTATCGCCAACTTTAAACTAATATTGGGATCTTCGCTTCTTGTCAGCGTAGACTCTGTTTCGGTCTTGTGACTTCTCCGATGCTTCTCTTTCTTCCTTCAGAGTATCGGCTAGTTTAATTAAGTAAGGAGTGATTTGAGGCATGAAATTTTCTGACTGTACAATAGTTTTTAAATCATGATTAATGTCATCCGGGGTTCGTAATTCCCTTCCGAATGTCAAAAAGGCGGGTGAAAATCCAGTGCTTTCACATTTGGTTTTATTCATCGCGAATCGTATAGCTGGAAGTTTGAGATTCCACATCTTGTGTTGATTTTCAACTAAAATTGAGGGCTGGGCTTTTAAGTCTCGATTTTTTCTCTCAACTGGGTTTGCTTCTGGATGATATACTGGAGTGAACGATTGTTTTATATTTAGACAAAATGTTAACTTTTGCATCAAGGCAGATATAAATTGTGTTCCATTTTCACTGTGCGAACTCCATAACGCAGGAAAACTTCATTTAATAAAGTTAAGGCACAATTTTCAGCCGTACCTTCTTTCAGTGGAAACAGTTCAACCCAACGGCTGCATAAGTCTTCAACAATTAGGATCCAATGATGCCCACTAGGACTGGTGGGTAGTGGTCCGAAAACGTCTACTGCGATGACTTCGAATCTTTGGCTGCTTGGGGTTGTTTGCAATAGTCTGGCTGGTTTCAAAATTGAGGCTTTGTAGCGTTGACATTCGGCGCAAACCTTGACATGTTTAGCAACATCTGACCTCATTCCATGCCAGTAATAGCGACTTGAGATACGAGCTAATGTCTTATCCATACCGTAATGTCCAGCAATAAAATCATCGTGGTACTTCTTCAATATCATGGCTATCATTGATTTTGGTATGACCAGTTGGACGCTTTCCGAATCTTCTTCGGAACAATACCGGTATAAAACCCCATCAACTAACATATACCCTCGACTGGTCCAACAAATAAATTTTCATCATTGTTTTCAAAAGAATCAATTATGAATTTAAGATTAAAATCGGCTAGTTGTTCATCTCTAATTTCTTTCGAACCTTTTCTTGGAATATCAACAACAATTGAACAAATTATACAACTATTCTCTATATGATCATTGTCGGGACATGGCGGTCGGGATAGAGTGTCAGCTACAGCGTTGTTTCTGCCGGGATTGTAACCTATCTCAATGTTATAAGGTTGTAATTGAAGCGCCCACCTGGCGAGTCTACGGGTTGATGATCGGTAAGAATCTTCACTTCAGATCCTTCTATGTATCCTCGGAATTTTTCGACTACCCATACTTCTGCCAGTGCCTCGCATTCTGCCAGTGCCTCGCATTCCGTTGTTGAGTAATTTCGTTCTGCAGGTAGTAGTAAACGGCTTGCGAATTCAACAGGGTGTTCCATCTCGTTCTCCCTCTCGAGTAAAACAGCTCCAATAGCATAGCTGCTTGCGTCCTTTTTCAGAATAAATGGAGTATCATTTTTTACCTGCTGTAAAATTGGAGAAGTTGTCAGGAGTTTCAAACGCGTTTTTCTCATCGAATCCTCATTTGCAAACTGCATTCTTCTTTGTCAAATTTGATAGTCGTTTCGATACATCCGCAAAATTTGGAATAAATCTTCTATACCAGGAACAAGTTTGCAATAATGATACGACTTGTTTTTGATTTTTTGGACTAGGGTGAAGCAGTATGGCATCAGTTTTTCCTGGGTCAACTTTAAAACCAACCGGGTGTCAAAATGTGACCCAAATATTTAAATTCGGAACAGCAAAATTTGCATTTGTCTTGGTTGAGTTTGAAACCAAAATACTTAAGATGCAAGAATACTTTTTGTAGATCGTTAAAATGGGTTGAAAAGTCTTCGGAGCAAATAATAATATCATCAAGATATGCAAGGATTAGGATTTGTGGAAGACCATTCCGAAACTTGTCAATCAGGCGTTGGAAGGTTGCTGGCGCATTTCGCAATCCAAATGACATTCTTTTAAAAACATAAGATCCAAACGGTGTTATGAAAGCAGTTTTTGGCTGATCTTCTTCTGCCACCTTAATTTGCCAATACCCTGAACGTAAGTCCAATGTTGACATGAATGGCGTACTCTTAGCTGCGTGAAGAAGATCATCCATTCGTTGCAACGGATAGCGGTCAGGTATGGTTATGGCGTTTAATTTTCAATAGTGGACGCATACTCTTATTTTTCCATCTTTTTTTGGGACCATGACCACAGGAAAGGCCCATGGGGATTGTTTTTCTTCAATTATACCTTTGCCGAGCATATCGTCGATTTCGACTTTTCATTGTATTTTTCTTGCCGGTGATATACGGTACGGTGGATTCGATATTGGGCTGTGTGTTCTAGTATTAATTTGGTGTTCTATATTGCAAATAGGGGTTATTACCTCTCCGAAAATTTCTTCTTGCTCGGTGAGCATCTTTTCCAACTGTTTTTTATCAGGTTCACTGAGCGAATATCCTTCATCTGGGCTCAGTTCGATATCAATTGAATTGAGAGTGAAACAGTCGTTAAGATTTGAATCGGCTTTCTTAGGTTCGCTAAAAAGATCGTTTTCTCTTTCAGGTGTTTTCATCTCTTGAGGCAGCGCGTCATAGAAGATTGCTTGGCTGCTGTGCGGTGAGTAATCATTGGATCGTTTGCGTTTTGGTGTACTTTGGATGGGGCTTAGCATTTCATGGCTTTCAACCCAAGCCAAATATACTGCCACTTTTTTAAGCTTTTCATCGTTTTCCAATATTGTATGGTAGTTTGGCTTTGGGATCGGTTTTAGCGTTTTTAAGGGGTTTTCTCGAGGTTCGATTAGATTTTTGTCGCTGTATTCAGCCAGCTTAACATCAAATATAGGTGGTGGGTCGTCAATAAAATGAAATGCTCTTTGAGCTTTATTCAAAACTAGTCCACATTGTTCGAGAAAATCGATTGGTAGAGTTGTTAGACAAATTTTCCGTAGTCTTTTTCCGATAACGATATCCACCACAGTTGAATAAACTACTTCTTTTTTCGTTATTCCATCAGCCAAAGTAATCTCCGCATTTACTTTTTTGAAAAGGGCAACCCTTTTTAACGAGATGTTGATATAGACGTGCCCCTGCGACGCTAGTTCGGGCTGCAAAGTCAGGGAGCCAACCCCGACAAAGCTGACTACAAAGTCGAGATCGACGATGTTGCTGGCCGGGGCCCAGATAAATCTGAAGCACTCTAAGTGTGCTTCGGATAATCTGAGAGTTTCCCTGAAGGAGGAAAATGTTGATGTTGGCTTAATTCAGGAACCGTGGGTTAATGGCCTCAGAGTTAGAGGCCTCCAAGATAGCCAGTATGATGTTTTTTACAAAACCGAAAACCATGACCAAGGTAAGCCTAGAACTTGTATATTAGCTAAAAAACACTTAAAAGCTTTTTTGTGTCCTAACTTTAGCACTCTTGATCTAAAAGTAGTTAGGTTGGAGGGAAAAATGCAGGAGGCTTGCTCGTGGCATCTGTGTACCTGGCCCATGATCGGCAGTCACCGCCAGAGGAGATACGCATCATAACAACAGAAGCGGAATCGAAAAGGACTAACTTCTTGATTGGATGCGATGCGAATGCTCGCCATACTCTCTGGGGTAGTTCTGAGATTAATGAACGTAGTGAGTCACTCTTTGATTTTATCAGTGAAAATAATTCATCGGTTTGTAACAGAGGCAATACTCCCACCTTCGTTTTTCCGAGATCGGATAGTTATGAGGGGTGGGAGGATGTTCTTGATGTTACTATAGTTAACAGCAATTTTAATCCATTGGTGGAAAATTGGAGGGTTTCCTTTGTGAACTCGTTTTCGGATCACAGGTGGATTCTCTTCAATACAAATTTCGAGACTGAACCCCCTCCTCCGTACAGAAATCAAAAGAGAATTGTCTGGAAGAAGTTTAGTCAAATTATCAATTCTAAACTGCGCATTATACCGCATCTGAGTCCAGATTCGGTTATAGATCTTGAGACAAAGGTGAAAACCTTTGAAGCATCGATGAAAACTGCCTTTAAGATCTCTTGCCCAATAAAATATAGCCGTAAAATCCTTCCCCC
Source organism: Leucozona laternaria (assembly GCA_932273885.2). NCBI lineage: Eukaryota > Metazoa > Arthropoda > Insecta > Diptera > Syrphidae > Leucozona > Leucozona laternaria. The sequence goes on from OW026366.1 coordinate 141,131,464, forward strand.
CTGGTGGAATGAAGATCTGTCCAACCTGAGAAAAATGACAAGGACAATTTTCAATATCTGCCACAAACACAACTTTTACCAACCATATAAAGATTGTCTTAGAGTCTACAAGCGAGCGCTCGCTTCAGCCAAGCAACAGGGTTGGAGAGAATACTGCCAATCTATCGAAAGTTTAAAAGAATTCGCAAGGCTAGGCAAAGTTCTATCGAATGAGCACTGCAATCCTTCGTTCTTGAAGAGGCCTGATGGTACTTGGACAGTTTCTCCGAATGAGTCTTCGGAACTACTGATGTCGACACATTTTCCGGGTTGCGAGAGCAGCAACCCGAACCGCGTAGAACTATCAATTTCTCCCTAGCTCAAGTTGAGCATATAAGTACCGTTATAACAAGAGAAAACATTGCCTGGGCAGTAAATACTTTCTCACCTTTCAAATCTCCCGGCCTGGACGGAATTATACCAATCATGCTACAAAAATTGCAGGAAGTGGTAGTCCCGTGGCTGGAGATGATCTTTAAAGGATGCCTCCAGCTCAATTATGTACCCGAGACGTGGAGACATGTAAAAGTTGTTTTTATACCGAAGGTCGGCAAGCGAGGACATGAGTCCGCGAAGGACTTCCGACCAATAAGCCTTACGTCCTTCGTAATAAAGACTTTGGAGCACATTCTTGATATCCATATTAGAAACATCCTAGAGGAATGTCCTCTTGAGAACTCTCAACACGCATATCTTAAGGGGAAGTCCACAGAGACGGCTCTTCATGAGGTAGTGCGTACAATCGAAAAAACAAAACACTATAAGGAATATACCCTAGCCACCTTCTTAGATGTAGAAGGGGCTTTCAACAATGTCCTAACCGAATCCATTCTGGAATCACTCGTTGACTTTGGTGAAGAGGACTGCATCAGGGAGTGGATAATATCCATGCTCAGCGATAGGAGGATTCAAGCTACTTTCATCATCATCATCATCGGCTCGACAACCGGGGTCCGGTCCTGGCCTCCTTCAACAAGTCTCTCCACCCATCCCGGTCTCGAGCCGCCGCCATCCAGTTGCGCACCCCAAGGCTCCGGGCGTCCTGGTCTACGCCATCTCTCCAGCGCAAGCATGGTCTACCACGCTGTCGTCTACCATAGAATGTACCACAAAGAACTTTCCGAGCAGGTTCATCTTCGCTCATGCGAGCTAGGTGCCTTGCCCACCGGAGTCTACCGAGCTTAATTTTTGTCACGATATCCGCTTCAAGGTAGATTGCGTACAATTCATGATTGTACCGTCTCCGGAATCGTCCTTCCTCACATATGGGGCCAACAATTCTCCTTAATACTTTTCTCTCGAACGCGGCTAAGAGGTCGGAGTGCCTTTTGCTAAGCACCCAAGTCCCGGATCCATATGTGAGTACTGGCAGGACCATGGTCCTGTACAGCAGCAGTTTTGAAGTTATGGTGAGATTTCTGGATTTGAAGAACTTTGACAGACTATAGTAGGCTCTGTTGGATTTGAGAAGCCGCCCGCGTATTTCTTCTTCTATATTGTTATCGGCTGCTACTATTGACCCAAGGTATTTAAAGGATTGCACCACATCAAATTCGTGCTCCGCTACCTTGATTGTTTGACCAACTGTTCCTCTCGCATTCAACGCCACCATGTCTTTGCGTGGGTTGTCGTCGTGAGATCAGTCCGTTGGCTTGTTGTAGGTCTCAGAATTCTTTTAGTTTTACGGAACAGGGAATTAACCTGTTTCCAACCTGTGGAACCAGCCCGATCATATTAGCCAAACCTTTTTAAAGGCTTGTTTCTAGCGGCCGCCGCGAAGAGGCTATGATCACACTTCCACCAGTCCCGAATAGTTACGGCACGTGCATGTTTTCGTATGCTACATGTTATTCCTCCTATTCGGCTGATGGCTGACCGCTACTTTAGGCAATAATAAATCGATCAAACACGTCAATAGAGGTACCCCACAGGGTGGAGTTCTATCTCCACTTCTCTGGATCCTAGTCATGAACGGAATTCTTGTTAAGTTGGAGAGATGCGGGGTGAAGGCAGTTGCATATGCGGATGATTTGGTGATTTTGGTTTCAGAAAAGTTCCCAACTGTGATCAGTGAGATCACAGAGATGGCTTTGAGGAAGGTTAGTAACTGGGCCACGAGTTGTGGACTTGGTGTTAACCAAAGCAAAACGGAACTGATGCTTTTTACCACCAAAACTAAAATACCTCCCTTCACGCTGCCCCGACTCAAACGGCGAAGTTCTCTCACTTTCTTCCAATGCAAAATACCTGGCGTTATTCTTGACCCAAAGCTAAATTGGAAACTGAATATTGAAGAACGGGTTAAGAAGGCCTGTATAGCCTTTTATGCCTGTAGTAAGACCTTCGGAAAAAAATGGAGCCTCCAATCGAAGATGATACTGTGGACGTACACAGCCGTGGTAAGACCGGTCCTTACGTATGGCTCTATTGTCTCGTGGCCCGCACATAGCAAAGCGTATAACATAAACAAACTCAAGAAGGTTCAAAGAACAGCTAGCGTTGGCACCACAGGGGCCCTACGCTCCTGCCCGACGGATGCCTTAGGCGTCTTCCTGCACCTCTTACCTCTTGATTTACATATTAAATATTTAGTATCCTGCAGCGCGTTAAGACTTAATGAGTCAAATTGTTGTTGTTGCTAAACGATATGGTCACAGCAATATCACAAGTTTGTTTCCTAATGATATGCTTTCAATGCACTCCTGCTTTGGATTTGAGAAAGGTTTTTAAGGTCAAATTTCCATCCCGAAAAGATTGGAAGGATAATGTCGTGACGAGAGACTTCGACACTTCTATTTTTACTGATGGTTCCAATATGGAGTGTGGTGTTGGTTCAGGAATTTTTTCCGAATCCTTGAACATCTCTAGGTCCTTTCGGCTACCTGACTTCGCAAGCGTATTTCAAGCTGAATTACTAGCAATCAGGGAAGCATGCAAGATATTCAAACAAGATCCCAACCAAAACCGGAACACTTCTATCCTGACAGACAGTAAGCAGCTGTGAAAGCAATTGATTCGGCTATAACATCATATAAACTGGTCCAGCAATGCCGAGATGAACTACTTAGCCTTAATGTCAACCTCAGGGTCACTCTTATCTGGGTTCCAGGTCATTGTGGCATTGAGGGAAATGAGCGGGCTGACGAACTGGCCAGGCAAGGATCAGCCCTTCATAGCTCACTTGCGGAAAGAGTTAATATTCCGCTTGGAGTTATGAAGGGCAAATTATTCTCAAGTTTTCTTATTGAATCCAATTGTAGGTGGGAAAGTTTAGCAAACTGCGTCATATCCAGAAAGATATGGCCTATCTATAATAAATCTCGAACAACTGATCTGATTTTTTGGCCCAGGCGAGACATAGCCAGGGTTGTTGCGACATGTTCTGGCCACTGGCCTATAGGAGAACATGCGCAGAAGCTGGGCATTCCGTACAATACTTTTTGTCGCAGTTGTGGGGAGCCTCAGGAGAAGGAAACAGTGGCCCACTTCCTCTGTAAATGCCATGCTCTGGCCAGATCGAGAGCCAAATCTTTTGGAAATGCTTCTCTTGAAGATCTACACGAACTTTCTGAGATAAAGATCAAAGATTTGATTGCTTTTCTCAACGCGACAAAATGGATCTAGGTCAAGCTTCGACCTTAATTCCTTCACCTCACCTTTCGGACTCCTTTTAGACAGCGCGTAAGCTGAATAAGGGCGTTTTAAGGGGAAAAAAAAAATTATATTTAAAAATAAAACCGCTTTTCACCCAACAGGTCAATACGAGTTATGGTGTCAAAACGGCGCACTCTAGCGCTAATTGGGTCACGGAGCGAGTTTGCTCTGGACCGCCATCTCTACCTACCTACCTAAGAAACAGACTTTTAACATTAGAAAATTAACCAGAAGTTTTTCCTGATTTTAAAAAAGCTTCGGCCGAAATTTACACACCAAAAACAAATCCTGAACATGGTGAATCCAATAGAAAAGTGATAATAAATTTAAATGACCAGTAAGAATTAAATGCGTTCAAAAACGGATTGAGTGAAGCCACAAGACAGGTAATACAAGCTTCTAGAATTACCACATTCAATGAAGCTGTAAAGATAGCTACTGAAGTTTAAGTTTCTTCTCGACAAAACAATGTCACGCAATTAAGAACAAATTTAAGAGGTAAACAGCAATATAACCATTATCATCGAAGATTTAATAATAATAATACATACAATAATTATTATTAATAAAATGGCTATGTGAAGCCACAAGACAGGTAATACAAGCTTCTAGAATTACCACATTCAATGAAGCTGTAAAGATAGCTACTGAAGTTTAAGTTTCTTCTCGACAAAACAATGTCACGCAATTAAGAACAAATTTAAGAGGTAAACAGCAATATAACCATTATCATCGAAGATTTAATAATAATAATACATACAATAATTATTATTAATAAAATGGCTATGAAAGAAACAACAGCAATAATAGAGGTAGTACTAGAAGTAGAGGTACTGCAAGAGGATACCATAATAACAACACTAGGTCGGAAAACATAGGTATCCCCGGTCAGCAGAATCGGGGGAATCAAAGAAGGTATTAAATTTCTATGGGGAATATAACACAAATTTCGTTAGCATCAGAATAAAACACTTAAACAAAACTTTCAAATTTTTAATTGACACGGGTGCAGATATTTCTGTTTGTAGAGATTATCTGGCAAAAGAATTAAATGAGAACTCAGCATGCCGAATAAACGGCATTACAAATAAAATAATATTTTCTAAAGGTATATCAAATCTAGAACTCATGTTAGGAGAAGTTAATGTAGAACACCAATTTCACATAGTCAATGAAGAAATAAATATAACTACTGATGCGATACTTGGAGAGATTTCCTTAAAGCTTATAATTGTAAAATAGACTCTGAAACTTGTGTGCTTATAATCTTGGTAAAAGATAAAGAAATAATATTATTATAAAGAAATTATATTATTATAAAACCTTCATATAAAAACAAAGCCTGGCCCTGGGCAAAATTTCCAGCTTAATGATTAAGAATTTTAATCTTGTTGGATATAGTTCACATTGGATTTTTGTCAAAAAGTTCATGTAATAAAAATTGCGTATTGACAAGGCACTCACTAGTCACCTGATGAGTCCAAGTGAGATCGCCGGGACGAAACGCCAATTTTTATGGACTAAAGGCCGTTAAAAGCTATTTTGAATCAATAATTCAACAAGTCCAATTAAATAGTGCTAAGTCTTCTACTTGGCTGATGTATTTCAGTAGTATATAGAATTTGTATTATAAAACCTTCATAATATTACCATTAAATATGTTTATGAAAAATATTGGAAAATTAAAAATTCCACCAAGGTCAGAAGTAAAAAAACGCATAAATCATAATTTTAACAAGCATAAATCGTCTACTACTACAAAAACACAAAAATCAAACTAACAAAAGCAAATTTGAACTTAAAATTCAACAAAACATGCCTAAAAACAAAAATCACACCAAAATACGCACAAATCAAAATAAAAAACACATCAATAGCCGCCCAAAAAACAGAAAAAATAGCCCAGCAAATTCGTATAAAAGAAGAAATTAAATTTCTTTACAGCAAAAAAGCAAAATTAAATAAAACGTTATACGAAATTCATCTACAAATATATAAAAACATACATCACATTGCCGCCGATCTCTTAATCGATGAAATAAATCAATACATACAAAAAACCGCATGAAAATAACCGAAAAACAAAACTTTAAATTACAAAAACTAATACATAAACAAAATTTTACTGCAAAACCTATTAACACACACATATTTTACCCCAGAGTAGTAAATAAAAGAAACATCAAACTCACTTATACAGAAATAAAAACACTTAAGAAAGGCCTTAAATACAATATTCCAAAAATTAATGAAAATAGCATCGAACAAGAAGTTATCAATGCAGAAGCAGCAATAAAAACAATACCTACTTGTGACATTCAAAATGAAGCAAGAATAGATTAGGTTAGATTAGATTAGATTTCTTTATTTTATAAAAATTAATTACAATATTTTTGATTAAGAATACGAACATGACAATTCTGCCGGATATGACATTTCATAAAATAAAAAATATATAAAAAAAAAATAAAACTGATGAAGATATATCAAAATTATTTCTTAATAAGGAATTATTAGATATATAAAAAATAAAACAAAATTAAAAAATTTATTAATACAAAAATTAAGTATTCAATTTAAGATTTTGTACAATTTTGATGATTTGCAACATAAAAGCTTGTAATTTTGGATGATTTAAAACATAAAAGGTTACAATTTTAAATGATTTGAAACACAAAAATTTTGATAAAAACAAGTAACTTAAATAGGCTTGTTATAATGCCTAATGATATTTCAAAAGCTATTGTCATAAAAGGAAGAGAAAATTATTTATTTATAAACAAAATTGCTTAGTGAAAAGATTGTATATGATAGTATATTAACTAATCTAGTACTATCTATATTATTCCAATGGGTAAGCAAAAATCCTGAGATATCTTACAATTTTGATGATTTGCAACATAAAAGCTTGTAATTTTGGATTATTTAAAACATAAAAGGTAAAAATTTTAAATTATTGAAGCATACAAATTTGAATAAATGATAGTAACTTAAATAGGCCTGTTACAAAGCCTTATAATATTTCAAAAGCTATTACGATAAGTTAAGGCATGATTACAAAAATTATACAAACTGAACCAACCCCGAACGCCATTTAATATTTCGTTGAGAGTATTTATAGACAGGAAACTTTCCTGGAAATATAACCTTCGGATTTCTTGCAGAATTGGACAAATCGCAATGAAATGAAGCAAGAATAATCATAAACAAAAAACTAAAACAACTAATAAAAAACAAAGATATAAACAAAAAACTGCATATTAAATATAAAGAAGACAAACAAAACCATAAAACAAAAATAAAGGTAATACAATAGTCATAATAGACCAACAAGAATACATCACAAAAACAGAAACTTTTTTCAATTACAACAACATACAACACATACAAAATGACCTCACAAAAACATACACCAAAGAAATAAACAATGCTATCAACAAATGCAATATTCAATTTCTAACTTAAATAAACACACACTAAAACATCCAAACGCTTCCGCACCACAATTCACAGGCCTTCCCAAAATACATAAACAAGGAACACCCTCATCAACTATAGCACAGCACCAGGTTACAAAGTAGCCAAAACATTACAAAAAATAATAAAAAACAATATTAACTTAACAAACTACTAAAAAAATCCGCCCGGTTTGTAAAAAATAAAGAAACTTCTTTTTCGTAAATTCAATATATTAATTAGATTCGCAATTTATCGTGTGACAAAAAAAAAATGCATGTGATCACGACGAAAGAGGGGTTGCATCTGAACTTTAATTACTTTAAGGTTATAATAAAGAGTAAAAGAGAAGAAAACTAATTAAGTACATTATGATAACTTGAAAGTATAATGCGTAAATAATATGAAACGAAATAAAATTAATGAATCATTAGACTGAATTTTTAACACCCTCCGCCGGGACAACTTCCAAAGGGTAGAGTAGCTGGATTGGCCTCTTAAATACCTTAGCATCACCACATTTAACCTCACACGATCGGATACGTCCATCTCTTCCTGGGAAAACTTTTTCAATTGTCGCTAGCTTCCAATGAACTCGTGGTCTTGCATTGTCAAACAACATCGCCTTCCTTAAAGGGTAGAGATGACTTCGTAGTGTTTGTGTGAAATAGTCTTAGCATCTGCAAATATTCAACTCGCCATCGTTTCCACATCTTGTTGGTGTATTTGACGCGATTTTTCCAAAGTTCTTGATTTTCGCTGTTAGTCGTTGATGCTATGTTTTCCTGCTTGCTTGTAAAGCAAGTATTCCATAAAAACTTTGATGGTGAAATCGGATTCAAATCTAATGGATCACTTGAGACATAAGTGATTGGACGATCGTTTACGATAGTTTCAGCTTCAGCGAGGAAAGTTCTCAGTTGGTCGAAATTAAGGTTGGCCTTTCCAATAACTGCCCTTAGGGTATTCCTTATAGTTCGAATCAATCTTTCCCAAAAGCCACCCCACCAGGGGGCCCTTTCAACTATAAATTGCCATTTAATGCGCTTTTGAGAGAGAAAACCTTGCACAGCCTCGTCATGAACTAAGGGTACAACCTCGTTTAACTCTAGGGCAGCTCGGCGAAAAGTTTTGCGTTATCCGAAAATATGGATGATGGAACATCCCTTCGTGCAATAAAGCGACGAATACCCATCAGACATCCCTCGGTAGTCATATTTGTTAAAAGCTCTAAATGGACTGCACGAACCGCTGCACACGTAATAATCATTAAATACGATTTCTGCATAACTTCGGTGTTATTCGTTGCGTAATACAATGGGCCCGCAAAGTCAATACCCACATTATCGAATGGCCTTGTTAATGTAATTCTCTCCTTGGGTAGTGGAGCAAAGGGTTGACATGCTGACGGTCCAAATAGCTTCTTGCAGGTGATGCACTTCTTTCCCAGTTTCTTGACAAGTTGCTGACCTCTAATAATCCAAAACTTTTCTCTTAACTTTGTCAAAACGGTACCTACTCTTCCGTGTAATGTGCTCAAATGATAATCATCTATAAGGAGCACAGTAATTCGAGAATCAGATGGAAGAATCTTCGGATGCTTTAAATCGAACGATTCATCTAACAGATGAAGGCGGCCTCCTAGTCTAAGGAATCCGTCACCATCCAAAAAGGGGCATAGTTCAGCTATAGATGAATTCCCATTTATGGTTTGGCTTTTCTGTAAAAGTCGTATTTCATTTGAAAATGCCTATTTTGTACGTACCTGACCCAATAGTTTTCAGCTGAGTCAAGTTCCTCAGCCGTCAATCCAATGGAACTCCGCTTCGTCTTCTCGTGGCAAACTCTGAAAAATCGCTGCACCCAAGCTGTTATTCTCAGCAACCATCTCCATGTGCTGAAGCCCTCACAATAAAGTACTAGATCGTGTAGTTTTAGAAAATCCGGAATTCTTTCGGTCATCAAAACGGTTTGTGATGTAAACTCAGAATCCTCAGTGTAGCTTAAGTGGTTCTGATCATCTTGAAATCGGTTTAACCACTCTGGACCACTTAGCCATACGGAAGATTTTTGAAGCTTAGATCCTGGGATACCCCGCGTAATTAAATAGGCTGGATTTTCTTTGCCACTGCAGTGTCCCCAGTCCTTCAACCTCTTCAAGCTTCTTATCTCCGTCACGCGGCTTTGTACGTAAGGCTTCCATCGTTTATTTACTCCATAGATCCAATTGAGTGCGATTTTGGAGTCGGACCATAGAAGAAATGTTCGAACCTTTACCTTTAGAGTACGTTGTAAATAAGCGCATAGCCTCGAAGCTATTAAGTTCGCTGTGAGTTCTAGTTTATTATTTTGCTTTAATGGTGCAACTCTAAATTTAGCGCAAAGAAAAGAAACGTTGACTTCACCTTGCATGTTAACACTTTTGACATAGGCCACTGCACCATAGGCCTTTAGGCTAGCATCGGCGAAGATGTAAACGTATGTTGTGCTTGTTCCTGGCATTGGCAGGGCTGACCTCGGAATTGTCATGTTTGTAAGCTGTAAGATACCTCGGATTGTCTCGTCCCATTCAGCCAGAAGATGAAATGGAATGGTTTCATCCCAACTTAATTTTCTTTTCCATATGGACTGGAATAAAATGTTTAATTTTATAGCTGTAGGTGAAACTATTCCTAATGGATCATTAATTCGAGCAATTGTCTGTAGTACCATTCTTTTGCTTCCTTTACATATATTTAGCTGCAGGCGGTGTAGAGATTTTAACAAAACATGTAACTCATCGCTAAATACGTGCCACAAGAGACCCAACACCTTTTGGCTGGTTCCATTTTCTTTAACTTCAAACAGAGTACGTACCTTATGGCTATTGGAACCCCATTTTCGCAACGTCATCGAAGCTGTTTTCATAATATCAGTGGATTCCCGATAGATTCTTTGTCCTTCCTCCTCTGTGTCAAAGCTCAAAACCAAGTCGTCTGCATAGAAGGAACCTTTCAAAGCTTGACACGTCTCTCGATACTTGTTCTCATTTTTCTGCAAGTGGTGTTGTATAGTTGCTGAGAGTAAAAAGGGGCTGCAGTTGACTCCAAACGTCACTCGGGTCATTCTAAAATCTTGATAGACTCGATTGTTCATTGATGAGAGCCAAACAAAACGATGAGAGTCACGATCTTCTGTGGCGAGCAAAATCTGCAGAAACGCCTTTTCGATGTCGGCTACGAGAGCAAAGGGTCCCATTCTGAAATTAAGCAGGATCTGTTGGACATCAGTGAGCAAATTGGTCCAGTCACTAGGAAACTATTTAAAGATGGATAACCTTCTTTATGAAACGATGCGTCAAATACAATCCGCAACCGAGTAGACTCACTGTCTTTGTAAATTGGATGATGAGGGAGATAAAAGGTTCTTTTGGATTTCTCACTGTTTACTGGTTCTGCGATTCCTTCCCTCACCAACGTTTGAACAGCGGCATCATACTCCTCCAGCTTCTTTGGATCCTTTGAAAGTCGTCTAACCAATGCATCAACACGTGCTATAGCTTGATTTCTATCACCACAGAAAATAGAACCCTCATCTTTCCAAGGCAACGATGCTTGATAGCGGCACCCAGATTGCTGGATACACCGCTGAGTTAATGTTTCTGTCAAGGAAACCTTCTCTTTCTCCTCGCCCTGTATTCCTATTGTTTCCAATGCCCACATTGCTGACAAGTTTTCCGCGCACTGCTGCTCCTACATTGAGAGAAACTTCGAAATCAACAAGGTTGCTCCATTACCAGGGTTTTTTGAGGTGGAATGTTCATGACGTCCCTGCATGGTCCATCCGAAAAGAGTCTCCACGGCTCTTAAATGACCAGATATTCGTCTTTGCCTTCCGGTGACAACGTCCCAGTAATAATCAGCGCCTATCAGCATACTCAGGCCGTCTTCTGCTGCCACGTTTTCTGCAAAAATCTTGTCAGCCAATCTGAAATTGGAAAAAGACACGCACTTTTCATTCGGAGCATCAAGAAGGTCGACACATATTTGTTATACCACCAAGGCCTCAATTTCAACGGTTCGATGATCATACTGGCTTCGTAAACGAAAAAACACCTTTGTAAGAGTTTTTTGTGGAGAATTCGTGGTTGTCCCGAATGGAAGGACTGCCATTTTAATTTTACCAATTTCAATGAGCTCTAGCTTCTTGGCGACATTTTCACAAATATAGGTATTTTCTGCTAAATTGACAAATTGGAATCACAGTCTTTAATGCTGTGTGAAGTAGAATGACAGAACAAACATCTGTCGTTCTCATTCAGTGCTACTAAGCTTGCTGCAGTGGAAATAGTGCTTAAATAGTTCTTAAGGATTAACTTTGGTAGTTTTATTTGACTTTGAGTTGACCTTTGACGCGAATTTGGCTCTACATTTGCTGTAACAGGTTGTGGATGTGTTTTCTAGAAGTCGCTTTAATCGATTCTCCAAGCGTGTTAAAGCTGTTATTGCAGAGTCCTCGTATTCCGCTATTTTCGTCATCTCCTGTTCTAAATGAGCTTTGAATAGATTATTCTCGATAATTCTTCGATTAACCGTATTCAAACTGTCATTTACCGCCCGTAACCTTTGCAAATACTTGTTTAGTTCTTCTTCAATCGCGTCGTATTCTGATTCATTATCTAATTCCGATTCCCGAGAACCAAGATAATCGGACACCGCTTTCACGATCTTTTTTAATTGACCTCGATAGGCTGCACGTGAAGCGAGTTCCATTGCGGTTGGAATAAATGCGAGTAGCTTTTTGTTTTTGAAAAATATATTAAATTTAAATGCGTTTGAGCTTCCCGGGTTTCGGCACCAAATATTAAAAAAAATCCGCCCGGTTAATAAGGAATAAAGAAACACCTTTTGTGTAAATTCAATATATTAATTAGATTCGCAATTTATCGTGTGACAAAAAAAATGCATGTGATCACGACAAAAGAAGGGTTGCAACTGAACTTTAATTACTTTAAGGTCATAATAAAAAGTAAAAGAGAAGAAAACTATTTAAGTACATTATGATAACTTGAAAGCATTTATAAATGCGTAAATAATATGAAACGAAATAAAATTAATGAATCATTAGACTGAATTTTTAACACAAACAACAACAGTATAAAAAACAGTACACATTTAATAGAAAAATTAAATAACATCAACATCTTAAAAAACTACAAAATGATTTCATTTCACGTTACGAACATGTATACGAATATACCCATAGACGAAACTATAAAAATACTTAAAGACAATCTCATTACCACAGCAAACCTAAACCAACAACAAATAAACGAACTAATATTTATATTAGAAATCACACTTAAACAAAACTATTTTACATTTCATAGTGAGTTCTACATCCAAACTGAAGGACTGGCCATGGGTTCACCTTAAAGCGGAATAATGGCCCATATATATCTGAACAATTACGATAATAAATATATATTATCAACACAAAATCCAGTAAAACAAAAAATAATAACATATTCGAGATATGTCGATGACACTTTTTTGATATTTGACGGCACCCAAAGACAAATCGACATACTCACAAAATATATCGACAACATTAACACAAAAACAAAAGTCACAACAGAAATACAAAACAACAACTCAATAAACTTTTTGGACATCAACATCACAAAAAACAACAATAATAAACTCCAATTCAAAATATACAGAAAACCAACAACGACCGATATTACCATACATAAAGACTCCCACCACCCATACCCCCAAAAAATGGCAGCATATAATGCACTCATAGACAGACTAATAAAAATTCCAACGCACAACAAAGACTATAAAAATGAACTCAACACCATCAAATATATTGCACACACGAATGGCTATAACACAACAATAATTGACAAACTACTTGCTAAAAAGAATAAGAAAATATATAACAAAAACAAAACCAAACCATAAATAAACCAATATAAAACATAAAATACACTTCAGTTAATTACACCAACTTAATCCCTCAAACCCTACTATACCAATTCAAAAAACTAAATATACATATCTCATTTAAAACTAATAACAACATCAACAATATCCTAAAACAGAAATCCAAAAAAGACAAAAAATCAAGTTCTGTAGTCTATAAATTGAAGTGCAACGACTGCAGTATGTTCTACATCGGCCAAACATGTAGAACTTTCTACGAAAGATTAAAAGCACATAAACCAAAACACAACATAAAATCCACATACGCCCAAAATTTAATAGACAATAACCACAATTATACAGATTTTGAGAAAAACTTAGAACCATTACATTTATGCAAGAAAGGAAATATACTAGACGCAACTGAAGAATATGAAATTTACAAAGCTATAGGACAGAACAAGACAGACTACTAAATGATAAACTGACATTTAAGACAAACACTTTATATGAGACAGCAGTAAATCACCAACAAAACAATAGTTAAAATATAAGGAAAATAATACCCAATAATCACCACACTACAAAAAAAGCTCACCACAAAAAAGCTTAAAACAAAACTATAACAACAAATAAGCTAAAGTTTGACACTGAATGACTGAAGATCAAAAGCCCGATGATGAAGCAATAACTTCGAAACGCGTCGCAAATCTATGGTTAAATACATAAAAACAATATAATTATTAATTTAGTTTTATTTATTTCTTTTTAATCTATGTATATTCGTACACAACTTGGAGACGAACAAAACCCAATAAAATGTAATTTATTTAGGTCATTTGATAACATCGAATGGGATAAAGCCATATGCAAGAAAATATGAAACAATACAAAACTATCCACTGCCTAAAAACGCAGATGATGTAAGAAGATTTGTAGCATTCTGTAACTATTATAGAATATTCATAAAAGATTTTGCAGAAATAGCTAAACCTCTGAACTAGTTATTAAAAAAGAAACAGATATTCTCTTGGACAGAAGACTGTGAAAAATCTTTCAACGTACTTAAGCCAAATTAAATGACTCATCCCATACTAAGCTATCCAGATTTTAAAAACCTTTTATTCCAACTACAGATGTTTCCAATTTCGCTTTAGGAGCAGTACTTTCGCTAGGAGAAATTGGAACGGATAAGCCCATAGCGTATGGTAGTAGATCGTTAAATAAACACGAATTGAATAAACCCATTATAGAAAAAGAATTGTGAGCAATACATTGTGGAATAAATTATTTCAGGCCATATCTTTTCGGTAGAAAATTCATAGTTTACACGGACCACAGACCATTAGTCAGTTTATTTACGCATAAAAGTCCATCATCGAAATTAACAAGAATTCGAGGCAAGATGAATACAAATGCAGATGCTTTATCAAGAATAAAAATTGAATCTAACGAATTGAAAGAAATGATACCCAAATACAACATAGAAGTTTTAACAAGAGCAATGAAGAAGAATAAAGAAAAGACACCAAATAAAGAAGAAAATTGTGCAAAAACCTTAGACTCAAATGTGGAGACTAGCTACCTTCATATTTGGGACTGTACATCAATATCGGACATAAGGCGATTAAAAAAGATAGAATTTTAAGAAAGTAACGTTACAAAGAGGAAAAGAAATAAAATAATAAAAGCAGCAAACACTGCAGTTGTAGAATATAGCGATAAATCTTTATCAGAGATACAATTGATTCTGAGGAAGTTAATATTCGAAATGAACAATGCAGGTGTTAGAAGATTAGAACTAGCGAGAAATAGTCTAATATTTAATAAAGTATGCATACAAAAATTTAAAGAAATATTTATTAAGCTGCAAGAAAATATAAAAGAGGATAAATGTCTAGACATAATATTATTTGAACCTCCAAAACAAATAACAGATGAGAACGAAATGCACAAATTAATAGAAGAACATCATAATTCAAAAATAGGAGGACATTGCGGTATCAGAAGATGAGTCAATAATTTAAAACAAAGTTATGTTTGGAAAAACATGAATAAAATGGTTAAAAAATTTGTTAACAACTGCAAACCATGCAATGAAATAAAAATAACTAGATATACAAAAGAAAACATTATTATCACTGAAACGCCCACTACGTCATTTGAAACAATATATACTTATAGATATATTCTCACGGTACAATGTGACTTAACGAATAGAAACCAAAGAAGCAAGTACCGTAGCAAAGACAATAGTAGAGAAATTCATATTAAAATACGGATGTTTTAGAAAACTTAGAACTGATAAAGGAACAGAATTCACAAATGAGCTATTTAAGAATATTTATACACTATTAAAAATAGATAAGATAGTTTCCACACCTTTTCACCATGAAACACTAGGATCAGTCGAAAGAAATAACAGGGTATTTAATGAATATAAATATTATAAGCGTAGGAGATAAAGATAATTGGGAAGATTTAGTTACAATATTATACATATTGTTATAATTTTACACCACACAGTTCGACATTATATTCACCAATTGAATTAGTTTTTGGAAAATTATGTACACTTCCATGTGAAGTAAAAGAAAATAAAGATCCAATCTATAATATTGACAATTACTTAAATGAATTGAAATGTAAATTAAGACATACCCATGAACAAACAAAAAAAAAACACTTAATTGAAGATAAATATAAACGACAAAAAAAAAGTAAATAAAGCAAACTTTATTATAGGAGATTATGTATATTTAAAAAATCAAAACAAAAGAAAATTTGATAAACCTTTTAGAGGACCATATAAAATTATATCACAGAACGGTGTAAATAGTACTATCCTATTAGATGATAAGAAATATGAAATACATAATAATAATTTAACTAAGGCTAGAATAACAATCTAACATTGAATGCAAATCAAACACAAAGGCAAAGAATAATTATTTAAATTTCGAAAATGTAAATAAATATTTTTTTTTTAAAGGGGAAGGATGTAGTGTAATATCATTCAAAAGCAAATATCAAAACATCAAAGCCACATGCACTTCATTGATACATGACACCACCATAGTAGAACCAATAGTAAACTTTGCTCTGCTTTGTTATTAATTTTCTTTAAACATAGACTCAGATCATTGACACATGCTGTCGATGCAAAGTGAAATTATTTAATTTCGAAGTGGCACAATTTGTATTATGTTTCACTACTCCAACCACCCAATTATGATTGAGTCATAGGTAATCAGATTTTTTTGGACTCATTACAAATATGTAATATGTTATATCGGATTTTTCAATAAGAGCGCTACAAAAGTTTTTTTAAGTAAAACAAAAACGGTTTTAGATATCAATGAAATTTAATCCTGTGAAAGTACATTCGATGCCATTATGTATGGAACTCGATTTCTTTTGTATGGCCTCCACGGGTACGCTTGCAAAAGTCCAGACGCTGAACCTAATTTTCGACGGTTTTCATGCATAAATCGGCCGATACTGCTGCAATTTCACGTTCGATATTCGTACAAAGTTCATCAATCGTTGCTGGCTTGTTGGCATAGACCATAGACTTGACGTAGCCCCACAGGAAATAGTCTAACGGCGTCAAATCGCACGACCGAGGCGGCCAAGCGACTGGACCATTTCGTGAGATAACACGTTCTCCAAACTTGGTTTCCAATAAATTGATTGTGACATTCGCTGTGTGGCTTGTGGCGCCGTCCTGTTGGAAACACATGTCCTCCTAGTCCATATCATCCAATTGGGGCCAAAAATATTCGGTTATCAATGAACGGTAGCGATTCCCATTCACAGTAACAAGGTCTTGGTCATCTAGGAAGAAGTACGGCCCAATGACGCCGCCGGCCCATAAACCACACCAAACCGTAATTTTTTCGGGATGCAATGATGACTCATGGAGTACGTGTGGATTGCTGCCTGATAAATACCGCATATTTTGTTTATTGGCGAAGCCATTCAGCCGAAATGAGCCTCATCACTGAAAATGATTATTCGATTTTTAGCGCTCTTCCGAATTTCGGTAGTAAATTTTAATAATTTCGATTCGTTGTTGGCTCGTATTTCTTTCCATCATGAAATGGCAAACCTTACTGAAGAGAAATGTCAAAAGAGCGGCAAGAAATATGGCGTCGTTTGCTGTCCCTGTTGCTCTACTTTTGTAGCGTCCCTGTTGAAAAACCCCTTACAACTCTATTGTATGAATAATGTTAAGTATGTTAAGTGGAGGTAGCCCTAAATAATTTTAAGTAGTATAAATACCTGTACAATTTTTTAAATAAAATCATTCTGAAACTTAGTCTTTTTGGAATCATTAATAGCGACATTTTTGCCACTTTTGCCTCTGGCATATTAGCGAGCTGCGCTTTAACAAGTATTATCATAGCGTGTTACGCTAATATAACTTAGGGCCATTACGAGAAACTTTACAATACATTAGCATACAATAAAAATAATTATATGACGATTAGTCAGAGACTAGCGAGCAGTATATAGTGGATATGTTTTGTGTGTCAAGTTTGCGGTCCATGTTGTTAATGATGTGCAGCGTTTCAAGTGTGTACCGCTTAGACGCATGTCGCTCAGTTTGGAGAACTTTTTCACCTTCAAAGTCTGGAGAATGACTGCTTTCAATCATGTGGCTGGCCAATGCAGTCTTTCCAGGGTTATTTGATTTAATTAATCAAATCCTACTGTTTTGCACGAACTGTCACTGTTTTAGGCGTGTTCAGCTGGATTTTATTAAGAAAAAAGGTTAAGTATGATACTAGTTAAACATTTTGTAAAACCAAGAACATTTTAGAAAAGTTAAAGTATGAACATTTTTAGGTAGTATCACAGATGCTATAGTTCCATACAAATCGCACGCTAAGTCCCAGTTTAGGGTTTCCAGGACATCTCCTTTAAGGAGAATATATTCTCTTTTTTGACTCTGATCTTTCTTATTCTTTCTTTTTTCATCAAATTCTTTTTTTTTTACTCTTTTTTATTTAAGTTCTATTTTTTGTCTCTTTTTTATTTTTCCTAAATTTAAGAGTCTGAAAAAATGTATCTGACTCACTTTTAATTAATAAACTTTTGTGTTGTCCCCTAAAATAAAGTAGTAACAGACTGAAATATGAACCTACTTATTTGGTTTCCATCTCCGAGCAAATTCACTGGCCCAGCTTTGTCGGTCTTTCTTGGATCATTGCAAAACGGATTATTTCACGCAAACCTACACACATTTCTTGTCTCTGCAGGTATTTTGTTATTTTTTCGCCACACCTTTATTTCAGTTAATTTTATAAGTGGCGTAGTGAAGACATATTTCTTTTTTTAGTTCGGTTCTTATTAAAACTTGAGAAATTTTCGATTAATAATAAAAATTTTAATGCCAGTAGTGTATTTCGTGAAAAAATGTGTTTGTGAATGTTTTATTTATAATTTACATATAAATGTTTTTTAAAATGAATAAAAGCTTTGTTTCTTTGTTGTAGGTAATGTAGGACTTGATTAGGGTAGTAATTTTTTTTTTAATTGTGGTCCGTTTTTGTATCGCTTTTCACTGAGTATGGTAAGCTGTCTTTCTCACAATACATACAAAAGTGTGTGCGGGGTGGTTTTAATTTCCATTCTAAATTGAGTCGCCAAATCCAGTTTTGTGGGTTTGGTGAGAGGGGGGATAGTCTAACAGTTTCGAAAATGTCCTCTTTTTTTTCAAACACTATATGGACTTCCTATCACAGTTTGATCATTTTCATTTCTTTTATTATTTCAATAAAAATTTACATTGACACATTAAGATTATATCTTATAGAGCATCTAAATACATTTTACAAAATTTAGGATCTACAGAAGAAAAGGAAACTATGTTTATTTAAACTAGTGCAAAAATAGTTTCCTCCTAAATGCTGCAGTTGCGAAAGTGCTTTGCAATTCATTAGGAGGTAAATTCCATAGACGAATTGCCGTTACGTAAAATGAGCGTTCTGCAGTGCAGCGTGAGAAGCGTGGTAAGATAAGCTTTAAACCTCTTTGCGAGTGAGCAAAGTTGAGAAATTCACTTAGATACCCAGGAAATCGATCATGGATGATATCATGAAGTCTCAAGAGAAGCATGAATTTCAAGTTATCATCCAGGTTTATACCAAATATACTGTGACGTTAATGTAAAACACTATAATATCTCGTTATAGAGTAAGCAAACCGAACACAATCATTTAAAGCAACATTTAGTTTTCTCCTATATACACAATCTAAAGTTGGATAAACACTTGAGTTATAAGTAAAATAAGGCATTACTAATTACTTAATCAGATGTTTCTTTATACTGGGTAAGAAGAAGCCCGAGGAAGATCTCAAACTCCGTAGTCCATAGTAAATTTTCCTTATCCATATCACAAATTGCTTTACAACAACTCAAGTTACACCTTGTTTTGTAACCTAAATAAGTGACGTCTTTAACATACGTGATGATTTCCTTATTGCGGATTCACAACTGTGTGAGCTGCAGAACCCGGATTGCCATTCAGTTGATAAGCGGTGTTCCTTAGGGTAAGACTACATTTGATCGTGCATTACTTTTTCAAGTAGCATTCCTGGAATAGATAAAATGCTGATAGGCCTGAACTCAGAGGGCTTGGAGGGGTTAACTTTTTTGGGTATAGCAATTATATTTGAATTTTTCCACTCCTCCGTAAATTCACCACTATATAAACAAAAGTTAAATAAATGGAGCACGTGGTTCATTATAAGCGGTAAAATAAGCCTTACACATTTTGCTGAAATATCATCTGGACTAATCGTAGTAGATTTAACAGATTTAATTGAATTTAAAATCACAGAAACACCGATACAAACAAAACAGAAGGAATTTTCACTGTCAGGCATATCAAAAATAATTTGGGGACTTTTTGAACTAGAGAAGGGGGGAATCAGAGCCTCAAACATCACCTCAGGGCAAAAAGGACACTTGTTTTTGCTTTTGTCTTCTGTTACTTCAATTTTTTTCAAACTGCTCCTAACTTCTCTAGAGCTAAGTGATGGATCATGTTTTTGTAACAAATATGAACGTTTAGAATTACGAATAGCAGAATTGACTTTGTTTCGAGCATATATATACTGCCTTTTGTTAAACTCTTTTGGTTTACTCTTAAATCTTCGGAAAAAGCGTTCTCTTTTGCGTATAAGAAATTTAATATTACAAGTAAACCACGGGGATCTATTTAACCTCTGCTATTTAGCAACTAATGGAATATAAGAAATATATAAACCTAATAACAAGTTATTGAACAAAGATACTTTAATATTAATATCCGGTGTGAAGAAAATTTCATTCCATTCTGAACTATTAAAGTTTATCATCACATCATCATAGCTGAAATTTCTATAGAACCTATAGCTGAACGTTCTTATAGGATAAGTTCAAATTGGAAAGAGCAGAAAATGAAATCATGAAAAAAACTCAGAAGTTGGTCTTGTTTGGTCATAACCTAGAATTCTTAGACTGGAGTTCGTTAAAAACATATCCAGAAGAGACGGGTTCACATTAGACTTGAAACAAGTTGGCCTCTAATTGTTTAGGTACTACTGAAAAACCCATTCTATCACAGAAATGATTTAAAAGTCGTAAAGAACTATTATTGATTAAGAAATTTACTTTGAAATCACCTCCAATCAAAGTATTATTGTACTTTGGACTAAGTCTCAGTAAAGTTTCTTTAAGTTCCGATAGATTTTCCTCATTGAATATATTAGGCGGGCAATAAATGGCAACAAATGAAGTCAATATTTCTATCAACTGACTTAAAAAACTGTATTCACAAGCAAGTTTTCACGGATGTACATACATACATAACCCAACCCTATTTTTCCTATCACTCCTGAAAATATAAAAACCAGGTAACGGAACAAGAGCATCCGAGATATAAGGATTCAACCACGATTCAGAGACAATAACAACATCCAACATCGAGGTACTAAGCATCTGATATAATATATATATTATATTATATATATATATATATTTTATATTATATATTTTCCCCTAATACTTTTAGCATTTAGACAACAACTTCTTAGCCCAAGATCTTACGCACAGCACAGCACATTCAGAACACGTCTTATATTATCAGGATCCATGCCAACAAATATAATGTAGTAAAAAGCAACTACCACTATCAACAACAAATAAGAGGACAATATTTGCACCACCAAAAAGACATAAAGAGTAAAAAAAAATAAAGAGAAATTTAAGTAAAATAATAATAGTGACAAAAATTAAGTTAAAATTAATCAAATGTGATAAATTATTATCAACGACTTTCTAAAGAGATTTTAAAAATATAAACATTTCAAGTGCATAAGGCTCAATTTCAAAATTCTACTAAGAAGAAAAATTAAAATAATAATATTAATAATAATTACCACCTATAAATGCTCTAATTACAAAAGTTAGTTTAAAGTACAAAAAAAGTACATCATAACCCATAAGCATCAACACCAACAGCAGCAACAGCCCCAAAAGCAGAAGAAATGGCAACACCAGCATCATAATCAACATTAACTACTCAAGCAACACCTTCGTCCAAAGCACTCAAAGCACCCACAACATTACTTGCAGAAACACCATCAGCAACAGAACTACTTGCAGCTGGAGAGATAATCGGTAATTCTCTGCTCTCTTCATCAACTGATCTTACTCTGACACAGGGTTCCCAGGCTGACATCGTTAATTGTAGAAATCGAGCGACAGACTTCGAGAGAATCCAAGCTTATTACACATATAGGCTTTTTGTTTACATCATTACTTTGTCTTACATACACACGTCCTCGCCTTGTAAAAGCAGTATGCAATAAAGCCCTCTTTCTCAGATCATTTGCTTTCCGAAAAACTACGTGGTTGTGTTTGGTCAAGCTTTCATACACACGCACAAACCTATTTTCAACGAAGCCAAGATCACTTATGTCGTTTTCGATTGGATCTTCGTTCAATTCTACTCCTTTTCAATTCCAATCGAATATAAAAACACTGACTTTCCTAAATTTACACACACACTACCTAAAGCTGCCATTTAACAAAATGGCTTCTTCAAGTATTTATCACTTTTAACAAGTAATCCAACCAAAAAATTAATATGTATGTGTGTGTTCCTCATCTACTCCAAAATGAAATTGGGGACAGAAGAACACTCCGAAAACATTACTCGGAACAGAGTAGTAGGAGTGAAAAAGGAGTGCAAAAGGAGTACTCCGAACATTCAAACGAAAACGACATTAATGAGACAGATCTCGGGTTTTTCTTGTAGTATGCATTTGATTTAGACAAAACACTCACTTTATCAAGCGCATGAGGTAGCTTGATAATGATTGGACTTAATTTTGAGTTATTTTTTGGTTTAGTACGGAGAATGTTTATAGGTGCACAATAGCGTTGAAAGAGACTTTCCAAGTTTTCATTTGCCTCAACAGGTACACCATGAATAACGAGATCACCAGAAATGTTATTTTGCGCTAAAGCATCAATTTGAATTCTTAGCATGGTGTTGTCTTTTTAAATCAACTGCCCTTAAACGAGAGAGAGTTTCTCTGCGTGACCATTCAATCTTCTTCCTTGTTCCTCTAAAGCATCCAATCTGCTACCCAACGAAAACAATGTGTGGTTCAAAGAACTCTCATTGAATGTATTTTCAAGTGTTTTTATATTTTAATCGACCTCCACTTCAATATTGTTAATCCATCACACAAATAATCAATTTCCTCTTTCAATTGCGAAAAAATTGAGTCAGCAAGGCCGGCCATTCACGGCACAAAAAAACTGCTCAAATTGGGGTTTGCGCAGTTTACTTGCGTTGTGAATGGGGTTGTTTGTGCTTTTTGCGCAGTTAACTGTGTAAAAATCAAAACAATTTAGATTTTTGGTCAAGTTTTCAAATTTGTGCAGCTATTTTGTGTCGTGAATGTCCAAAACTGTACAACCGCTTAGTTGACAAATTTTATTCACGGAGTGCACATTGTTTTTGATTTTTTTTTATAATAGGTAATGGCTGATGTAAAAAAATTCTGGAGCAAGTTTCTCGAACTTTATAAAGAACAGCCGGCTGTCTGAAAAGTTAAGAGCGAGGAATATAGCAACATTATAATGAAAAACAAAGCATAAGTTCGTTCAAAAATTGAAAGAAAAAAACCCAGAAGCCGTCTGGGACACTGCTGTTAAAAAAAATAATAATTTTCGGACAAATTAATGAAAAGAACTTACAAAAGTTAAATGCAGCGAAAAGTCCGGTGCCGGAGCCGATGATATATATATAAACCATCTTTATGGTATTATTCACAACTATCTTTGCAGAAGATCAGGAAATTAGTACTCCAGTACTGTGTGGCCTAATTTTTGTCTTTTTAAGTACACATTCTTAGACCACACACGTTTTTTTTTGTTGCACATTTTCTGTTTTTCTGTTTTTTTCTCTTAATTGCAATAGCAACCAGTATATAGAGAGCGAATTTTGAAGAAGCATAAACCTATGGTACTTGCGGTAGAAAACTCTTCAAATAAAATCACATTTGACTATGGCCGCGTTCGGGTGCCAATCAGATAATAAAACGAGTCGAGTATAGTTCATGAACATCGAATACTCACTCGAAAAAAGCGAGTTCAAGCAAACACAGTTAAACACAACCAAAATGTTAACGAGTTTTCATTTTCATGAGTATGATGACTCATAAGTCAGCACACACATTAAGCGAGTACAAACGAGTATACGTTGCAACCGAGTTCAAATGGTTTCGAATAAAAACGAGTCAAGCGCTACCAAATTGTCCACGATCAATATCATTGCCTTATTATATATGGACTGCCAGGAGCCATCTTCACGTTGACGCCACTTAAGCTATGCGTTACAAGCGCTGGGTTCAGTCCTATCGGAAAATACAGATACTACTGTTTGACATTTGTATCGAGGATTTTTTTGAGGGATTTTTTTCCATCTGATTTCATTTTTCATTGGGTACGTTCAGCAGACACAAATATGTAGTCAAGTGCTTTCATTGAACGCAAATTTTACAAAGGAAACAAGTTATTTTTTGAGATGTCATTAATGCCAAAATTGAAGCTTTACTTCTAACCTTAACCTTCCGGTGATAGCGCAGATAGTATTTATAATAATATTTTTATCTGAAAAACACCTCACACAAATGAATTACGAATTGTATGATTATTTATTTGAAAAGTTGTCGGTATATATATTTTTATATGCAATAATATTTTGACTTATAAGTTTATATTATAATTTCTTCAATACATGCATTCTGTGTTTCCGACATCCTTCACGTAGGAGTTTAAGTTTAGATAAATCGTTGATATCTTTGTGACTGAGGTTTTTCATTTCTTGTCTAGGAGCACATACAATTTGTTTGTTGATTTCATTGGTTGCTATTATTAATTAGTTTCGCAATGATTCAACTTTGTTTTCATACTTTTTTTAATTAATAACAACAAATTACTAAACAAACATCATCTGAAACTGAATTGCAAAATAAAAACAAACAATAAATGTCAAACCAGTGCTAAGGGTTATTTAAAAAAAAAAATCCCGTAACCAAATCCGAAAATTTCCTTTTTTTTACAAACAACTTCTCGCTTAATTTTCAAAACTATTAATTTGTACAAATTTTATTTATGTCGAAGTTCATAAAATAAAATAAAATAAGTAGAAATTGGCAGATTTCAAAAGTAAATGAGTAGAGGTAGTATTTTGCTTTACATATAGTAGGCGTGTTTTTTTGCAAGTTCATATGGATTTGTCGAAAAAAATGACATCGGGACTTAGGAACTTCTTACTTACAGTACGTAGGTCCCGATAATTATCTGGACTTAGCTAAGTCCATATAGATTTAAGTTTTTGTTGTATTTACGTGTTAAACAATTAGTTCCGATGTTGTTTTTGCGACAAATCCATATGGACTTGCAAAAAAACACGCCTAGTAGTTTTAAAAACACAGTTTAAGCGCGTTTGTATAGGGAATTCTAATCCTCTACAATTTCGGTTAAGATAGATTTTACTGATAAATTAAAAGTAAGGTTCGTTCCTTTACTCCAAATTTTTGTGCATTTTATTACAATTTTATAGTTTTTTATGAACTTTGACAGAACTTTTTGACTGAAATGCACAAAAATCAGAATTTTAAAATAAAGGAATGAACCTATGAATAAGTTATAATAAAAAAAATACGAACGTTTTCAAGAAAAATAAGATATCTAAAAAGTTGCTCGGAAGTTGCTTAGTGGGAGAGTCGAATTAATCGTTGTCTTAAGGTACGTAAAAAGTTAGAAAACTTCAGACATTAAAAATGGGATTATATGAGAGTCCACGCACATAAACCGGCGGAGTCTCATATAATCCCGAGTGCTCAAAATCGAAACCAAACTGTTTAGTTGCATGTGCGCACCTGGCCTAAGTACACGTTTATAAATACGATTGTACGAATTTTTCCTTGAAATAATGTTTTTAAAATATCTTCCTTCACTTGAAATGGAGAAAATAAATTTCATTGAAAAAATAATTTAAATTATTTATTAGAAGGAAATTACTTAATAAAAGCAGAGAACTGTAAAATTTCAATAAACAATGTACTTTATAATAGAAAGTATTACAAAGAAGAAAAAATAATACCTGTATTAAACTTTAACTTTTCAAATGAATATTTCGAAGAAATCAAGTATGAATCCATTGATAACTTAAAAGAAATAATAGAAATAAAAAATAAAAAGGAAACGCAGTATATTTTTAGTTTCTCAACAATTATGTATATTAATCATTGCGATCATTGTAATAATAATATTGTACAAAATAAAAAGTCAAAATAAAACTATAATAAATCTACCTCCAGTCATAAACGAACTGAAGAAAGACTCTAAGGACGGAGGAGTTATGGCAGCAGCTCATCTTAATAAAGAAACTATCTTTTAAACATATGAAAGTAATTAAGAACAGATGTACCAACATAGTTCAATACAACACAGGAACAAAGGGATGCCTCATCAACCTTTGTTCATTCCAAGGAAAGGTAATAAAGAAGGATAGACCCAGGACGAGACAAAAGACAATAATAAAAACCAAACAGGAAACGACGCCTTACATTAAGTATAGAAAATGTATAAATAAGGATATTTCATATTTTGTAGAGTTAGATTCTAAGAAGACATTAATAAAGAAAGAGCTCTTGCTCTTAAAGTTATTTTAAATCAAAATTGTCTTTTGATTTACATCGAACATAAAATTTATATATATGGAGATAATTTGAATCTCGAACATGCGTGTAGCTATATGTGCGATGTTATATTGCTCTTCAGCAAGGGTTCCAGGATTTAGTAGAGGTGTAAATAAAATGTTGGAGCAAGCATTTCCACCATCCCCAAGTAAAATACCTTTGGATTCGCCATTATCGAATCTTTCCTTAATTGAGCTCTCTCTAAAAATTCTGGAATCGTGTGTACTACCTCTCCAATGGCAAACGATGTCTCGGATTTTTAGTGTGGAGTCACATACCACCTGTGTATTCAGCGAGTAGTATCCTTTTCGGTTAATATAATACTGACCCGCCGGACCTCCTACTGTAGGTATTTTTATATGTTTGCAGTCGATCGCGCCAATGACATGTGGGAAACCACGTATCGCCTTAAACATATCTATTTCTTGTATTTGTTCCGATACTAATGTTGGCGTATCGCACAGTGTGGATTGACTAATAGCGAATTCCTTTCAAAAAAGAAATCGAATTTTTTCTAAACAGAATCGAATTTTTTCGGTCAATTGAAAGGAATTCGTATTTCGTAAAAGAATCGTTTTTTTTTTTTGGTGTGATTATGTTTGTGTTACTTTATAGCTGCAATTGACGCAAAACGTCAAGAAATTATTCACAAAACTATTAAGGTTGTTTGTTTTTGTTGTGAGAAAAATGTTTTACCAATAGAATTAAATTAATAAATAAAAGAATAATAATTAATAAAATTTATTGGTGCATTTTATTTGTTTGAATATTCTATTTACACATATATTTTAAAAGAAAATTGTTATTGAAAAGTTTTCACTTGCACTGAAAGTTTTTAACACGTCTTTGATAATGAACAACGCACAATAAATTACTTTTATAGCTGTATTGACTGAATATATTGTTGAATATTTTGTTAAATTATGTAGAATTCGTTGCAACCGAAAAATAAACCACTCGTCTTCCAAAAATTCCGCGACTTTCAATTTGACGTATTAGAAATGTCAAGTCTTCATAGTGTGTGTGCAAATCAGTGTCAAGCCTAGCTAAAAACGCAAGATTTGTTTTGACAGAAAATAATCGATTTTGTTTATAAAAAATTCGATTCTGTTTAGAAAAAATTCGATTTCTTTGTTGCAAGGAATTCGCCATAAGTTAAGAGGCCTTTAAGTAACGTTGCTTAGATGTAAAAATTGATTATAGATACCGATTTCGCACTTAAGAGCTATTTTGAGGTATTTTAAAGTTAAGAAGGCTTTACAATTTCTTTGTAGATCCGGCTGTTTATGTTTTTGTTATTTCATCTTCGTTTTTGACTTTTGTTTAAAATAATAATCAAAGATTCGTTCCTATATTTTGCCGAATTCTATGCGCCGCTGTAGTATACTCGGATCTTTCTAGTGCGATTTCATAAGGGTTAGCTGAATTTTCAGGTGTTGGGGAAATCAATTCATCACACATAAGATTCGCTTTAAAATGGAGACATATGTTATGCAAACAGCAGCAGACATTAATAATTTGTGCAGCCTTTCTTGGGCTGTAATGGAGCTCTCTCGCACCATGAAGACATCTCCACCTATATTTTAGTAGTATATTCGTGCGTTCAATTATGTTGCGAGAACTTGTGTGAACCTCATTAAACTTGCTCAGAGGGGTCAAAAGGCATGGTTCCAAAGGATAACCGGCATACCCTCTAAAGTTAAACATAAATCAAGAAATCATTAAATAGCTTATTTTATAAATTATTAACTTACCAAGAAGCCAAAAATTTCTTGTGCCACTTAAGTACTCCTGCTCCAAGAGCATCCTTAATAAGCTTAAGTTCCAAATGAAAGAATCATGACACGCACCTGGATGAGAAGCCTCGACATACTGAATTCTTAATTCATCGTCACAAGCAAGCATAACATTGAGGCTATATTTTCCTTTCCTGTTGTAAGATAAATGTTTGTTTTCAGAAGGGGCAATGATCTGAACGTGCGTTCCGTCGACGCAACCAACAATTCCAGGTAAGTTATGTCTTGTGTAAAACGCCAACCCAACTTTTCTTCTTTCTGCAGTCGTTGGGCATATTTGTATCCAATGTGGACATAACTTCTCCTCAAAAATATCAAGAACTTCTGCTAGCACCTTACTGAAGCTCGATTGAGCCATACCAACACTATTGTCGTTTCCGACACCTGTTTGATAGCCTCCTTCAGCGAAGAAGCGTAAACACGCACTTAATTTTATTACAGATGGAATGGATCTCTGCCACCAAATGTCAGAAGTGTCAGTGTGAAATTAAAAAAAAAAAAAAAAAACAATCTGACAGCACTCCCTGGTTGGAAAACAAAACGGAAGACACTAAGGCGAGCCAAAAAAGTCGTGTGTTTAATAATAGTGATTAATATGTGATAAAATTAGTTTTTTTTTTGTATCAAACACTTGTTCACTAAAATGTTTGAACACTAATTAATACGTAATTCGATCACAAATTTAAGTTTTCAGTTCCAAATACAAAAAATAATCAAATGACCGGATTTTTAACACTGCCAAGAGCATGTAAATATTTTCCAACCAGGGACTTTTTTTGTTGTTGTTTTTAGATTTCAAATTAGAAGGAGAAAAGACAAAGACAAATCTTGGAAGACCTCTATTCCAAAGCTCTTTCTAGTTGGTCGACTAGAACTGGTGAGTACATCCAACAAATATTTATTTAACGCAGCTTTGTTAACTCTATAATACTTTTCAAACCTATAAGACCAAATAAAGATAATAATAGAAATTAAAGTGGGCTTTCACGGTTGTATACTTACAATTGTTGTGGCAAGTTCATCGGATTTGAAATGTCTCTTAAAGATTTTCTGATGGCCCTTGGCTGTTGGGTATCGCTCTCTTCATTTTGATCTTCACGTGAAATTCTTGCCGTAATTGAAAACATATCTTGTTACCGAAATCTTTTTAACCCAAATTCAACTTTAATTTTTAAAATTTACCTATCAAATACTACGAAACAGCTGATTCGAAGATTCAAATTTTTCATTCCCCATTTCGAAGGGAAAATTGACTTCCCGGGGAATTCGGAATAGGGGAATTTTACTCCCGGGAGATTGGATTTCCCGAGGAGTTTTTTCCCCGGGGATATTTTTTGAATTGGGCTGTATATTTTCGTCGAAAAGCTCGGGGTTAAATTTTCATTTAGCCAGGTTTGGGTAAAAGCGAAAATATCATATTGAGAAGAAGGTGAACTCAAATGCAATATATTTGTTTTTGTACGAAGACCACCATTATTTTGGTAGTAAAGCAGAAAGACTTTTTTAGTATAAAGAGACAGCGAGGGTTGGCAGGAGATACGAGTCGATAGAGAGATCTTGGACCGTCTCCTCTTTATCACTGGCATCGCTTGGTTGCCACATGCTGTAGTTGTTTCCATCTGTGAGCGAAGTAAATGCATTATCAACTGGTTGTTGATAAGATGAATCAAAGACTTCCAAATCACTCTGGTTATTTGCGGATCACTTATTGATTGAACTTCATCACAAGACATATTCTCCTCTGATTCGCAAATCTCTTCATGTTCGCTTTCGGAATAATCCAACCAAAAACGATTGGTTTTATCCGATTCAAAATCAATGTCCTTATTCACTTGACTCCAAGAATGTTACGTCCCTACTTATAACAACTGAGTTTGTCTACATGTTATAGAGCCTGTATTCTTTGACATCTGCAGCATATCCAATGAAAATACATTCTATGGATTTGCTGTCTAACTTTTCCCGCTTCACAGCCGGCACATGAGCAAAAGCACGACATCCAAAAACTTTAAGCATCGACAAATTTGGTTTTTGACTTGTCCAGATTTCTTGACTGCTCTCCAGTTCCTTTACATGGAATTCGATTGATAATATAAGCTGCCGTCATTGCAGTTTCTGCCCAAAACGACTTTGGGAGCCCGGAATCGATCAACATGCAGCGCACTTTGTCCATAATTGTTCGATTCATTCGCTGTGCTAACCCATTTTATTGTGGGCTAAAAACAGCTGATTTTTGATGCAAAATTCCATTTTTGTCAAATAATTCTCTGAGTTTATTATTACAAAATTTAAGGCACTTTAATTTGTGGCCTGTTTGTTTTTCAGCCATAGCTTTAAATTTAACTAAGCAATCAAACATCTCGCCTTTGTTTTTAATTACATATATGACCAACTTTCTCGAAAAATCATCAGTGAACGACACAAAATGACGAAAACCACTCATAGATTCCACTGACGACGCTTGAAAAACGTCACTATGTACCAACTCGAGTAATTCCGTTGCTTCCCTTTGACACATGTATCGCACACACTGTTTCTCGGAATGGAAACATTTTTTAATTCGCTCCTCAGGAACGTCATGTATTCAAAACTAGCATGTGAACTTTGTTGATCGTTATTTCGTTCTGGTTAAGACACGCTGCTCTACACTGCCGACACAATCAATTGAAATTTTATCGTTGTTTGCCACAACTACTTCTTTTTGCACAGGTTCATGTAATTCCTCAATTATCGATTTGTGTTTTGTCATAAGTACTGTACAGCCACTATCAATGTACCAATCTGATGGCAATTTACTAGACTGTACTAGCAAAGATGAAAATAGCAAGGTTTCACTTTTGTCATTTTTGTGTTTTTGCTTTTTTTGTTCTTTGCTTTAGGGCAATGCTTGACGAAATGTTGTTTGGAGCCACATCCAAGCAACGCTTTACGTTTTTACTTTGGATTTTTTTTATTTTTTATGACTAAAGCCGCCTCGCTTGAATCACATTTTTTGGCTTCAAAGACTAAGCCCTGCAACAGCAAATTTTTGACAAAGGCCACGTTCGGGCAACTATCCAAAGCTATCCGGATGGGTTTGTGTTGTTGTAATACCTTGTTGAAAAACATCTGATGTCAGCCGATGCAACAACAACTCAAGCTATTTAAAAATTTTTGGGATAGGTGGATAGCCTATCGGAGCGTGTTGTTTGTTGTTGTTTGTTTATGATCGTTCATACTCGATCGTTCCGCCCATTGACTTATTATGTCAGTCAATGAGTTTAACAGTGTACCTACTGTGGGAATATTTGGTTTTATGTGTAACAGTGTATCAGCAGCAAAGTGTGGCAGTGTGAAAATAAAAAGTGTGAGAGCGTGGAAATACAAGTGTGGCACTGTGAAACTAAAGGGTGATTTTTAAGCTGGTTTGGTTTTGGCAACACTGGTTTTGACAGCTGACGTGTGTTTAGTACCTTGTGTCACTGTCAAACAGCTTCAGTTTGGTTTGCAATTTAACCATGGATCGTCTTACAAATGAACAACGCTTGCAAATTATTGAATTTTAATATCAAAATTCATGCTCGGTTCGAAATGTTCATCGCGCGCTGCTTGTGTTCAGCGATGAGGCTCATTTTTGGTTGAATGGGTACGTAAATAAGCAAAATTGCCGCATTTGGAGTGAAGATCAGCCAGAAGCATTGCAACAGCTACCAATGCATCCCGAAAAAGCCACTGTTTGGTGCGGTTTATGGGCCGGCGGCATTATTGGGCCTATTTCTTCAAAGATGATGCGAATCGCAGCGTTACTGTCAATGGTGAACGCTACCGAGCGATGACAACAAACTTTTTTTTGCCCGATATGGAAGTTCTTGACTTGCATGATATGTGGTTTCAACAAGACGGTGCCACATGCCACACAGCACGCGAAACAATGGCGCAATTGCGAGGCGAGTTTGGTGAACAGTTAATTTCACGTTTCGGGCCGGTCAATTGGCCGCCTAGATCGTGCGATTTGACACCATTAGATTATTTTTGTGGGGGTATGTCAAGGCTAATGTCTATAGGGACAAGTCCGCTTCGATTGACGCACTGGAAGCCAACATCCATGCATTCATTCGTGAGATACCGGCCGATATGTGTGAAAGAGTATGCCAAAATTGGACTCAGCGGATGGGCTACCTGAGACGCAGCCGCGGTCAACATTTGCATGAAATTATCTTTAAACATTAAATTGCAAGGTTCAAACTATCGATTCAAATAAATATTTCATTCATTTTTTCGAATTTTTTGTGTTTTTTTTTTTAAAAAAAGTTCTAAACCTCTTAAAAAATCACCCATTAAAAGGTGTGTGTCAAAACAAAAAATTGTGAGAGAGTGAAAATAAAAAAGCGTTAGAGAGTAAAAATAATATAGCGTGGCAGTTTTGAAATAAAAAAGTGTGACAGTGTCAAAATTAAAAAGTGTAAGAGTGAAAATAAAATAGCGTGGTAGTGTTGAAATAAAAAAGTCTGACAGTGTCAAAACAAAATTTGTGAGAGGGTTAAAATTAAAAGTGTGGCAGTGTAAAAATAAGGATGTGTGAGAGTGAAAATAAAAAAAGTGTGGCAATGTTGAAATAAAAAGGGTGACAGTGTGAAAATAAAAAGTGTGAGAGGGTGAAAATAAAAAAGTGTGGCAGTGTGAAAATAAAAAGTGGGAGAGTGTGACAGTGTAAAAATGCAGCAGTGAATGTGAAAGTGACAGTAAGAACGTTTGAGTGAAAGTGTGAGTGAGAAAGTGCTAGTATGATATTATGAAAGTAATGTGTGATGTGCTAGTTTAAGGATAAGTTTCTCAAAGAACCAAATCCAAAACTCATGTAAATGCGTTCGAGTAGATTAGTGAAACAAATATATATGTTCTCTTTCAGCATTTGGAAATTTGAATTGCAAAACATTCTCTCTCAGAGCCAGAGACAGGGAAAGAGTTACGCACAAGCAGCACAGTGACAGCACATAAGTATGTACCTAGCAGCATGTGCATGCGCACACAAGCATATCTATAGAAGCAAATATTTTTTTCTTTTTTTTTACTATAATTTTTGTTGTTGTCTTTTGGATTAATTCTATATAGATCTCACCACAAGAAGTGAACACCCATTGACAAAAAAACAGGACATACCTACATACATAATAAACTTCTTTTGATGATTTCTCTTTTTTTCGTTTTTTTTCTTATTAAATATTGCTATTCATCACGATTCACAAAATAAATAAATACTATGTCCGTACTACTTATGGCTTTCCATAGAAGAAATAAAAAACAGTAGAAGTCATGAGAGATCGCAACAAAAAAAATACAAGAAAACAAAATATTATGACGGGGAATGTTCGTAATACCTACAGCATTTTTTATACCTATTATTTTATTATTTTAGTATTGTAATGATGCATTACACCCTATTTTCACCGCTGCCATTTATTAAATTTCATACAAAGCAATCCCGAATCAACGTTAACAACGACTCTAGAAAGAGTCAATCATTAGAATAAGAAAATATTAATAATACTTTTTGTTTGTGAAATTATAATTCACACTCGGTTCAAACCGAAATATATATAAGAGACCGTAGATGAGCACCATTAAATCGAGTTCTGCCACAGTAGAAGTCAGTACCAATCCAATGTACTTGGTGAGTCTCCATTTTGAACAACTTAGGTTCCAGAAGCAACAGTGGAAGCCCAAGTTTTAAGTAGTTAGGGTGATGTCTGCTATCTCAGACTGTAATTTAGTGACGTCTGCTATCTCAGACTTTAATTTAGGTTATAATGCTAAGCATTTGAATTGTATAAATATAAGTTATAAGGATATATAAATGTACATAGCTATAAACAAAACAAATATAGATATTGAATTGCATAACAGTACAGTGGAGGCTCCACTACTTCAAGAAGAGTACCCTATGTTGCCGCCACCAAGCATAGAAGAGGTTGAGAAGGCTATAGGCCGGCTAAAGAAAAACAAAGCCCCGGGAGCCGATGGTATACCAGCGGAACTATTTCAACACGGTGGGCCAGCCTTACGTCAAGCAATTCATGAGATTATAGTGCACGTGTGGGAGCATGAAGAAATTCCAGAAGATCAGATCTTTACCCTTAGGCAGGCGATGGAAAAATGTCTAGAATTTAACATCCCAACATACCATCTGTTTATAGACTTTAAGGCCGCCTACGATAGCATAGCCAGGGTAGAACTTTACAAAGCCATGAGAGAATTCGGCATCCCAAATAAATTGACACGACTATGTAGGTTGACCATGACCAACGTAACAAGCCAAGTAAAAATAGCCGGATTGCTATCGAAACCAATCAACATCTTTAATGGACTCCGACAAGGGGATGGTTTGGCCTGCCTCCTCTTCAACCTGGCGTTGGGGAAAGCAATCCGTGACTCTGGCACGGCAACAAGAGGGACCGTCGTCAACAGGTCTAGGCAGATACTGGCTTACGCAGACGACATCGACATCATCGGAAGAACCGAGCAAGCTGTACATGATTTTTTCATCCAGATCGAGCAGGCGGCACAAAATCTGGGGCTGCACATTAGTGAAGGTAAAACAAAGTACATGGTGGCGTCGAATGCGAGAGGAACAGTTGGTCAAACAATCAAGGTAGCGGAGCACGAATTTGAAGTGGTGCAATCCTTTAAATACCTTGGGTCAATAGTAGCAGCCGATAACAATATAGAAGAAGAAATACGCGGGCGGCTTCTCAAATCCAACAGAGCCTACTATAGTCTGTCAAAGCTCTTCAAATCCAGAAATCTCACCATAACTTCAAAACTGCTGCTGTACAGGACCATGGTCCTGCCAGTACTCACATATGGATCCGGGACTTGGGTGCTTAGCAAAAGGCACTCCGACCTTTTAGCCGCGTTCGAGAGAAAAGTCTTAAGGAGAATTGTTGGCCCCATATGTGAGGAAGGACGATTCCGGAGGCGGTACAATCATAAATTGTACGCAATCTACCTTGAAGCAGATATCGTGACAAAAATTAAGCTCGGTAGACTCCGGTGGGCAGGGCACCTAGCTCGCATGAGCGAAGAGGAACCTGCTCGGAAAGTTCTTTGTGGTACATTCTATGGTAGACGACAGCGTGGTAGACCATGCTTGCGCTGGAGAGTTGGCGTAGACCAGGACGCCCGGAGCCTTGGGGTGCGCAACTGGATGGCGGCGGCTCGAGACCGGGATGGGTGGAGAGACTTGTTGAAGGAGGCCAGGACCGGACCCCGGTTGTCGAGCCGACGATGATGATGATAACAGTACATTTAGCTATAAGACAATAAGAATTGTATAGAAATTGTAAGAACCAGCGATTGGTGAATAAAAACAACCTCGAATAGACTAACTAACATTCAACCAGCCATCCGAACCATTTGTAACCCCAATGAATGACACAAGTCACCAAAGGAGGCACTTGAGTTACGAAACGGAAACCATGAACACCGTCCGTAAATGGGGTCTACGATTTGACACCTCTGGAAATGCCCTTGAATTCCTCCAACGTATCGAGGAATTGATGGCTTGCTATTCCATTCCGCCAGACCAGATCTTAAGAGTACTACCAGAAATTTTTCGTGGTCCTGCTTTGGAATGGCTCCGAATCCATCGAGAAGAATACAAGACTTGGGAGCAATTCCACCAAGCGTTTCGTCGGTATTTTTTACCCACTCGCATCGTCATATATATACAAACTAGTGAGTGAGATTTAGAGGTGAACATCAAGAATTAGTAGTGCGCGATTTGAAAAGCGATTTACGAAGATTGAGATTGGCAAGATTTAAAAGGTTCCGTGTATAACGTGGATATAAGGCACGAGTTAAGAAATCAACCGAAACTTTCATCAAAATTAAGGTATTTTCCTGTAATTTATCGATTTAAAAAGTATTTAATTTCACGAAAAAGAAAACAGTAAACATAAAGCGTTAGTTTTCAAACCACTAAAGAGAGAAAAGATTTAATTATATTTAATCAAATCAAAATAAAAACAGTTTATAAAACAACCCGACCTCGATTCCGCGATATTCACAAACTGTCAAAAAGACATCTGTCAATAATCAGTCACGCTCCAAACATCAATCCACTAAAAGCCATCTATCGGCAAACACATATATTAGGAGAAGTACCAGCGCCGTCACCTATAGCTAAAAAGTAGTAGACAGTAAGACTGTACTTAAATGGCAATTACCCTGGATATTTTGAAATCGCTTCTTAAAGAACAAAAAGAGGAGATTTTTAGGAACATTAATGAAGCTACTGAAAGGGTAAATAAAAATATCGATGAAAATGTGGGGATTCTCGCCGAAAAGGTTGAAAAGCTTGAGAAAATAGTCGAGACTCAGGGAGTTATCATAGAAAAACAAAAAAACTAAGTATGCTGAACAGGAAAAACGAATATCTCAGCTTGAAATAGGATTGAGGAGAAATAATCTTGTTATTTTTAAAGTAGATGAAAACGAAAGGACCTCTGAGGAACTGATGGCGACGATAATTAATATTTAAAATAATAGCAACGAACAAATTGAACTTACAGCAAACGATATTGATAGTTTCTATCGCCTAGGAAAGAAGTCTGAAGACAAAATCAGACCAATACGGTTAACTTTTAAATGCAACGAGAAAAAACAAAACATACTATTAGCAAAAAAATCTCACGATAACCCAAGCATCTCAGAGGACCTACCAAAAGCTATAGTTGAAGCTAGAAAACAACTCATACCAAAACTAAAAGAATTCAAAAAACAAGGAAAAAAAGCCTATTTTAGACTGAAAGAACTAATAGTGGACGGAAAAGTTTGGAAAGAAGAAAAATACGAATGACTTCATAAGTAAATTAAGTAGTTTTGGC
Organism: Leucozona laternaria; assembly: GCA_932273885.2. Lineage (NCBI taxonomy): Eukaryota > Metazoa > Arthropoda > Insecta > Diptera > Syrphidae > Leucozona > Leucozona laternaria. Next base: position 141,168,454 of record OW026366.1, read on the forward strand.
GTCAAGTGCAGTCGATCTTTGCGAGAAGTGCAACAAAAGTGTAAATTTAAATGGAAAAAATGTAATATTTTGTGACGGTGAATGTAAAAAGGCGTTCCATACAAATCCCTCATGCTCTGGATTGTCGAAACAAAAGCTGGCGGAAATCCTGAAGGACAAATTGCTATGGTTTTGCATAACCTGTAAGGTATCGAGGGACAGAAGGCGTAGCAGCATTTTACCAGCGCAGCAACAGTATCCACAGCAACGAGATTTAACAGGTACTCCAAATCATAAAACATTTAGTAACACCGAGATAAAAACAGATAATATCACCAACAAACAACTTTCTGACAAACTCGATGTAATTCTGAATTTTCAAAAAAATCTTGAAAAAGAAATAAATTCACTCAGGAAAACAGTTGATGATTACAAAGCCCTTACAAACACCATTATAGAAGAAAATACCACTTTACAAAACGAACTACATATACTTAAAGACCAATTCAACACTTATAAACAAAAAATTGAAAAACACAAGCAAACTATACTTAATTACAGCTTATGTTTGTCCGGTATCCCGATTAAGTCTGATGAAAATCTGAAGTTAATTGTCACAACAATCTGCAATAAATTAAATATTAACATCACACAAGACAATATTAAAGAAGTTTACCGCAAGCCATATGGCAACGATGAAAACAACAGCACAACTAAAACTAATCCACCAAAGATCATAATCGAGTTTTTAGAAAAAAATACTCGTGATCGCATCATCATTGCATATAAGAAGAGAAACAGAGACAAGCAATACCTTAACACCGGTTTCGTTTTCAACGATAATACAACACAGCCAGTGTACATAGAAGAAATTTTGACAAAATTTAACAGCTATTCAAGAAAGCGAGAGACTTCAAAAGAGAAAAAAAAAAAATGCATTTGCGTGGGTAAAAGATGGAAGAGTACTTGTGCGTCTCACAGAGAATGCAAAAGTGAAAGAAATTCGCAACATTGATTTCTTCAATGAATTGTGAGACGCATCAATTTCCCTTCTCCCCACGTAATATTCTCCATGAAAACATTGCTAATTTTGATTTGTCTACACACAGCACAGCCAAGATCTTGTATATCAATGCAAGATCTATAAAAAATAAAATTGATGACTTTGAAGTTTTAATCAAAGGTTTTAATTCGCAGATTGATATTATATGCGTTACAGAAAGTTGGTTGTCAGATTACGATGAAATTTACTTCAATTTGAAGGATTTTTCCAAATTAACTGCAAATAGACCAAGTAAGGAGGGAGGAGGAGTAATAATATTTGTATCAAAAAAACACTCTTATACGAAATTATTCTCACATAGTGATGACGCGGATAGTATTTGTGCAGCAAACGTCAAAGTAAATAAAGATTCGTTCGATATCATGTGTATTTACAGAAAACCAAACCTGATAGTAGCAAACAAAGAGAAATTTCTCTCCTTTCTCGAATAAAACATCTCAAAAATTTCTAAACGAAACTCAATGATTGTAGGCGATTTCAATATTGATATTCTCATTGAAGACACTTTTGCTCTAAAATATCTAAGCCTGTTTCGTTCGCACAACTATTTTAATGTCAACGAAAAGATTCCTACACGTATAAATTCTAATATCGATCACTTTTTTGTAAACAACCCGACTTATAGCATCGTTGCACATCATGCTAAGCTTGATCTAGTAGATCACAATGTTATTATTATTGACATGGAAATTCCCGGGTCTCAGAGAAAGCCTTGTACTTCGAATCCAAATCAAAAATACTATCATGTTACCGATCCTAATAAACTAAAGCAGAAACTTAAGGATAATCCAATTATATTAGATGCAAATGTACCATGTGAAGACATGTACACAAACTTAATAAGCAAAATAAATACTTACATCAAAAGCACATCCACAAAAGTAAAAGCAAAGAAACCAAGATCTGACTGCAGCGTTGAATGGATAAGTAACGAATTATTATCCTTGATTAAAGAGAAAGATAAATGGTTTAGCAAATTGTGTAAGGATCCAAATAATATGTATATTGAGCGACACTACAAATATCTCAGAAACCAAGTGACAATTCGAAAGCGACAAACGAAGAAAGATTATTTTGGGAATCAATTTGAAAAATCCTTAACTGACAACAAGAAAACTTGGGAGAGTATAAATAGTTTATTATATAATAAACCCAAAAAGAATACGGATTGTCCATTGCTGAAAAATTGCTCAGGGAAAGAAAAACTTGATAAAATCAATGAACTAAACAAATTTTTCTCTAGCATAGGCAAAACAATCATCTCAAAATGCACATCTGAAAATATCGTCTTTCCAATTCAAAGGCAACTAGAAAGTTTTGTAATCGAACCGACATCACCTGGTGAAATCAAAAATGTAATTTCTGGATTGAACCCATCAAAAGCTAAGGACATTGATAATCTCTCTACCGAAATAATTAAGAAGTGCAAAGAAGAGTTGTGTTTTCCGATTACAACACTTATCAACAAATCTTTCAAAGTTGGCTACGTTCCAAGTATGATGAAAATAGCCCGAGTTATCCCTATCTTTAAGAATGGCGATGTTGAAGACTACAACAATTATCGCCCCATCTCAATTTTACCAATCTTATCGAAGATTATCGAAAAAGTCATTAACAACCAATTACTTAAATATATCGAGCGAAATAAACTGTCAAGCACAACACAATATGGTTTCCGGAAAAAATCAGACACAAAAACAGCACTGGTAGACATGATATCACACCTTCAAAGTAATAAAGACAATCGCAACCTTGCCAGCGCACTTTTCATAGACTTGTCAAAAGCATTCGACACCGTCAACCATAAAATACTGCTACGAAAGCTTTTTGCTCTAGGAGTAAGAGGTTTTTCATTTAACTGGTTCAAATCTTACCTCGAAAATCGATATCAGTACATAAGTTTGGACGGATGTACAAGCCATAAGCAACCAGTTGAGATGGGGGTACCACAAGGTAGTGTACTTGGACCAACACTTTTTTGTCTATACATCCAAGATCTTACAAACTTGATTCAAAATGGACATCCAGTATTATTTGCAGATGACATCGGTCTCATGTATTCTGCACGATCTGCTACTGAACTCGAAGAACAGATGAATAATGATCTTGATAAGATTCAATCTTGGATGAATGCCCAAAAACTATGTGTTAACGCCAAAAAAACCAAATATATCGTCTTCAGCAAATCGTATACACCACTTAACATTGAAGAAACTTTCATCGAAGAAACTTTCATCCCTAGCTGGCGTTTTCGGTCGAATTCGTAGTAACGTACCTGAAAGTCTAAAAACACAAATGTACTTTGCTCTTTTCCATAGTCATCTGACGTACGGAATTAATGTATGGGGTACAGCAGTTCACAACTTGATTCAAAGTTTACAAGTTGCACAAAATAAAGCATTAAAAAATTTGTTCGGATTTGGATGGTATACAAACACTCGTTGGATTTATAACCAGCTCCAAATTCTAATGGTTAAGGATGAAGCAGAAATGAACATGGTGCTCCACATTCACAAAATTGCACATTCAACAGTATTTTCTAACACCGAATTATCTTCAAGAAGTAGCCATCATAACCACCAAGTGAGAAGTGGAAATAACATCCATCAAGCCACAACCCACACGACAAGTTTCGGAATCAAATCTACACTATATCAGTCGATTCAGCATTACAACAGATATCCTAACGAAATCAAACAAAATAGTGATATTGTAAAATTTAAAGCCCAGGTTAAAAGGAAGCTTCTTAGCAAATACAAATCAGAATAAAAGCAGTGTTAAAGGTGTCTAATGCAAATAATTTTATTTTTCTTTTGTACTCATTTCTCTTTTGTATATGTAGAATGTTCAATACTAAATGATTTATCTTGCACTTGTTTGAGTTTCATTGTTGTAATTCTTTCATTGTTATAATGCGTAATTTTTATTTTTTTTCCATTTTTGTTTTCTCATTATAGTTGTACTTGCCAATATATATATTGTACACACATTTTAATATCTACTTTATTCAAAAAATTAACATTTCTGTAAAAAAACTTTATGTTAACACACAGCCTATTACGAGATTTCGTCTCATAAGGCATTTCAAATAAAAAATATAAAATATAAAAATCGTATCTCGCCAAACACTGATGATGGTAAACCGGGTTGCAGTAAATCAAATAACTTGCAATAGCAAACCCAATTTTGCGACTACAAAACAAAACAAATCTCAAAACAACCTACACTCACAAAAATAAAAGCCAATAAAACACATAAAACACATAAAACCATCATAAAACACCAATCCTCCCCAACCCGGCTGATCACCGTGGGGAGAGAAGATCAAAACCCCCAAACAAAAATCAAAACCAAAACCCACTTATAAAAACTGGAAATAAAACTGAGATTGAAGGAAATGATTTCCACGTGTGCACTGTGGAAGATGAAGAGAGGCATATTGAACTAGAGAACGCATTGAGGAAAATAAAATGGAACATTATCGGTCTTTGTGAAACTAAGATATTTGGTGAAAAACTAATTGAAAAAGAAAACGGTAATCTATTTGGATTTAAAGGAGAAACGAAGGGGCTCTATGGAGTTGGATTTTTAATAAAAGAAAAATGGAGACACTATATTGAACAAATACATTTTTACAATGAAAGGATAGCAGCACTTCAAATTAAAGTTTCAAACACTAAACTATCAATTATCCAAATCTACGCGCCAACAAAAGTAGCATCAGATGAAACAATCGAAAGGTTCTATAAAGATGTAGACAAGGTTTATCAAGATTTTAAAGCAGAATCTATGTGTGTAATGGGAGATTTTAATGCCAAGGTGGGCTTTAAAGCGGACAACGAAGATTTTATAATGGGAAACTATGGATATGGAAACAGAAATGAAAGAGGAGAAAGACTTGTAACATGGCTCTGGCAACATGGCCTGTGCATCGGAAATAGCCTTTTTCCAAAAACTGAAAACAAAAAGTGGACTTGGAAGTCTCCAAACGGGCTGATAAAAAACGAAATAGACTTTATTATAGTCAACAAAAAATCAATCTTAAAAGATGTTTCGGTTCTTAACAATTTCGATTTCGATAGTGATCACAGGCTAGTAAGAGGGACGTTTCAAATAAACCACACAACTAAAAACTATTATAAAAAATCTTTGAAAAGAGAAATTCCACAAGCATTAGATGAAGACAGTAAGCTTAGATAGAAGATGCAGTTGGGATATTATAAATAAGATACTTAACAATACAAGATGCATACAACCAACTAGAAAATGGAATTTTGAAAGCAGCAGAGAACAGCATTCTCACACCTTACAGACTTACAAAAGAACGAGTTGAAAAACCTTAAAAAGCAATGCAAAAAAGCAATACAAAAAGATTTACTCGATTACAATAACAGGGTTATAAAGCAAATTATAGAAGATACAAAATCTATGAAAAAACACAAAAGGAATTATCGGTAGGAAAGGAGTGGATAGTTAAACTTACAGAAAAAAGAAAGAGTATTAAACACCGGGCAGATATTAACAATGCGGCAACAGAGTTTTATGAAAATTTGTACAAATCTAGGCTCACATATGAGGAATTACAAAATGAATAGGTTAATATTGAAGGAATATACTTCCCTTCTTACCCTCTGAAATTGAACTATCTATAAAAGAACTACCTAAAGGCAAAGCATGTGGACAAGATGGAATCAAAGGCGAAATGCTCCAAATAGGCAAGAATAAACTCACTCGCAGTCTTACAAACATGTTTAATTGGATTCTAGAATCCGAAGAGATTCCAAAACAATGGAAAGAATCAACTATCATTCTGTTGCACAAAAAGGAGATACAACAAATTTAAATAATTATAGACCAATTAGTCTTATATCAGTGGTATACAAAGTGTTTGCCAAGTGTCTATACAGAAGGATTCGCAATACCCTTGATGAACAGCAACCAAGGGAACAAGCTGGTTTTCGGCAAGGTTTTAGCACAACAGATCATCTGCAAACCGTGAATCAAGTCATTGAAAAGTGTAATGAATACCGACTGGACCTAAAATTAGCTTTTATCAACTTTACAAAAGCATTTGATACGGTCGAACATGCAACAATTTGGAAGTCACTTAAAAACCAGGGAGTGCATTGCAAATTTTTGAGAATAATAAAAAACATATACACTAACGCAACGTCGAAAATTTCTCTTGAAAATAAAGGCAGACAGTTTGAGCTTAGCAGAGGAGTGAGGCAAGGAGACCCATTATCACCAGCATTTTTCTGTGCTGTTTTGGATGAAATATTCCGAGAAATGAGCTGGGATTCTCTAGGGCTGAAAATAGATGGAGAGTTTCTCAATAATTTAAGATTTGCGGACGATATCGTCTTACTATCAACATCTTGTCAAGATCTCGAAAAGATTATATTAGAGCTGCAAAGTCATTGTAAAATGGCAGGACTCGAAATGAATGCTGAAAAAACAAAGCTGATGTTCAAAGGCGAAAAAAAGGACATTTCTGTAGACGGAAAAGAAATAGAATTTGTCGACAAATATATCTACCTGGGGCAGACGGTCTCCTTCGAAAATAGAGAAGATAAAGAGATAGATCGAAGAATAACCAACAGCTGGAAACAATTCTGGAAACATAAACAAATCTTCGATTCAAACTTGAGCCAAAGATCTAGAAAGTATCTTTTTGATGGAGCTATCCTTCCAGTAATGACGTATGGATCCCAAACATGGAGCTTGTCAGCCACATCAGTACAAAAACTTCTGACCACACAAAGAGCCATGGAAAGATCACTTCTCAATATCTCCAAAAGACAACAAATCAGAAATGAAGTAATAGGGAGCATGACCGATTTTGGAGATGTGATCGAGAAGGCGAAACAGCAAAAATGGAACTGGGCAGGACATGTAGCTAGAATGAATGACAACCGCTGGACTTACAGAAGTACGCGTTGGATGTCTAGAGAAGGCTCACGCAAAAAAGGAAGACAAACGAAACGTTGGAGAGATGACATTGCCCGACAAAGTAGTAGATGGGAGTCGGAGTCCATTAAAGATGTTGATTGGTTTGGATAGCAATCCGGCTATTTTTACTTGGCTTGTTACGTTGGTCATGGTCAACCTACATAGTCGTGTCAATTTATTTGGGATGCCAAATTCTCTCATGGCTTTGTAAGGTTATACCCTGGCTATGCTATCGTAGGCGGCCTTAAAGTCTATAAACAAATGGTATGTTGGGATGTTAAATTCTAGACATTTTTCCATCGCCTGCCTAAGGGTAAAGATCTGATCAGTTGTTGATTTGCCTGGAATGAAACCACACTGATATTGTCCGATGATGGTTTTAGCGTATGGGGTTATCCGGTCTTGTAGGATAGAGGAGAGTATCTTATAGGCGGTACTCAACAACGTGATACCTCTATAATTGCTGCATGTTGTGACATCTCCCTTCTTAAGTATGGGGCAAATTATACCTTTTCGCCAGTCTTCTGGAATTTCTTCATGCTCCCACACGTGCACTATAATCTCATGAATTGCTTGACGTAAGGCTGGCCCACCGTGTTGAAATAGTTCGGCTGGTATACCATCGGCTCCCGGGACTTTGTTTTTCTTTAGCCGGCCTAAAGCCTTCTCAACCTCTTCTATGCTTGTTATATCTTTACGCGGGAACCTGGTACTCGCAACGACCATGTTTTTCGATGCTGCCAATTCTAAGACTCGAAGTTCATTGTCATTAGTGTTCTCATGCAAACTATGGGTGCCTGCGTAATGCCTGAATACCGGCTCCCGACCTATTTTTGCATTCCAATCCCCAAGGATGATTTTTACGTCATACCTTGGACAGGCATTGAGGGCCCTCTAGACTTGTTCGTCGTAAGTGTCGTATATTTTGACAGGGCATCGGCTAGCTGCTGAGCAGCTCGAGCTCTATAGAGCGATCGTACGTTCCATAAGAAAATCGTAAATCGTTTTTCCGTTTTCTTTGCGTGGGTTGTCGTCGTGAGATCAGTCGGTTTCCGAGGCTTGTTGTAGGCCTCAGAATTCTTTTAGTTTTACGGAACAGGGAATTATACTGTTGCCAACCTGTGGAACCAGCCCGATCATATTAGCCAAACCTTTTTAAGAGGCTTGTTTCTAGCGGCCGCCGCGAAGAAGCTATGATCACACTTCCACCAGTCCCGAATAGTTACGGCACGTGTATGTTTTCGTATGCTACATGTTATTCCCCCCATTCGGCTGATAGCTTACCGCCTAGTTATTTCGTCCCCATTAATATTGGGTGGCAAAATTTCAATGCGCTCATTAACACCGGCGCCACTAAATCATTCATTGGAAGGAACCGCAATCAGGAACTCAACATTCCTTTCCGCTATGAACGTGTTGATATCAAACTTGCGAATGGAGACCCAGTGACTACAAGGGAACACTACTGCATAACCTGCAACCTCGGCCAAACCCAAATTCACGGCGAAGTAACGTTTTTAAAAGATCTTGCTCAAGACGCAACCCTTGGCGTGGACATCTTGGACAGAGCTAAGTCCACCATGACCATAGTAGGAAAACCTCTGACAAATGGTAAATACCAGCAACCGTGGATAGAGAGGATGTGTACTCTGGTCAGTAGTGACGACTTTCCCAGAACGAAAAAGCAATACTGGCAAACTTCTTAGCGGAAGAATTAAAAAAAATTGAAGAAATAAAAGGACCGCCAAATGCCACTGAACATCGTATCAGATTAATAAATGACCAACCATTTAAACAAAGATATTACCCCACAATCCAGCTATGCAGACGGTAATAAACGAAGAAATAGACGAGTTATTAAAAATTGAAAAAATTGAGTCTTCAAACAGCCCGTTAATTCCCCCATAGTGCTAGTTAAGAAGAAAGATGGATCTTGGAGACTATGTGTCGATTTCAGACAGCTAAATGAAATCTCCGTCAAAGATGCCTACCCGCTACCATTCATTCAAGCTATTTTAGATAAGCTACGAGGAGCAAAGTAGATATCAACAATTGATTTGAAGTAGGGATATTGGCAAAGACTCTTAGAATATGAATCACGAGCATTCACCGCGTTCACAGTCCCCGGACGTAGATTATTTCAATGAAAGGTAATGCCCTTCCGACTAAACTCCGCACCTTCTACTTTCCAACGGGTTCTTGACAAAATTATTAGGATAGACATGGAAGAATATGCGTTTGCATACCTAGATGATATCATCATCATCAGCAAGACTTTTGAAGAACATATTCAGCACCTCCAAAAAGTGTTTCAAAGTTTGAGAGACGCAAAAATTAAAATACCTAGGACATGTAGTTAGCCAGGAGGGAATCCATACTGACCCATATAAAATATCAGCAGTTAAGCAATTAAAAGCCCCTTCGAATGTTAAAGAATTACGTCGGATATTGGGTATAACGTCTTGGTAACTTAGATTCATTCAAGATTTCTCAACATTAACCGCACCTTTGACGGTACTTTTGAAGAAAAACAAACCATGAAAATGGGGGCAAGATCAAGAAATTGCTTTCAACTCCCTCAAAGAAAAGCTAACCGAAGCACCAGTATTGACCTGTCCCAATTTTAAGCAACCCCTTATCCTACAAACGGATGCAAGCCAAGAGAGACTAGGAGTGGTGTTGTCTCTGAAAGATGGACAACATGAGAAGGTAGTCGCATATGCAAGCCGAACCCTAACCGATCTTGAAAAAAAATATGCCGTCACGGAACAAGAATACCTCGCAATTCAATGGGGAATTCATAAAATGCGCCCCTACGTTGAAGGATATCACTTCTATGTAAAAACCGATCATCACTCACTCAAATGGTTACACTTTTTGGAAAACCCGTCCGGAAGACTAGCACGCTGGGCCATTGAACTCCATCAATATGATTTTACTATTCAGTACCAAAAGGGCTCGCTTAATGATGTAGCTGATGCCCTATCCAGAGACCCACTACCTATCGTAACCACAGACTTAGTCGCTGCCAGCGTCGATATTCCACCAGATTGGGTGTTATGGCAGCAACAAATTATCATCAACCACCCAGAAAGATACCCAGAATACCGTCTTGAGGAAAAGCAACTCTTTCGAAAATTCCCAACGAAAAATCCTGTATCAAACCACACCTTTGAATGAAAATTATGTGTACCAAAGCAAAAACAGAGTGAAGTATTACGAGAAAATCATGACGTTCTAGAGCTGGACACCTAGGAATTTCAAAAACAATGGCTAGAATATCGAGATTATAATACTACTACTACTGGCCAGGAATGCTAAGAGATATAACTAAATACGTTCGCCAGTGTAGGACATGTAATCAATACAGAAGCACCCAACAAAAACCTAGTGGCGAAATGCATACAATGCAAGTGGACGGACCTTGGAAAGTTCTCTGCATGGACTTTGTAGGACCATTCCCAAGATCCATAAAAGGCAACACTACGATGCCAATAATGACCGATAAGTTTACCCAATGCGTAGAAGCAGTACCACTCCGATTCGCAACCACCAAAAGTGTTATTCAATCACTAAGAGAAAGGATTTTCTTTCGCTTCGGTATACCAAAGGTATTATTATCAGATAATGGCACTCAATTTATAAGCCAACAATTCCGTGACTTTCTGAATGAGATGGGCATACAACAACGTTTTACTGCACCATACACACCACAGGAAAACCCAACTGAAAGAGTGAATCGAGTTATAAGAACTATGATTGCACAATACGTGAGAGAAAATCACCGCACCTGTGAGGAACACCAGTGAACGAGTATACAAACGAAATAGGGTCCTATCGTCGGCAGTAAACTATTACACAGAGAAATTAGCTCCTAAATATGATGGACCATACAAAGTTATAAAGTTTATTTCTCCAGTGATCGTTATTCTCCACAAAGAAGGAGATAAAAACAACAAAGGATAAAAATAACGGAACATCGCGCTATCATTCAGGATTTAAAAACATATCCGTATGACGAATTAAACTTCATTCAATCAAATACCATGAACGAGAGCACATAACAGTCCACAGCTAACGCGCGCAAAAAAAAAAGAAAGGTGGCAGAGGAGGACAAAGAGTACAAACCCTAAGTTCAACAACGAACCGCACCGAAGAAGATAAAAGCTCCTAACCAAAAAGATAAAGTCGATAGCCTGTCCGTCGAGGTAATCCGTGCGATAAAAAGCGTGAGATCCAAAAAATGAGGGATATGGCAGCCGAGAAATGGAAGAAGCGGAATGAAGACGCCGAAACTAGATCCCAGTTTTTGCCAAGTCAACCAATACAAAACTTGGACGGCACTCCCCAAACACCAAGAAAAAACCTTCCGATAACCAGACGCACCGTGTCTATCAAAGGCCAAAACAATTCCTGCGCCTCCGGCAGACGCTAGACCCCGACACCAGCACAATACAAACAAACAACAAGACACCAGCAATAGCACCAGGCACCAGCAACATACAACCAAACACCAAGATAGCACCAGGCACCAGCAACATACAATCAAACACCAATATAGCACAAAACACCAGCAATATACAACCAAACACCAAGATGCAACCAATAAAACCAAACACCAACAACATGCAACCAACGCAGATATCAGCGGCCACCGAAGAAAACCCATTCAAGGGAATCAACATACTTAAGCACCCAATGTATTGCGCGACCAGTAAACGCCAAAAGTTCTATATCAAACAACCATTTGGTAAGGTCGAAGTATTCAAAAACAGAACTACGGCGGTCTTAAATATTAAAGACACAAAAACGTAATACAGCTGCCGAATCCATCTTAAACAGTACTAACGCTGTCATAACCGTCATAACCTTAGCAAGAAGCACCTATATTTTTGTTGTCAATGAAGGCTGTTAAGTTTTCTTAAGTTTATTATTGTTAATTTTGTTATAAAGGGTCCGCCATCTAACGTTTTTTTTCAACAAATGCTTATTTCGTGAATGGCAACACTTAGCTCATGTCTGATTTGACAGATAATTAGTTTTATCCTTCCGCTGAACGAACATGGTTGTGTATACGCTTCGCTAAGTGGGTGCTATCGACTTAGAGAAGATGCCGATTTTGCCAAAAAAATCATCTTTTCAGATGAAGCTCATTTTGATCTTGGAGGGTAGTAAACAAGCAAAATTGTCGCGTTTGGGGCACAGAAAACCCGCACGCATACAATGAAAAGCCGATAAACCCAAAACGAGTCACTGTTCGGTGCGGATTTTGGTCCAGAGGCATAATTGGGCCATTTTTCGAAAATGAGCAAGGAGTGGCCGTTACAGTCAATGGCGATCGTTATCGGGCCATGTTGAACGAATTGAAAAAATTGAAAAGGAGGATATTGGCAACATTTTGTTTCAACAGGACGGCGCTACGTGCCACACAGCCGAAGCTACACTCGATGTTTTGCGCCATTTTCAAAAAAAAAAAAAAGTTATTTGGCGGACCCTTTATATAAAAGTATTTACATCTAGTTCGTTATATACACCTATTGAAGAGGAGCAAATTTATATAATTTCTTAATATGTATGTTTGTGCCTTACATACCTATATAATACAATAATTGTAGCAATAAACATAGATCTAAGAATAAAATAAAATAAAAAGGAATGCAAGTTTTTGTTATTTAAATTGAGTTTTTTTTTAATATTAAAAAAAATTGAAAAAAAATATATATATACAATACAAATCAAAAAAAGAAAACAAAATAAAAAAAAAAAAAAAAACACAAATAAAATGAAAAAAAAAAAATGAGAAAAAAATATAATAATAAGAAAACTGAAAAAAAAAACAAAAAAAATGTCTTATTTACAGACAACCCCCATTTCCCCATCATCAATTCCTACTCCCAATGATGTTTTACCATCCTTATACTACCGCGCCTCCGATAGACACCAATGGACTGGGTCAAATCCCACTCCCGATGATGCTGTACCATCCCTATACTACCGCGCCTCTTGGGGGTAGCACCAATGGGCACCGAAGGACTGCGTCAAATCCCACTCCCGATAATGCTGTACCATCGCTATACTACCGCGCCTCTTGCGGGTAGCACCGATGGATAGGATCATGCAATATAAAATGATCAGCGAACCAGATATATCTATTTTTTAAGGACGAGAATGTTCTCGTCTCCGAAAGGAGGAGGGGAATGTAATGATGCATTACACCCTCTTGTTCACCGCCGCCGTTTATTAAATTGCATACAAAGCAATCCCGAATCACCGTTAACAACGACTCTAGAAAGAGCCAATCATTAGAATAAGAAAATATTAATAATACTTTTCGTTTGTGAAATTATAATTCACACTCGGTTGAAACCGAAATATATATAAGAGACCGTGGAGGAGCACCGTAAAATCGAGCTCTGCCAAAGTAGAAATCAGTACCAATCCCGAATAGTTGGTGAGTCTCCATTTTGAAGAACTTAGGTTCCAGAAGCGACAGTGGAAGCCCAGGTTTTAAGTAGTTAGAGTGACGTCTGCTATCTCAGACTGTAATTTAATGACGGCTGATATCTCAGACTGTAGTTTAGTGAAGTCTGCTATCTCAGACTGTAATTTAGTGACGTCTGCTATCTCAGACTGTAATTAAGTGACGTCTGCTATCTCAGAATGTACTTTAGTGACGTCTGCTATCTCAGACTGTAATTTAGTGACGTCTGCTAACTCAGACTGTAATTTAGTGGCGTCTGCTATCTCAGACTGTAATTTAGGAAATAATGCTAAACATTTGAATTGTATAAATCTAAGTTATAAGGGTATATAAATGTATATAACTATAAGCATACATATATATTGAATTGTATAACACTATATTTAGCTATAAGACAATAAGAATTGTATAGAAATTGTAAGAACCAGCGATTGGTGAATAAAAACAACCTCGAATAAACTAAAGTTTGTTGCTTCTTTGGTGAAACCCTGGACCCGACGAGCATACCTCAGCCTATGACAAAAAGCATTTCACAGTATTGCAGCTGGTAGTAAATGAGAAATGATTATTTCGCGCCCGCGGCCGCGCCGCAATCAGTTACTGCAATTGTTCATGTGGACCGAGAATAGAAATAATGTATCTCTGGTATGCAGTATCGATGATGTTGCTCATCCTCGTCGCTCCTTTACTTGTTGTTATTTCACATAATATGTAACCGTTTTGTAGATCGGGCTCTTTGATTTGCCTTCGGTCTGGTAATGTGGTTGTTGTTGTATTCTTCGCACAGAAACGAAAACGATGAAGATGTTGATCGTTGCCGGTCCGCCCTGCAGCCGGTGGTTGATGAATTTTTGTTATTTCTCGGATTTTCGGGACTGAAAAATACGATGGTTTTGCGCATGGTATAGCTCGTTCGTCTCAACGATGGCTCGGTCGCAGCTGCAGGTGGTTGTTTTCAACTTTGCAGATCTCACTTCTGTCTACCGCTATTTAGGATGGAGATGCGCACAATTTTGAGGGTTAGCACTTTGGTAATGATGATAAGTTTTGTCATCGTCGCTTTGGTTGTGTTTTTTTGTTTTTTGTGCGCTTGTGCTGGTGTAATAAGAATGTACCTACCTAACTGTCCTCGTTTTTACTTTCGCATTTTGCCTCATCCATAATCTTCTAATAAGCAAATTGATTCCTTTGAAAACTAAAATGAATGATATTAAAAAAAAAAAAAAATTGATTCAAAATAAAAGCGTAATCTATATTAATTGCAATTTATTAAGCACAATATAATGAGTTGGATCTTAATGTTTGCTTACTTAAGGCAACAAATAAAAAGTTTTTTTTTACAGAAGTGACTATAAAAATTTTGTAGGGGATGTTTGCTTCAAATATATTGTATTCAATATTGTAAACCATGTGACAATTTTAATATAATCGAACTATGAAATCACAAACGAATGCAATTTAAAAATAAACATATTACTCGGTCGACACTATTACAGTTACTCTTACAAGGTCCACATAAGTATTTTCACATTGTTGCTCTTTTTATTTTCAAAGACACACTTTTTAGTTTCACCCTCTAACACTTGTATTTTCACACATTTTTAGTTTTATACTGCCACACTTTTAATTTTAACTCTATCGGAATTTTTTGTTTTGACACTGTCACACTTTTTAGTTTCACTCAATTTCAAATAAATTCAAAGTAGCATTTTATTTTTTCATATAAAGTATTATACCTATACATATTTTGTAAATGATCCATTTTTAACCGCCGTCTGTCAGTTGGCAATTAATACATTATTTGGTTAAAAAAGTTCTTCCAACATTCATGTTCTATAGAAAAGTGCAAGCTTTATATAATCATACAAAATCACCCAGTCCATCTGTCCGTTTAGAATATCGATGATATCAGTTTCGCTCAAGTAATTTTTCCCGAACGTACTCCTCCTGGTTTCAGTAAAAAAAGGACAGCTTCCCATAAAATGAAACACGTCCTCCCTTTCCTTTGGTTACATAGCCCGCAAATTTTTTCTAAGTCACTCCTATGAGGAACATAATTTAGGGGAAGCATCTCACTTTGTATGTTTTAAAACCAGTGACATGAGATAACTGGATACTCCACCCTAAAGTAATCATTTGTTCCTAAGTTGTAGTTTATTATTGCATAAATTATTGCATATTGAGGTCATAGAGTTGGCTTTTCCACGTGTCCATCGAATCGCTTTGAAGTGAGAGTGGAAGCCCACAGTACTCCGCTAAGTCTCTCCAAAGCTTCAACCATGATATTTTTTTCGAATAACCTGCATCGTTATTTTCTTCGGTAGTCTTCGATCGTCTATCTGGATAGTTTTCAGGATGTAGTCAACTTGCATTTTAAGTGTTGAAATGAATAATGGCGGGAGGCCCGTCTCTAGCATTAGTATGTGATTCGCCGTACTATTTGGTAGCATAAAAGTTCGTTTCAAAAAGTATATAAGAAGCTGCTCTACTTCCTCAAACTCTTTGTTGCCCCAAACTTGAGCTGCATAGCACATTATTGTTTTTGCTGTGGCTTGAAAAATGCAATACTTTGGCTCAAACGCAACGTCTTTGCACTGCATTACTGTCTTCCATGTTGTATTAAGTGCGTTCTTTGTTCTAAGACTTGGCTGGTTTATCTAACATATGGTTTCTCCAATTAAGATTTCTACATAACCAGTAGTTATATTCGTTGACGACTTCGATACTTTGATCTCCAAATTTCCATTTTTCACTGCGACAGTTAGGACCACCTCCGTTGCGAAAAATCATTAATTTTGATTTGTCAAGATTCACCTAGAGCCTCCATTTATTGCAGTACTAAAATAACCAGTTAATCATCACTTGGAGACTAGCAGGCGACTCTGCTAGTACCACGATGTCATCGGCGAACATAAGGACTTTTACTAAATAATCGGCTGAAACTTGTGCTCCACCTTGTAGGACCTCTCCAATGTCATCTATAAATAGAGCAAAAAGCAGAGCGTTCAAATTACGGCGTTGCCTCAATCCTATTTCAATCTGAAACTGCTCAGAGCATTAACCTCCAAGGACGACTGCAGAAGTTGTGTTGTTGTAAAATGCATCGAAAACGTTGACAAACTTTGTTGAAAATCCTCTATTAAACAGCTTCAACATAAGTGCTCTTCTATCTATCGTGTCGAATGCCGCCTTAAAATCAATGAAAACGCATAAAGCTTCTTCTTAGATTCTATAAATATGTTAGCAATGTTGGTTGGAAAATAAATTTGGTCGATTGTAGAGTAGTTCTTTCGAAAACCAGCCTGTGCCTCATTAAGTAGATTGTTGTTCTGAAACCAGTCGTACAGGCGTTTACAAAGCAATTTTGAAAAGATTTTCAATGAAGAATTTAGCAGCGATATCCCTCTATAGTTTGCTTTTTTTTGAAGATAGGACAGATGATTGCTTCTTTGAAGTAGTTTTGCACACAAGCTGCATCATATGCATGGTTTAAAGCTTTTGTAAAGATTTGAATTTGAATAGCAGTGCTGAATCAGTAGAACTCTTGCGGTATACCATTTGATCCTGAAGACTTTTTATTTGGGAGTTCACTCAATACTGTTTGAACCTCTGCACAGGAAAACGGTGTGTCCAAATAGTCGTTCTTATATAGCGGTGTGGCAAACTGAAAGGTTAAAGAAAAATGATATTTTGTTAACCTTTTGAAATGATCTGCTAAGTCTTCAGTCTCGATTGGTATAGTGAGTTGTTTATTAGGTTTTTTGTTTATAGCATTTACAGTTTTCCAGAACTCTGTTGTGTTTCTGCATTCTTAAGGATTGCGAACAATGATTTTTGAGTGATTCAGGTGTTTATATGTAAATAGTTCCTTGTACTGTCTATTTACTGCCAGATATTGCTTTTTCAAGTATAGATTCTCTGGAGAACTTTTAAACAGGCAAAAGACCCAAGTAACATCGTTGGAGCTATTAGAATCAAAACTGTTCTTCTACAGCTCCTAGATAGTGAAATCCAAAGCTACAGCTCTGTTGGAGATTATTTCACAGCTCCCTACATCAAATTTTAAAATAATGTTCTATATTCGAAGTTTTAGAACACATTTAGCTCTATTAACTTTACAACGCTTCCATATTTAAATATATGCTCCCTAACACAGTTCATAATATCTTGCAACGAGCAAACTCTAAATATCAGCATACATAGAGGCATTGTAGAGCTGCTTACAACACATGCGCAAAACACTAACGCATAATCTGTCAAAATATCAAAAAATTGCATTTACAGAGCTACACATAAAGCGGCTGTAGAGTTGGATTACTAATATTCTCACACAAAATTTTGTGTCAAAATAATTCATCAATAGAGCTACAATAATGCACATATAAAGCTGAATAAATACTAATCCTCTTTCAAGACAATTCTCCCAATCATATTATAGATTTATAGGGTGTTATAATTTAGAACAAAAATTATTTCAACTGGAAAACTTGAAACAGTGGAAAATAAATTAATTAATTTCACTTTATAGGGGAAATCTTAAGATTAAAATTAGACACGGATTTGAGAATTTTTTATTAAAATAAATTAACTATGCAGTTTCATAAAAAAATTAAAAGTACTTGCTGATGTAATTTAAGGTGCTTATAAAACTTTATAAACTTCAATGGAAAGTAGGTACCTACTCTTCGAATTAAAAATTATTTCTACAATTTAAAATTACTTTCAATTGTCAAAACACCCTATTTTCTAAAAAGCCCTGAACGAAGAACTGACACATTGCTCTCAGAGCGATATTGCAGCTCTATTAAAGAGACATTTTGTCCATAAAACCAAAAATGGCGACACAAATGAAAATTATTTGAAATATTTGTTTCCATTCATTTAAAAACATTTTAAATCTTCACTTTAAATAGAAAACACATAATGTATTGCAATGTAAAAAGCTTTTTATTTCATGCTTCGATACATTTATTTGCCCAATTTTTATATTGTTCAACTTAATGTTTTTCACATTTCATTGCATAATATACACAATTTGGAAGGCGCGTTATAATTTTTCGAAGTACCTTCAAAACATTTATGAAAAAACTAAGCGCGCACTTAAAATCCACTGGCATTAACTCGAAAAATATTGATTAGATACATTATTTTGTCTAGGAATAAATAATAACTAGCTTGTTGACATCAAAATAAATGAAGTTTACGCTTCCTACCATTACACACATGAATTATAGTGTGCTACTATTATATTTATTTATCATTTGGACTTCACAAACTAATACAAACAAAAATCTGTCAAAAGTGCTCCTTTTAGGATATCATATGATTGAATTAAAGAGCTTCAAAGTCACTAGTCACTGATAACAAGCTGATAACGAGCAAAAATGTGCTCTCAAACTCCATAAATTAGCTGTGAGAAAGCTCTACAATTGCTCTAAGGGTGCATCTAGAGCTCTTTCTTAAATAAACGAGCTTTAAGATTAGCTCTGGAAGCGCTTTTAAAGCATTTAAGCAGCTAAAAATGTTTCTTGGGGACTTCTCACACAAGATTTCTGACCATACCTAATAGTGCTATTCTTTTTTTGCTGACATTGTCTTGGAATAGAGTCCTTCACAATTTCGTCCAGCAGGGATAAATTTAGAAGGGATGGTACGTTAATGTGGCTCGGAGAAGGATAGCGTTATTCAACAAATTAGCATAACTATTGGCAAAAGCATTTTCCACTTGTATTCGGCTATTGTTGTCGACTCCTCTTCTTGCCTTAGCCTCCTATTTAGATTATTTGTTATCTGATAGATGAGCAGAATGTATTTGCGTTAAAACTTCAAAATCGTCTACCACAAGACCCCAGTCTCCTGACACCATCGCATAATTGATCACTGAGTTTCCTTGTGGTCCTATGAAAGTGTGGTCTGCTAATTTATCTCCGTCGGTAGACCCATTGCATATGCTCAGTCCAAAGGAGTGTCATAGATCGACAACTTTTTTGTCTGCTCTATTTATTGTGCTATCTCTAGTTTCACTCTCTGACACTTATCTTTTAACACTGTGACACTTTTTAGTTTCACGCTGCCACACTTTCAATTTAACCCTCTCATAGTTTTTGTTTTGACACTGTCAGAATTTTTTATTTCAACACTGCCATGCTATTTTATTTTCACTCTCTAACACTTTTTTATTTTGACACTGTCACACTTTTTTATGTCAACACTGCCACACTTTTTTTTCACTCTCACACTTTTTTATTTTCACACTGTCACCCTTTTTATTTCAACACTGCCACCTTTTATTATTTTCAGTCTCTCACACATTTTTATTTTCACACTGCCACACTTTTAATTTTAACCCTCTCACAGATTTTGCTTTGACACTGTCAGACTTTTTTATTTCAACACTGCCACGCTATTTTATTTTAACTCTCTAACATTTTTTATTTTCACTCACAATTTTTTGTTTTGACACACACATTACTTTTTTATTTTCAGAAAGCCACACTTTGCTACTGATACACTGTCACATATAAGACCAGATATTCCCACAGTGTACTGTTAAACTAAAACATTATTCTGTTACTATTCTGTTTTACTGTTATACTGTTACACTTTCGCTCTTAAAACAGACTGTATCACACTGTCAAACTTAAAGCCGAAGATACCAAGATACCCGACACACCGCCACACTGCCACCCTGCCACACTTCCAACACTGTCACACTGTTGTCATGTCTAGAGTCGCAGCCATATAATATACTTATGCATAATGTCTATACCTACCCAAATAAAATCGTGAAAAACAATATAATAAAAATATATGATAGATCTATTTTTAAAAAATTGGTTTTACTAACCAAAAATTATATGCATATATTATATTACAGTAGTATCTCGATAATGAGAATTACGGATAATGTGAATTTCTCTTCAATGTGAACGACCAAAACTTTTCATTTTTATCTCTATAATATGAACTTCCAAAATGTTCGCACTCTAAAATGTGAATTTCTCTGATTAGTTTTGCGTGCGATATAAGAGACTAATTAACTGTTATTTGTCTAGACATATCTTAAGTTTTTTAATGCAGCTGCAGTCCAGAGAGCGTTTCTTGCCAATTGTGTAGGACATTGTTATGGTTCTTGTTTTGATGTTTTATCATCGTTAAATAATGGTATTTAATTTTTTTCTGAACTAAATAAATGTTGAAAATTATGTTGTGTTGTCATAAATGAATACGAAGTTGTTTCAATCAGTTTATAAGAACTGATAAAACAGCATAATACAACAAATTGACCAAAAAAGCCCGAATAAAACATTAAAAAAAAATTAAAATTACAAAGAATTAGTCGAAAATATAAACTTATAACTGCTAAAAGTTCCGGTAATGTGAATCCCTCTAAATTCAAAAACGGCTTGTTTTAATTAGTTCACATTATCGAGCGACTACTGTAATGTATGTATATAATTTTTTGTTGATAAAACCAATTTTTTTAAAAATAGATTCATCAAATTTTTTTATTTTATTGTTTTTCACGATTTTATTTGGATAGGTATAGACATTATACATATGTATATTATATTTATGTATGTATGTATTTTGATTATTTTTGGTCGGAGAGAAACTGTGTAGGCGAAAAATACAAACATTCAAACAAATATGTATGTTTAAACTAAACTAAAGTTACTTAAGTCTATTGGAGATACAAACATGTTCTGTTTGTTTGTTAATCAAACAAACCCATCACCGAAAGCCGTAAACATACTTATCCTCTCTATATCCATCTCTTTTTAATTTCTTTTATTATTATCTTACTTTATTTGTTCTTTAACTTTTCAAATTAACAGACACTACAAATTATAGGCTCTAAAAAGTATCTTAAAGAAAATAGATCATCGATTAAATTATATTTTGTATCTTTTATTTATTAAGTGCTGGAACTCTGGAGCTTTATACAAGGTTAATCAAATATTCAACAGGTTATGGGCCCAGATTCCAAACCAATGCAAAGGTAATTTAATTGCAGAAATTATAAAGACATAACCAAAATGGCGGAGACTCGGTTTTCTTTAAAGCAACTTGGAACCAAAAATTATTTTGTCTGGAAGTACAAAATAGAAATGCTTTTAATAAAAGAAGGGCTATGGAGTTATGTATCTAGCGTCAAACCAGATCCGATGACTTCGGAATGGAGTGCCAAAGACGAAGGGCGAGCAACAATTGCTCTGTCTGTAGAGGACAACCAGCTGGAGCATATACGAAAGGCTACCTCATCAAAGGAAGCGTGGGACAGTCTACGAAACTACCACCAAAGGAACACCTCAACCAGTTAATGCGAAAAATCTGCAGTCTCCGGGTTGAAGAACGTGGAAACGTTGAGGCACACATTGCTGAGATGGTTGATCTGTTTGAGCGTCTGGCAGAGATCGGTGAAGAAAAATTGTGTGAACAATGGAGTGTGAAGATGCTGTTGATTAGCTTGCCTAGAAGCTATGACACCCTAATCAGAGCATTGGAGACGCGAATAAGTAAAAAAAAAGAGCTCACGTTTGATGTTGTCCAGTCAAAACTTTTGGAGGAGTACAGGCAAAGACATAATCCGAAAGCAGAACAGCATGAAAATGCTATGAAGGTCACGAAATTCATTCCGCAAACACACACCTCAGTATCATCAAAGTGCTATTTTTGTCACAAGAAAGGACATCTGAAAAATAACTGCCGCCAGTACCAACAATGGAAAAATACGAAGCAGCATGCAAACCACATTACGAAATCTATAGACAACTTCAGTCTACTTACATCTTCAGGCAATACTTCTGGATGGATCTTGGATTCTGGTGCTACGTGCAAAGATTTCTTCATAAATTTTGATCCATTAGTCAAAGAAAAAGTTTTTATTGGAGATGGAAGTGAAATCGTTCCTGAAGTAAGAGGCACACGTTAAATAATGGCGAATTCCTTTCAAAAAAGAAATCGAATTTTTCCTAAACAGAATCGAATTTTTTCGGTCAATTGAAAGGAATTCGTATTTCGTAAAAGAATCGATTTTTTTTGTTGTGATTGTGTTTGTATTACTTTATAGCTGCAATTGACGCAAAACGTCAAGAAATTATTCACAAAACTATTAAGGTTGTTTGTTTTTGTTGTGAGAAAAATGTTTTACCAATAGAATTAAATTTATAAATAAAAGAATAATAATAATAAAATTTATTGGTGCATTTTATTTGTTTGAACTTCTATTTGCACATATATTTTTAAAGAAAATTGTTATTGAAAAATACCCATAAAATCGTTTACGCTCTCAGGTGGAGTTATATCTTATTCTGGCAGCGCCGAATTAACGGCAAACTGTGCTGCAAGCAAATTGGCTTTATCGAGTGAGCTAACAAAAGGAGTATCGTTGAAGACGAGCGTTGGAACCGAGGACGAGGTGGTATTTCGTATGTTTTTTACAACTGACCAAAAATTTTGTACTACCTTTGGGACATTGTAGTATTTTTTGCCGTAATTTTTGACCATGTAAAATTTGGTTCGTCGAATGTGAACGTTACAGGTCTTCCTAGCTTGTGGAAACTTTTTCCGGTTTTCATCAGTAGGGTTGGCTTTATAACAACGGAAGCTTACTTCTCTGACCCTAATAACCTCTTTACAGCTCGAATCAAACCATGAGTTATCTTTGGGTTTCATAGATTTTACCCTATTCGGATTCGGGATAAAATTTCTCATTCCACAAAGAATTAAGTTTGTAACCATATCTGCGCTGGAATCTACGTCACTATCGAGGAAGCATAGTGACCAGTCAAAGTTGAGACCGTCCCAGTTGGTTTTCTCGTACTGCCAAACGGTTCTCTTAGGAGTTTTTTCTTTAACTGGATTTTGCTGACACGAGAAATTAGCAGATATGGTACAATGGTCTGATGTGCCTAGAGGCGATAATACACTAATAGTGTATTTATCAGGG
The DNA here is from genome assembly GCA_932273885.2 of Leucozona laternaria. NCBI lineage: Eukaryota > Metazoa > Arthropoda > Insecta > Diptera > Syrphidae > Leucozona > Leucozona laternaria. Next base: position 141,191,881 of record OW026366.1, read on the forward strand.
TCAGAAGTAAGGAACGAGTCTAGAGTGTTGGCGGATTGACCTGCAACGTCAGGAATCCGAGTGGACTCGTCAACAAGCTGAGTCAGGTTGTGTAACTCAGCAAAAATCTCGGCATACCTTCCTTCGGGTGTTGTCTGACCCGAATAGCGTAGCCATGAAGAATTATGTACATTAAAATCGCCCGTAACAACGATTTCACTGTGCGGAAAATGGGGAATAATTCTCTGGATGGAGTCGTATAGTGCATCAAATTCGTTACAAGTTGAATTACTATCCAAGCTAGGACTACGATAAATAAAACAAGTATGGATGATGCGCTTATGTACGGTGAATTTAAACCACATGAAATAAAAGTTAGTGTTCAAACATGAACCATATTCTGGCTGAAGCTGATAAGCAACATCATTTCGAAAATACACGGCGATACCATGATGTGAGAAAAATAAAGGCACTAAGCTATAACCATGTAGGCTGAACTCCGAGTGATCGGTTTTTTCCCCTACCTGGGTTTCACTTAGTGCCAAAACAGCTGTCCTGTTTTTCACAGTATGGACATATGCAGTATAAAAGTTCTGCCTAAGTCCCCGAATGTTGCTATATTCAACCCTAAACTCACCCACCATTACGAAAAAACAGGTATAAAAAACCAAATCAGACAGTTATTTAAGCTGATATCCACTTAGGGCCCCAAAATGACTTGACAGTACAAATACTGCTAGTGTTATGCCTTAATAGCAAATGTACTGATCCGCCCCTGGATACCCAAATTCAATAACAGCTATTTATCTGATATGTTTAATCGATTACAAACATTGTATGAGATGATACATACACTGTATACAGGGTGTCCCGTAAGTAAACGTCAAGCGGGTACTGGGTGATAGGGTAGCTTGTACCTGTTTTGGGAAAAATAATAAAAAAAACTATCTCGCTTGGTTAAGTAATTATAGCAATATTTAGAAAAATAATGAAAATCGATAGCCTAGGCCACATTTTTAGGTACTGTGATCACAATTTTCGAAATATTGCGGTGTTTTTATTTTTTACGTAATTCTTAGTAATCATGCTATGAATTCCAATCAAAAATTCAAAAATAAATATTGTCAGTTTCGTAAGAAAAATAAATTTCGACTGAGTCATGGTTTCAAAAAATTTTGTAACCTAATTTTGACACTTCATATCTTAAAAAAATGTACTACTCTACACTCGGCAAGTTGTTTTAAAAGTTGGCCCTTTTCATCAAGATTTCAAAATGGTACAACACTTGGTACTTATTCCATCATAAGAAATATTATTTATTTTTTTATTTGCAAAAAGGACCTCAATTCAGTACAGTCACTTTTACGTATTATTCACGTAAAAATGATTGTGGTGAATTGTTTTCGTACTCAAACGTTGGTTTTACCGATATGTATGATAAACAGGGATACTAATAATAAAACACTGTTTGCCGTAAATTAGAGGGAGACAGATCTACAGTACATATGGTACGCTACGTTCCTTCTTTTACTCGCAACTTCTCTTTTTCTTGAGCGTTTGTTTTATCGTAATCGTTTGTTTTTTCGGTTACCTTGGATTTGATTGGTGTAGTGAAAATTATGTAAGTTATTATCTAATAATAGATACTAAAAACTTTCGCGAAATGCCGTATTTGTACACAGCTGAAGAATATGCTAAGATGCATATTATCTATGGTGAATGCCGTCGTAATGCCTCTGCCGCCGACAGATTGTATCACGAAAGGTACCCAAATGTGGAGCGTCATCCAGACCACCGTGTGTTCATCTATGCACAAGTTTTAAATGAAATTGTAAGTGATCCCAGCGCTTCAGTACGTGCGATTGAAAGATCCACTGGAATACCAAAAAGCATTTCTCATCGAATTTTAAAACAAAATAATCACCAGCCGTACCATGTTCAACGTGTACAAAGTTTGCTACCTCGGGACATCGGTTCCAGAGTCGATTTTCGCAGAACAATGTTGGCGAAAAATAGTGAAGACCCGCAATTTCTCAACCACATTTTATGGACTGACGAATCAACATTTAAAAAAGACGTTTTTTTGAATTTACATAATTTACATGAGTGGCACCAAGAAAATCCGCATTTAATTCGTGAAGACCGCTCTCAATATCAATTTAAAGTAAATATGTGGACCGGAATTTTAAATGGACAAATAATTGGACCATTTGAGCTGCCAGAAAATTTAAATGGCGACAGCTAACTGCATTTTTTACAAAATAATTTGCCACTCAACATCTATAGAGACAAGTGGTTTTAACAAGATGGTTGCAAAGCGCATTATGCTCATCGTGTACGGGATTACCTGAATACGGAGTATCCCGACAGGTGGATGGGGCGCCTTGGATCAATTTTGCGGCCCCCTCGTTCTCCGGATCTAAACCCTCTCGATTACTTTTACTGGGGCTGTATAAAAGAAAAAGTGTACTTCAAAACCAATTGAAAATAGACAAGAACTACGCCAAAAAATTTTTGAAGCAGGAGAAGAAATAAAATCAAGGAGATTCGGGCGACTGTATTCGTGCCGAGGGTAGACAATTTGAGCATTTGCTTTAGATTTATCAATAAAATAACTGCATTAAAATATTTTCTTTTGTTTCATTATGATTAAAGTTTTCTAGAATACATCAATAGGGTAAATTTCCAATTTCTTATTTTTGAAGTTTTGATTGGTATTAATAGCATGGTTACTAAGGATTACACCGCAAAATTTGGAAAATTGTCACCACAGTATCGATTTTCATTATTTTTCTAAATATTGCTATTATTAATTAACCAAGCGAGATAGATTTTTTTTATTATTTTTCCCAGTACAGGTACAAGCTACCCTATCACCCAGTACCCGCTTGACGTTGACTTACGGGACACCCTGTATAATGACGAAGCCCAAGCACTGTGAGTGGATTGGGAAGGAAAGGTAAGGAAAATTTACCGCTGTGCTATGGATGTTTGTGGCTTGTGCATCATCGTCAACGATATGGGTGAAGTTTTTGTTTTTAGTTTTTGCACGCACTGGCTCTGCACTTGCACTGGCAATGGCACTTGCACTTTTTTGTTGTAATTTAATAGTGGATGGGCTATTGTTTTTTTTATATTTTCTTTCACGATTTGATGTCTTTATCCCTCCCTCAGCCTGGCTGAGGGTCCAAATAAAATAATAGCTCAGTAGTTAACGGCGTATCCAGATACCTGGCGATCTCCGGATTAATTAGCCTTACCTGCATATACGGATCTCTGTGCAGGCGGACCAACGCTTCTCCGTTACTCGTGGGAACCAAATAAAAAAACTTTCTTGTGGAGTTGGTGGTAAGTTCGAGTCTTCTTCTAGATCGTCCAGTAGTGCGACTGGAAAGTCGCTTGCTGTTACTCCTGTCTTACATATTGACGACAGGACTATGATCACTCATAGTCCTGCTGCCAATAGTAAGAACAGTGAGAAGGTAAACATACCTACTTCCAGTGGTGGAAGGATCGTGAAACATGGCGCTTCCACCACTATTGAGAAACTCTTAGCTTCGAAACCGCAGTTCAGTGGTGGAAGGATTGTGAAACATGGCCCTTCCACCTCTAAGGGGAGCAAACCTCCCAAAAAGCCTTCGAAGCTTCAATTCAGTGGGAGCAGGATCGTAGATAGTGGCCCTGCTTCCACTAAAGAGAGTACACCTCTCAAGAAGACCCCCAGCCGGAGTACGCGACAGCTTACACCATCTGGGGCAATCTACAAAAACATCCGCAATGCTAAGAGGATTCTGAAGGCATATGGCTACAAGCTAAATGTCGAAGGAGAATCGAAACAGGATGGGAAGATTAAGTGGGCTAAAGGAATCATGGCCTATCATCATCGTTTATGATGACCAGAGGTCGTGCGATCATTATAAGCTGGCTATCAGCAGGTTAGGGAAGTCTGGCCTGGTGCGAAGCTGGAGGTTATTGCTAGGGAGGACATCCCATGCAGACCAAGAGCACGTACCTGGATTCCAGCCGAACCCTCCGGTATGGATGAAATACTCCAGATAATCCAGCTTTCGAATCCATCCCTTCCTATTCACGACTGGAATGTCGCGAAACTATAGGAACAAAACGGCCTTTATAGAAGCGCAATTATTGTGATCAATAAAGAACTTTTAAATTCATCCTCCGATTCAGAAGACCGTAACACCACGGTGGTGGAGGCTGATCTGCCTAACCAGTAGCCAAGATGCTGCAATTATTAGGGATCAACCTCCAACACTCCATCAAGGTCTCCCTTCTTCTTCGGCTATCCAGCAACGGGGAAGACATTGTCCTGATCCAAGAACCTTGGATTGTGAAATCTATTGTTCGGGGACTGAGGACTTCTGATCCTAGATCTTGCATACTAGTGAAAAGTAGCATTAACGTATATTTACTACCTAATTTCAGCGATCCAGATACTACCGTTGAAAGGCTGGAAACGGCCAAAGGTATAGTGTGGCTGGCATCGGCATTTCTCGGCCATGACCACCTTGGCCCTCTCCCTGGTGACACTCTGGAGAGCCTCATCGCTGATGCGGAAAGGCAAAAGATCAGCCGCATAATTGGGTGTGACGCTAACGCCCATCATACAGTGTGGGGTAGCACTGACATAAACGATAGAGGTGAGTCCCTTTTCCATTATATTCTAGATACTAACCTCATTATGAGTGACGTGGGAAACGAACCCACAATTGTTACCAAAAACCGACAGGAAGTTTAAGACATACCATACTTTTTAATATTTACAAATAATCAAGTTACCATCCCATCCATGTCTACTTGGGAGGATGAGACATTCTTGGAAGACGAATCGGTTCATTTTTATACTGATGGATCAAAGATCGATGACGGGATTGGTGGAGGAGTGTACTCAAGCAGACTAAACTTAGGTCTCTCATTTCGCCTTCCTAATCATTGTAGCGTGTTCCAGGTAGAACTCTTAGCGATCAAAGAAGTTTTATCTTCGCTTAAAGAAAACGTGATATCAACAATTTAAGTCCGTAGCTTCTCAGACAGCCAAGCTGCTATTAAATCTCTGGAATCAGTCTCTACAAACTCTAAAACAGCCCTTAATTATCGATCATCCCTCGTTGAGATGGCAAAGCAGTTCAACATTGACCTTTGCTGGGTGCCGGGCCATAGGGACATTCCAGGAAACTGTGAGGCTGATGAACTCACTAAAGAGGGAACTAAACTACCTATATCAACAGGTAAGACAGAATTGAAGCGCTCCAAGTGTTTGATTTCTTTAAGCAGATTGCACATTAGCTCCGTTGTAGGTGTCATCACCGGACACTGTCTAATAGGTAGGCACGCCACGTGACTTGGCGTCTACTCAAATGATTTTTGCAGAAGCTGTATGGAGAAAGAGGAAACGATTCCTTACCTGCTCTGTACATGTCCTGCTCTATCCCAAAGATGTAGAATGCTCATTGCGAAGAAAACGGTCTTATTCAAAGTATTCAAGAAAACAATAAGGATGAGGACGACCTTCTGAAAGTTATAGTCGTTACCAGACGAGAAAGGGATGATGACAACTTAGAAACAATTTCGAGTTCTGAAAGTGTATTTTATGGCTTTGATGAAACATTGGAAGCACCTGAAATTGAACGTGCTCAAAATGTAGCAGAGCAGAGAACATCGGCAAGATCAGCAAAAGGAAAGCCTCCGAACAGACTTATCAACGAGGTAAGATCAGCAAAAGGAAAGCCTCCGAACAGACTTATCAACGAGGTAAACATACTAAAAAAGTTATAATTTGCCCCATACATAAGAAGGGAGATGTCACAACGTGCAGCAATTATAGAGGTATCACGTTGTTGAGTACCGCCTATAAGATACTCTCCTCTATCCTACAAGACCGGATAACCCCGTACGGTAAAACCATCATCGGACAATATCAGTGTGGTTTCATTCCAGGCAAATCAACAACTGATCAGATCTTTACCCTTAGGCAGACGATGGAAAAATGTCTAGAATTTAACATCCCAACATACCATCTGTTTATAGACTTTAAGGCCGCCTACGATAGCATAGCCAGGGTAGAACTTTACAAAGCCATGAGAGAATTCGGCATCCCAAATAAATTGACACGACTATGTAGGTTGACCATGACCAACGTAACAAGCCAAGTAAAAACAGTCGGATTGCTATCCAAACCAATCAACATCTTTAATGGACTCCGACAAGGGGATGGTTTGGCCTGCCTCCTCTTCAACCTGGCGTTGGAGAAAGCAATCCGTGACTCTGGCACGGCAACAAGAGGGACCATCGTCAACAGGTCCAGCCAGATACTGGCTTACGCAGACGACATCGACATCATCGGAAGAACCGAGCAAGCTGTACATGATTCCTTCATCCAGATCGAGCAGGCGGCACAAAATCTGGGGCTGCACATTAGTGAAGGTAAAACAAAGTACATGGTGGCGTCGAATGCGAGAGGAACAGTTGGTCAAACAATCAAGGTAGCGGAGCACGAATTTGAAGTGGTGCAATCCTTTAAATACCTTGGGTCAATAGTGGCAGCCGATAACAATATAGAAGAAGAAATACGCGGGCGGCTTCTCAAATCCAACAGAGCCTACTATAGTCTGTCAAAGCTCTTCAAATCCAGAAATCTCACCATAACTTCAAAACTGCTGCTGTACAGGACCATGGTCCTGCCAGTACTCACATATGGATCCGAGACTTGGGTGCTTAGCAAAAGGCACTCCGACCTCTTAGCCGCATTCGAGAGAAAAGTCTTAAGGAGAATTGTTGGCCCCATATGTGAGGAAGGACGATTCCGGAGACGGTACAATCATGAATTGTACGCAATCTACCTTGAAGCAGATATCGTGACAAAAATTAAGCTCGGTAGACTCCAGTGGGCAGGTCACCTAGCTCGCATGAGCGAAGAGGAACCTGCTCGGAAAGTTCTTTGTGGTACATTCTATGGTAGACGACAGCGTGGTAGACCATGCTTGCGCTGGAGAGATGGCGTAGACCAGGACGCCCGGAGCCTTGGGGTGCGCAACTGGATGACGGCGGCTCGAGACTTGTTGAAGGAGGCCAGGACCGGACCCCGGTTGTCGAGCCGACGATGATGATGAAACATACTAAAAAATCTAAAAGAAAGTGATCCAGCGAGTTTTAAAGAAGCTAGAGCTGGTAACAAAAGCGATTTCTGGAAGCGTGCTTTGAAAGACGAAATCGAATCTCTGTCGCAGAATGGAACTTGGGATCTGATGAAATTGCCGGCTGACAGAAAAACAATTGGGTGCAAGTGGATCTTCAAATCTAAGGAAGTTTCAAGAGTTGAACTCATTTACAAGGCTCGTATAGTAGCGCAAGGATTTCTCCAGCGCTATGGGCTGGACTATGACGAAACATTCGCGCCAGCTGTACGTCAAACTACTTTGCGAACTTTATTGGCTGTAGCGGGTTATAGAAAATGCAAGTTTTACATCTGGATTCTAAAACAGCATTTCTCAACAGTGATCTGGAGGAAACGGTATATATGGGGTAACCAATGGATTTCGTTGAAGAAAATAAGGAACATAAGTTATGAAAATTGAATAAAACCATCTACGGGCTGAAGCAGTCAGCAAGAGTTTGGAACCAAACTATCAGTAATGTTCTTCTAGAGAACAAATTTTCTCAGAGCAGCGTTGACCATTGTCTTTTCAAGAAGTTGGACGGTGAGTTTTTGGATTTATATTCTTGTTTACGTTGACGATTTGTTGGTGATGAGCAAAAGTCAAAATCTCATTGACGATGCCGAACGCCTCCTAAATTCTTAATTTGAAATGAAAAATCTTGGAGCAGTTAAAAACTACGTAGGACTAGAGGTACACAGAGACAACGATGGACCTTTTTCAATAAGTCCAACAACTTATTTAAATAAAGTTACTGCAGAGATGGGTCTCAAGGATGCGAAGATTTCAAAGGTGTCAATGGACCCAAGCTACGGAAAATCAAATGCTGAAACAAGCTTTTTATGCGACAATGAAAAGTACCAAAAGTTCATCGGATGTTTTCTCTACATTGCAGTCAATTCTCGGCCAGATACATCAGCAAGTATAAGCATACTTTCTTCGAGAGTGCCAAAGCCTTCTGCGGAGGATTGGAATGAGCTAAAACGAGTCGAAAAATATTTAAAAGGATCATCTCATTTGAAACTGGTTCTTTGTCAACAAGGCATAGCAAAGGAGCTTGTTGGATATGCGGATGCCAACTGGGAAGAAGACCGAAAAGAACGAAAATCAAATTCCGGCTAAATATTTAAAGTTTTTGGTGGATTAGTAAGCTAGACTTGTCGCAAGCAAACATGTGTGGCATTGTCTTCAACCGAAGTTGAATTTATCGCTTTAGCTGAAGCGAGCTGTGAAGCAGTGTAGCTAAGGAGGTTACTCGCAGATGTTAATGCAAATTTCACTGGACCTGTTTTCATATGGGAGGACAAAAAAAGTTGTTTAAAATTGTTAACCAATGAAAAGCAAATCAATCGATCCAAACATATCGACACTAATTACAGATTCATTAAGGACTACATAAGTAAAGGCATTATAAGATCCGAGTATTGTCGAAGTGAGGACATGTTGGCGGATCTTCTTACTAAACCACTAGTAGCAAATAGAGTTTTGGACTTGAGGATGAAGTGTGGATTAATCGAACTCATTTGAAGAGGAGTGTTGCAAATACAAATATGTTCTGTTTGTTTGTTAATCGAACAAACCCATCACCCAAAGCCTTAAACATAACTTTCCTCCGTAAATCTATCTCTTTTTAATTCCTTCTATTATTATCTCACTTTACTTGTTCTTTAAATTTTAAAATTAACAGACGCTATCAAATTCTACGCTCTAAAAAGCATCTTAAAGAAAATAAGTCATCGATTCAATTATATTGTGTATCTTTTATTTATTAAGTGCTGGAACTCTGGAGATTATCTTTATACAAGGTTAATCAAATATTCAAAAAAGTCAACTTAAAGGCTAGATTGTTTAACAAAGCTCAAAAGTTTTTTTTTTGAACTCAGCCCTAGCGGTAACAATTTAATTTTAGTTCATATTATAATAGGTTATTAGTAAAACATTGCAAATATTATGAATATAAGGATTGTAAAAGATTTTGTTGGAAACACAATTCATCAAAATTGTCTTCAAAATATTTTACAATGTTTGGTACCAGACATAAAAGTATTTACACCTAGTTCGTTATACGCACAATAATACAAATCTTGTAATATCGGTAGTAATATGAGTTATAATATATATATATGTATATGAGTAGGTGCATTATGTATGTTAGGAAGTCAAAAAAATGTACCTTTTTTTTTACTGAAACCAGCTTTTCCAAATGATTTCAATGTCCCTAACTTGACCCAACCTCATAATTGCTCTGGTTTTCTAAATATCATATTCTTAATGTTAAAAAGACACTATTTTTTCATTTGTGCTTACATGTTACATTACGAAATAATTTCTTTAATTTAATTTTAAATATTTCTAATCCTTCTTTTTGTCTATGAAATATCCATAACTATAGTCGTTAGTTAAGTCATTTAAAAAACTTTCAAAAAACAACAAGCTTTAAAGAATAAAAGAATCCTTCTGCATTTTATTGTCTTACATTAAAAATGTATTCAATATCACTCATGTCCATGGTGAAAAGCCATTCATTAATTTTACTTAAGAAAGAGTTGAAATTGTTTGTTGTTCTTATTGCAATTGGATGATTGTTGAAATATAGTTCGCGATTTCATTAGATAGAAGTTCATAAAATGTGTTTTATGTGCAATCAAAGTGCTGACAAGTTCTAAATTGTTAATTGATTCACCACATCTTCAGGGATTACATCGATTTCTTTGTGAATATTCAAAAAGCTAAACCGCCGTACTGTGTTGATAAAGACCTTAAAAACATACAGATGACGCAACGAAAGTATCTTCAATTCGCAAAAACGAGGCCAGCTGTGTGGATGTTGATTTTTACCATAAATAATACGAATTATATGATTTTGGGCAGCTAAAATGGGTCTGAAAGTGCTCATAAAAGTACCACCTCAACTTACTATACCGTATTGCAATTAAGACTGACTTGACTACGTCCGTAGTAGATCATAGTTAAAACGTTCGTAGACCAAAATGGTCTTAACAGATAAGTCTTACGAGTAATAAGATTTATATAATTTCTAAGTGAATTTACATGAAAAGAATTCCTAAGTACTTAAAAGAGTCAACACGTTCAATTTGAAAACAGTTTGGGAAAATCATCCGTTAGCTTGAGACACACAACTTTAGTTTTATCGCTAATAATTAGTTTATGATATGCAAACCACGCTTTTAGTAGTTGAATCTTTATTTAAGTAAGCAAGACACTGAAAATAAGTTGAAACAGTGTAAGTTAATGTAATATCATCTGCAAAGGCTATACGATTGCCAGAAAAATCATGAAGGAACAGCGAGTTAATGTAGATTAAGAAATGAAGGTCCTTAAACAGAGCCCTGTGGGACACCATTTTTTAATTTTTGTACATTACTGAAAATACCATTAATTAATAATTAAATAATTTTCGTGTTTTGTAGCTCAGCTGACATCTAAAACACATTTTTCATATTTTGTTTGTGTATGTGCCTCATAGAAACCTGAGCTGAAATTGTACAATATTCAGAACACCTATACACTTCGAATTCAAAGTCTATAAATTGCTTGCAAATAGTGCATTACCAGTGCACGATATCGTAGTGGACTTGAATAAATTCATATTGTAGCACTTAATTAGGTCATAATTCCTGGCTCATCAGATTTTTGAATTTATTTTGTGGCGGTGCTAGATGTTGATGGAAGTGACATCATCAAAATTGCACTTTGGTCTGTAAAAAGCAAAAGGGCTGAGGTAGATGCAATTAAATTAAAATTTCTTACAAAAAGGTCGAAAATAAAAATCTACAAATTGCATGCAGTTATTGCATCCGATTAAAGGTTAAAATCGTAAAGCACTTCAATTGATATAGCAGTACTAAATTAGCACGTAATTAAGTCGTAATTCCTTAAGACTTGGATTTTTGAATTTCATTTGTGGCAGCCCTATCTTGACGAAGGTGACATCATCAAAACTGCATTTTATCTGTAAAAAGGGAAAGGGTTAAGGTATAAAATAAAACTTGACTTTTTGAAATGTACTCAGTAGTATCATGAATAAAATATACTTAGAAGGGACACCGGAATTTTCGTCCACTAGATGGATGCTGAAAAAAATGTACTGTCGCTAATGCTAGCCGTGTTCCTGGCGAGGTGGCGAGGCACTGATGCTAGCTTTTTTGAATGGAACGGGCAAAATTTTTGTTGCTACAAACCTCATCTACTCGCCATAAGAGCAAGAGAGTAGTTGGTAGTACAAGATTATTGTTTGCATCTACCTACTCATGTGTTGTTCGCCACCTCCAAGGAACAGGGCTTATGTCACGAATAGCGACCGAATTCAACAACCGTTAAATTTTTTCCTCTGGGAGAATATGTTAAGATTATGCGCGAGGATATTTTGAGGAATATTTTAGTTTGGAATGAAAGGAAGGCAACAACAAAAAACAACCCATATTGGTTTTGCTGTTGGACTGTTGTCTACTATGCCAGACAAGGTAAAAACACGTTCGGCAGACGATGTGTATTTGTAAGGGTTGTTTTTTTTATTTTGTGTTCATTCAGGGGGGTCGTTCCGTAATTTTCAAAATGATAATCGTCAAAACGATTATCGTTAACGCTATCGTCAATGATTTGCTTCACGTAACTCGACCACTATGGTCTCGTCTATCGTTTTCAGTTTGAGATTGTTTGGTATATTTCACAAATTCTCAAACTGTAGTGAAAATGTTTTTTTCTATGGGGTTTGACAGAAAATTTGTAGTAAATAAGCGCACCTACAACTTTTTTGTGTTGTTTATTGCTTTGTGTTTTGTTTTGGTGCGGCCGCCGCCGATCGCATTGAAAAGCCGTCTGGCAAGTTTATTATTTCGAGTACCATCACAAAGGCTTCTTTTGATAGCCGAAAACGTTGAGCAAAACTATAATGGTTTGAATTATTATAACAATAATAAAAAGATTATTATTTATTTGTTTAATTTTATTTAGCAACCAGTGCCATTAAAGATATTCTACAATAGTACATAAACATAAAAACATTGTGCTTACATATGGGTTGGAAGAGATAAAGGATCTGATTTATCTCTTAATTGTCTTCGCAATCGTATTAACTGTAGTTTTTCTTAATTTTAATTTTCACTTTGCAAGACAAATAAATTGCGCTGAAACATTTTTACTTCTATTTATCTACTAAATTGACAAATTTAAATGCCAAACGATACCTATTTAGCTATCGTGTAAACGATATCGTTTTGATGATATCACTTTGACGATTATCGTCTTACGTGAAGTGCGGCTGTCGCCGAAACGCTATCGTCTGACGATAATCGTTTTACGGAATGACCCCCCAGATCGTGTTTTTGTATCTTGAATCAAATTCGGAATGTGAGTTAGGGTTGGTTTTATATTTATTTATTCAGAAAATAGTGAAAATATTCAATGGTAGATTAGCTGTTTTAATTTCTCACAAAAAGATCGAAAATAAAAAGTCTACAAATTGCATGCAATTAAATCATCCGATTTAAGAATGAAATCGTAAAGAACTTCAATTGATATGGCAGCACTAAATTAGCACCTCATTAGTTCCTAATTCCTGCATAGTTAGATTTTTGAATTTCATCTGTGGCTGCATCTTGACGTCTTGAAAAGTTCCACAACTGTTGAAGTGCATTCCAAAAGCCTATTTTGACGTGAAGGAGTGGGAGTAAAAAGTTGATTTGCACCTTTTTGAAGAGGTCTTGGCTAGCCCTTAAATTTAGTACCATTGTTTTCCTTGTGCATTCATTTTTGGGCGAGTTAGGATTTATGGGTAAACTGTTGAAGTGCATTTGGAGAACAAATCGTTAAGCACTTAAACTAATATTGCACCACTAAATTAGCACTTAATTAGGTCCTCACTTTTACATACTTAGATTGTTGAAATTCTTCAGTGGCGACGCTGTCTTGACGTCAAAATAGCGCCGCCACAAGATCCAACGAGGTTTCAAAAACCTTTTTGGATATGAAGGAGTGGGAGTAGAAAGTGAATTTGCACTTTTTTGAAGAGGTTTTGGTTATCGCTTGAATTCGATACCATTCTTTCCGCTGTGCATTCAATTTTGGGCGATTTAGGATTTTCGGTAAAACTGTTGAGATGGATTTGGAGAACAATCCGTAAAGCACTTGAACTAATAGGTAATATGTATATTGCGCAGGTTTCCAGTCAGAAATTAAACATGGCGGCTCGAGTGCCCATGAAAACTGCACATGGCATTACTAGAAACAACAAATACAAGCATTTCGACAAGTAGAGACACTGGATCCGCCATTTTCACAGATGCGCAGAACTGAAAAAAATGAAAACGCTAATGATATTACCTTTAATATGTGTACTGTGCTCAAATAGGTATATGTATATGTTTTTTATTTTTTCGACTGGTCTCGATAAAATACAAGAACAAGTCGTTTATATAGTTGTTCAGCTCTAATCATGAAAGGTGAGACAAAATTCCGCTATAGCAGTAAAAAGACATCCAAGTAGAAATAAACAGTTGTAATGAACATTTGTGCATTTGGAAAAGAAAAAAAATCATTCTTACTTTGCTGTGAAAAATTGTGCTGCGGCAGTTAAAGGTTAATATGTTAATTTGTACCAAGAGGTATAGTTAGTTTTTTGAAGTTATTCATGTGCCTAAATTTTAAACGATTTTTCATTTTCAAACTTGTAGCAGATATCATTCTAATTGTACAAAGAATTTTGTAAAGTAAACTTAGTTTCGCTAGGAGTGTAAGTTAATTATCATTAAAATTACTAATGTATTATTTTCTAAGAATCTGTCATTTATAGAAAATAAAATTGGATTTGAAGTTGAAAACTACAAAGCCTTCTCCAATATTTATCCTCTAAGAAAGCGATTCTAAGGTAAGCAATTTTCTTGTAACAACATAATTTTATTTTACTCCGTTGAGTCCACGGAGAATCTATTGGATCTATTGGTTAAAAATTCTTTAAGCATGGGTGGAAAAAAACACAGTTGCAGTATGTCAAAGTGTCGGAGACCTGACGATAAGGAAATGGTGTCATGTGATAGATGCAAAAGGTGGTGGCATTATTCATGTGCTAATTTCGACCCAAGCAAGTACGAGACCACAACTCCATGGTTCTGTGGAGAGGATTCATGTGAGCCTTGTGCTGAAGATTCAGAACATATCCATGAACTTGAAGGTCAAGGTACTTCAGGCGAAAGGGCTTTAAGTGACTCGGTGAATACGCTCATAGAAGCTGCGGCTGTAGCTCAAGCGACTGTTCTCCAAAAAGACGGTGAGCTTGTCGCGCTACGTAAAGAGATGGATGAGTTGAAATTAAGACTTTCTTAAGTTCCTTCGGTGACTGATCATCCTGCGAACCATGCAGACGAAGTACGATCCTCGACTCCGAACAAACTCGATGACAGATTGGAAATGATCAAGAGAATCCAGGCAAATCATAAATCATTGATGGACAGCAAGGTGCAACAACAACAATCCACACCTCATAGCGATTTACCAGGTCAAGGTTTTCATGAGTCGTCATTTCGTGATGCTGACATGTCAAGTCTGTTAACCATTCTGAACAGAAGCAATGTGCAAGAGCTTCCAATTTTCACAGGCGAGGACAAACGTGAATGGCCTTATTTTGTGGAGGTTTTTAACACGACGACTGTAGAAGGGCGGTATAGCGGCAAAGAGAACGTATCTCGTTTGCGGAAAGCTTTGAAAGGCGAGGCATACCAGCTAGTGAGCGAGCGTTTGAAGTATTCCGCTGACGCGGATGCAATTATGGAGTCGCTTTGGGTTGTGTTTGGGAGATCCGATGTTCTGGTTCACGATTTAACCGCTGATTTACTTTGTCTTCCTGCACTTTCATCAAAGTGCGACCCTAAGGTCCGTGTGTGGGCGGTTAAGTTGAATGGTTTTGTAGCAGACATTAAATCCATGAAGAGAGACGATGACTTAAATAATGCCTTTGTTTTGACATCGCTTGCTTGTAAATTAGGTCCGGGTTTGTACCAGGATTGGGTTAGGTATAAAAGTGGGAAAGTGAAGCCGAATTTGAAAGATTTTGCCAATTTTGTTACGGAGAAAGTGATTAACTTACCACCTGATCTTATCAAACCGACGCGTTTATTAGCTGAGATGAAAGTTTTGCAGAAGAATCAAAAGGCGTCAGGGAGGGTTCTGACCCATCAACCAGTTTCAACGCATACTGTTGTCGGAAATTGCATAAAATGTGGTCGTAAACAACACGGTTTGGAGCAGTGCTTGGAGTTTAAGGACTTGTCTGTGGATGACAGATTGGCATTTGCGAGGGGTAAATAAGTGTCTTTCTCCTGCTTAGGTCCATCTAAGCATGATTGGAAGCTGTGTCGAAAGAAGTCATCTTGTGGGATTGGCGGATGTGATCGTCGCCATCATCCAATGTTACATCCTGCGGTTACGAGTCAAACATCAACTCTAAATGCTTCTGCTACCCCTTTCGTGTCACCGCCTCACATCCACTCTTCACATGTCGGTTTTAATGCATCGGTTTTGTTTAAGATTGTGCCAGTTAGAATTTATGGAAGAGATAAGAAATTTATTGACACCTTTGCCTTCCTGGACGATGGATCGTCGTTGTCAATGGTAGAAAAGACATTTTTGATGAACTTGACCTAGAAGGTAATCCTGAGCGTCTCACACTTCAGTGGACAAAGGGTGTCTCGCGCCACGAAGATTCAATGCGAACTTCCCTTTCTGTGTCTGGTGTTAACAATCGTAAACATTATAAAGGGTTTTCCAATAAGAGGTGTTATTTTGATATTCAAAGAAAAATGGCATTTTTTGAGATAAATGATCGGATGTTTATTTCATTATAAAGAGGAAGGTATGCCGTTAATAATGGAACACAACATCAGCCAAATGGCCGCCACGACCACGCTTACAGGACCATATCCTTTACATGAAATTTTCCATAACCAAATCGCAAAGTGGCTGCCCTATGTCCTCGATAGCCTCACGAATTCCATCTTTGAGGTCTTGAATCGACGCTGGGCTGTTGGCGTAGACCTTATCTTTCACGTGGCCCCAAAGGAAGAAGTCGCAAGGTGTTATATCACAAGATCTCGGTGGCCAATTGTGATCACCTCTTCGAGAGATAACACGGCCCGGAAACTTTTCCCGTAAAAGATCGATGGTTTCATTGCTTGTGTGGCACGTAGCGCCGTCTTGTTGAAAGTAAACGTTGTCCAGATCAATACCATCCAATTCCGGCCATAAAAAATCATTAATCATCTCTCGATAGCGCAATCCATTGACCGTAACTGTTGCTCCAGCCTCATTTTCGAAAAAGTAAGGTCCAATGACCCCGCCGGACCATAAACCGCACCAAACAGTCACGCGTTGAGGATGGAGAAGCTTTTCAACAATAACTCTTGGGTTTTCCGAGCCCCAGATGCGACAGTTTTGCTTGTTGACGTAGCCTCCGAGGTGGAAATGGGCATCATCAGTCAAGATGATTTTTCGATGAAATTCCGGATCATTTTCATGCATTTCAAGGACCCAATCAGCAAAGACACGACGTTGTTGATGATCAGCCGGCTTGAGTTCTTGTGTTAACTGAACTTTATAAGCCTTAAGACCCAAGTCTTTATGCAAAATACGGTGTAATGACGTTTGTGGAATGCCTAATTCCAAAGAACGACGAGGAATGGACAAACCTGGGTTTTCTTCAACACTTTGGGCTACAACAGCAATATTCTCAGTTGTTCTTGAGCGACGTGCACGGGTTTTATTCTTCACATCACTAACTTGTCCCAGCAGCTCGAATTTGTCCACCAATTTCTGTATTGCGGTCCGACAAGGTGCTTCACGATGACCCAAAAATGTTTTAGTTTTACGAACCGTCTCTGCCAAATTTTCACCATTTTTATAGTGAATTTTAATAATTTCAATGCGTTGTTGAAGCGTGTATCGTTCCATTTTTATTAATGGCGTAGTTTCTACTTGTCAAATGTCAAAAAATGACAGCTTCAAAAGTGACAGCTACCGAAATAGCGGGCTATTCAAAATAACACCTCTTATTGGAAAACCCTTTATATTGAACATCATCTATACAGTAGAAAATTTAGAGTTACCTGGGCAGTCTGTAAACGTTGCTGAGTTACAAAAGTTGTATCCACATTTGCGAGGACTCCCCTTGTCGGATTTAGTCAACGCTAAGCCTAAGGTACTTGTTGGATTAGATCAAGGGGTCGTGGACAGCGTCATGGCAAAGATGATCAGCCGTGTGCAATAAAAACGTTATTAGAATCGATCGTCTATGGAAATGCATCGCCATCACTTGACCTTAGGTGCCTTAACGGATGTGAAAAGCTTTCGATGCATTTTATGCTCCACGATGCTATGAAGTACGAAGACCAATTGCACGAGCTAGTCAGATTACACTTCACTACTGAGGATTTCGGGGTCATGGTTCCTAAAGGTGACTTGATTAGCCAAGATGTACGTCGAGCGGTAGATATCATGGAACGATCCTTACGACGGGTTGGTAATTGTTATGAGATCGGTTTGCTTTGGTCCCATGATGAAATAAAACTGCCAGATAGTTATCCAATGGCTTTAAAACGTCTGGAAGGTTTAGAGAAATCTTTAAGAAAAAGACCTGATTTGTTGGAATGGAAAAATAATCACATGAAGGAGTTGTTGTCAAAGGGATACGCTAGAATTGCTTCTGCCGAGGAGATAACCAAGGTTTGGCCGAGGGTGTGGTATAAGCCAACGTTCGTGGTGGTTAATCCCAACAAGTTTCCACCGAAACCGAGGGATGTAGCTGATGTTGCAGTAGGTACGGTATCACTAAATTCTTACCTTCTTAAAGGTCCAGATAACCTTGTGCCACTTCACGCTGGGCTTTTTAAGTTTCGTGAATGGGCAGTAGCAATAAATGCTGATGTGAAGGAAATGTTTCACCGAATAAAGATAAAGGAAGACGACCAACAGTGCCAACGTATTTTGTGGAGAGATGGAGATAGTTCCAAAATGCCTACTGTTTATATTATGCAAGTCATGATGTTTGGCCCCAGGTGCTCTCCCACCAGCGCGCAGTTTGTAAAAAACCAACATGCTGAATCGTTTCGCGAAGATTTTCCTGAGGCAGTAGAGGGTTTAACAAAATGTACATATGTTGGTGACTATTTCAATAGCCATGATTCTATTGAAAAGGCAGTCACAGTCACTCGAGATGCTATTCACATTTGTAAGACGATGAATTTTGATTTGGTTGGAGTGCAGTCCAACAACAAAGAAGTACTGCTTGAGATGCCAGAGAGTCATGTGAAAGCAAGTTTGGTTAAAATAGATCCAAATGAGTGTGAATCTACAGTGTCCAAGATCCTCGGTATGTATTGGAACCCTTCATCTGACTATTTCACATACAAATTGACAAATATTGAGTCTATTGATGAAATGTTGAGGCCTGAGACGAATATTACAAAGCGAACGATGTTAAGAACGATAATGAGAATCTTTGATCCACTGGGCCTGATGTCTTATTTTATAATTCGTGGGCGAATCGTCTTGCAAGAGGTTTGGAGAGAGGGGTTCGACTGGGATGAAGACATTTCAAAAGATTTGAAGACTTGTTGGGTTCAGTTTATAAGCGAGTTAAAACATATTGAAAGCATTAAAATTCCGCGGAGGTACTTGTCCTATAACCTCGACCAGTCAAACGTGAGCCTAATTGTTTTCGTCGATGCATCTGAAAAGGCTTTTGCTGCGGTGGCATATTTGAGGTTTGAAAAAGATGGCAATGTTGAAATTTCTCAAGTGATGGCAAAAGCTAAGGTCGCACCAGTCAAAAAACTATCCATTCCAAGACTGGAAATGCAAGCAGCTGTTTTGGACGTGCGTTTGGCGGGGACGGTCAGGAGGTCACACTCAATAGACCTAGGAGAGACCATGTTCCTTTCGGATTCCAGCACAGTCCTTTCTTGGATTTGTTCCACAAAGTTCAAGTTTCCAGCTTTTGTGTCCGTCCGTGTAGGAGAGATCCTTGACACAACATCTCCACGTCAATGGTTCCATATAAGATCTAATGAAAATGTTGCGGACGACGCCACAAAGTGGGATGATCCATCCTTAGGAGATGCTACATCAAGATGGTTTTTGGGACCTAAGTTTCTGAAATATTCCGTGGATTCATGTCCAGTTTCACCAGGCAGATCGGAAGTAGTCAAAGTTTATGAGGAAGTAAATAACCCAAACAGCATCCTAGTGCACAAGAAGGGACAAATGGTATCGTATAAAATTCACGATGAGCTGAAAGCGAGATTCCGCGCTAGATGGTCGTCATCAGTAAGGGTAATGGCCTTTCTTTTGCGTTTCAAGGATATCTTGCAGAGAAGGTTGGTGGACAAAGAAATATTTATAACACCAGAAGAATATCAACGAGCAGAAAACTAGATGTTTCGAAAAATTCAATCGGATACTTTCCTTGAGGAGATTGACTGTCTGCAGAAAGAGGGAAAAGTAAAGATGTCAAGTGTCCTCGTTTCATTTTCCCCATTTTTGGACAAGGAAAATACTCTTCGAATGAGTTCTAGAGCACAAAGGGCATTGACATCCTATGCAGCGCAAAATCCTGCAATTTTACCTAAGACTCATCCTTTGGTTGACCTACTAATTGAACACTACCACGAAAAGACCTTACATATTGGATCCACAACGGTGATCGCAGATATTCGAGAACATGCCTGGGTTAAAAGGCTGAAATCAAAGCCTGTAATGCCATTAATGGGCCAATTGCCTGAAGCTCGATTAGCCTTTAGTTCAAGACCTCTCACATATGTCGGAGTTGACTGTTTCGGACTTCTACTTGTCAGGTACGGTAGAGGAACGGTTAAACGTTATGGAATGATTTTTACTTGTTTAACTTTCCGAGCAGTCCAAATTGAGATGCTTAATGATCTCAGTCTAGACCAACGCACCATGGCGGTTCGACGTTTCATCATCAATCGTGTTGTTACGAGATTTATCTACAGCGACAATGGTCTAAATTTTATCGGTACAAGAAATCAGATCGACGAAAACGTTAAAGACATGGAAAACGCTCTAAGTGACTACGCAGCTAAGTATGAAGGCATTCGCTGGCGCTTCATACCAGCATATTCTCCTTGGATGGGAGGAGCATGGGAGCGGCTCATTAAGTCAGTGAAGAATAGTGTGGAATTTGTGCTAAGAGGGATCATACCGCGTGAAGACGTTTTACGCAACGCATTAATAGAGGCGCAGGGGCAGATAAATCGTCGTCCACTTACACACGTTGACCCAGAAGATCCGAAACCACTAACACCTAATTTAATGCTTTTCGGCGATGAAGAAAGAGATGTATCAGCTCCTGGCATTTTTACAGAAAGAGATCTGTGCAGCAAATTGTATAGCCGGCGTTCCCAGCACTTAATGACCCAATTTATTAAGCGGTGGTACACAGAATACCTTCCAGATATAACACGACGTTCAAAATGGTATGGCAGATCAAAAGATATTGAAGTAGGTAACGATGTTATTTTGGTCGATCCAAACGAATTGCGTGCTGCTTGGCAGTTGGGGCGCGTAGAGAAAGTATATCCAGGTCCAGATGGCATAGTACGTACGGCGGACATTATACTTCCGAATGGGAGTATCAAGATGAGGAGATCAGTTGGCAGGCTCGCTTTATTAGATTTGGAGTCTTCACCATAGGAGTTCAGACGGGCCCCGGGATGTCGTCGAGCCATTTTATATCAAGTATTATTTTATACCAGATGTATTTCTATTCTTAGTTTCAAAGTAGGGGTGACAAGTATATGTTTTTTATTTTTTCGACTGGTCGCGATAAAGTACAAGAACAAGTCGTTTATATAGTTGTTCAGCTCTAATCATGAAAGGTGAGACAAAATTCCGCTATAGCAGTAAAAAGACATCAAAGTAGAAATAAACAGTTATAATGAACATTTGTGCATTTGGAAAAGAAAAAAATCATTCTTACTTTGCTGTGAAAAATTGTGCTGCGGCAGTTAAAAGTTAATATGTTAATTTGTACCAAGAGGTATAATTAGTTTTTTGAAGTTATTCATGTGCCTAAATTTTAAACGATTTTTCATTTTCAAACTTGTAGCAGATATCAGTCTAATTGTACAAAGAATTTTGTAAAGTAAACTTAGTTTCGCTAGGAGTGTAAGTTAATTATCATTAAAATTACTGATGTATTATTTTCTAAGAATCTGTCATTTATAGAAAATAAAATTGGATTTGAAGTTGAAAACTACAAAGCGTTCTCCAATATTCATCCTCTAAGAAAGCGATTCTAAGGTAAGCAATTTTCTTGTAACAACAATCTACTTAACTAATATGACCTTTGAATATTTATGCATATTAATTGGTATTTCTTTTTTCTAATTTGAAAACCTGGGGGCAAAAACTGTTACGGTTCAAAAGAAAAAAAAAAGTTTGAAAAAAGTCAGAAATGGATATAGGAACCTCTTCCATACGAATGCGAAATCAATGAAAACCAAACTTCATATTTCCATGTGATATAGGACATTTGTGCACTGAACAATGGAAAATCAACGAAAACAAAAATAATGCAAAATTAAAAATCACTAGCATTATTAATTTTAAAAATTTTATTTTTAGTGATAAGAACATTGTATCGAACGCCACAATATTGCGTTAGTGTTAAATGTATTAGTATTTATTTACACGAACGTATGAGTATGAACATACGCTCTAATAAGAAGCTAAATATGTAATATAAAGGGTTTTCCAATAAGAGGTGTTATTTTGAATAGCCCGCTATTTCGGTAGCTGTCACTTTTGCAGCTGTCATTTTTTGACATTTGACAAGTAGAAACTACGCCATTAATAAAAATGGAACGATACACGCTTCAACAACGCACTGAAATTATTAAAATTCACTATAAAAATGGTGAAAATTTGGCAGAGACGGTTCGTAAAACTAAAACATTTTTGGGTCGTCGTGAAGCACCTTGTCGGACCGCAATACAGAAATTGGTGGACAAATTCGAGCTGCTGGGACAAGTTAGTGATGTGAAGAATAAAACCCGTGCACGTCGCTCAAGAACAACTGAGAATATTGCTTTTGTAGCCCAAAGTGTTGAAGAAAACCCAGGTTTGTCCATTCCTCGTCGTTCTTTGGAATTAGGCATTCCACAAACGTCATTACACCGTATTTTGCATAAAGACTTGGGTCTTAAGGCTTATAAAGTTCAGTTAACACAAGAACTCAAGCCGGCTGATCATCAACAACGTCGTGTCTTTGCTGATTGGGTCCTTGAAATGCATGAAAATGATCCGGAATTTCATCGAAAAATCATCTTGACTTCACTACAAGCCATTGCCCTGAAAAGGTCAGTCCGCGACCGCGGTCCTTTTTGTACAGTACTTTATAGCATTCGAGTATTCATATAATCAAGATAACGATAGTCGGGTTTTTTACCTACTTTTCCCGACTTAAAATTACGTTTAATCGTGTTTTATTATCCTATAGTTTACAGTCCGCCGCACCTCACAAAAGAGAAAAACAAGATCGTACAGGAATACTTAAGAAAAAAACAACAACAACAAGTTCAAGAAAGCATGTTAATCGGTTAGTCGGCATTTACATTGAACGATTTTTCCGATGCCGATTTTTGTTGTCGTTTTAATCGTGTGAGAGAGAATGGAAAAATCGTCTGGAACATGTCGGCTGTCCCTCAAAATCTCACATGTTTACAAAAACAAAGCAAAATCGGCATTGTTAAAATCGGGCAATGTAAATGCGGACTTAGCTACCGCTTACAGACACATCTTGTTTTTTCCAACATTTTCCCCTCAGTCAAATCAGTCAAAAAAAAAAAAAGAAAAGGAAAAGAAGCAACAGGCATGGGTTCGCGTGCAAAACACACCAAACATAGTTAAATCTCTGGTTCTGCTCACCTCTGACACTCATACTTGAGTAAGTATATAATCTTGTTGAGTTGACGTAAAATAAAAAAAGCAACCAACAACAAAAAAGAAAAAATTAAAATAATTTGTGCAAAAGCAAAAGCTTAAACAAATTTTACAACAGTACAGTGGTAAGAAAGCTTAAAGTTATATTTATATAAATAAATAGATTAAAGCAAAATATGTACAGTAAAAAATATACAAAAGAAAGAAACAAAAATGGACCGGTTAAAATAAAACAGGTAAATTCTGAATTGTAGCGTGTGTTTTAGTGCTAAAAGTGTTGTGTAAAAAGTGCTTAATAGTTTCAGAAAATTCTAGATATGAAACGAATAAAATGCTCGTCTCAATTATATTTCGTTCACATAGAAGAACGAACCATACTTTTTTTTCTTCTTTCAGATTTTACTTGCTTGCCAACGGGCAAAAGCTATGTGCATGAGAGGAGAGGAGTTCTCCTTCTCAACTGCTATGTGTGTGATTTACAACCACCACTGGCATGTTAAAAGAAAGAGGAGTAGAATTCTCATTCTCGACTGCTATGCGTGTGACTTACAACCACCGCTGGCACATGCGCAAGATACAGAACGTAGTTCTAAAAATAAACAACGCAGTATAGATATATAGAAAGCTGTCAGCATGTCAGAGTATAGGAATCACAGATTATCCATATGAAGATGAGAATGTTTCGTACGTTTCACCCTCCAAACCCCATTTGTTTACATTGTTGTATTTGTAATTTTTTCCCGCGTCGATGAATAGATGTGAAATGCAACAACAATTTAACTAGGTGTGTGAAGATCCCTACTGTCTATGTGTGAGGTTTTTATACACACATTCTCATTTTGTTTCTGATATCTGACAGCTCAAGCTTGTTGGCAAATTAAAATGGCTGCCGGGGATTCTCATCTTCATGTGGCTAATATGTGATTCCTATCACAGATTAGCCACATGAAGATGAGAATCTTTCGTACGTTTCACCCTCCAAAACCCATTTGTTTATATTCTTGTATTTGTAATTTCATCTCACGTCGATGAATAGATGTGAATTGCAACAACAACAACAAAACCAGGTGTGTCAAGATCCCTACTGTATATGTGTGAGGTTTTTATACACATTATCATTTCTTATCTGATATCTGACAGTACAAGCTTGTAGACAAATTAAAATGGCTGCCGGGGATTCTCATCTTCATGTGGCTAATCCGTGATAGGAATGTTGAATTTTCTGTATCTCTCATGCACAGCGAATATACTTATGTACAGGGCGCTGCTCACACTTTGAGTTGAAACAAAATAATTGTTGGCATGGGGAGAATATAGGAATGTTAAATTTCCTGTATCTCTCATGCACAATGTATGAGTGAGTAGTGCAGTAAAGATTTTGTATAGAGCGACTGCCGGCATAATATGAAGAATACAAGAATGTTAAAATTCTTGTATCTTTCATGCGCAGTGTACAGGTTTTAAGTATAGAGCGCAAATCTGCACGAGTGTGAGGTGCAGCACAGATTTCGCATACAAGACTGTTAACATGGTGATGTTATGTTAAATGGTGAATGTTAAATTTCTCGTATCTCCCATGTGCAGCTGATGTGTTTCAAATGCAAGTGCCCGGAATTCAAAGAATGTATGACGCAACATAGAGTTATATACAGAAAGACTGTTAGCATGAAAATTATGTGCGAATGTTAAATTTCCTGCATCTCATGCGCAGTATATATAATGGGTGATTTTTTAAGAGGTTTAGAACTTTTTTTAAAAAAAAACACAAAAAATTCGAAAAAATGAATGAAATATTTATTTGAATCGATAGTTTGAACCTTGCAATTTAATTTTTAAAGATAATTTCATGCAAATGTTGACCGCGGCTGCGTCTCAGGTAGCCCATCCGCTGAGTCCAATTTTGGCATACTCTTTCACACATATCGGCCGGTATCTCACGAATGAATGCATGGATGTTGGCTTCCAGTGCGTCAATCGAAGCGGGCTTGTCCCTATAGACATAAGCCTTGACATACCCCCACAAAAAATAATCTAATGGTGTCAAATCGCACGATCTAGGCGGCCAATTGACCGGCCCGAAACGTGAAATTAACTGTTCACCAAACTCGCCTCGCAATTGCGCCATTGTTTCGCGTGCTGTGTGGCATGTGGCACCGTCTTGTTGAAACCACATATCATGCAAGTCAAGAACTTCCATTTCGGGCAAAAAAAAGTTTGTTATCATCGCTCGGTAGCGTTCACCATTGACAGTAACGCTGCGATTCGCATCATCTTTGAAGAAATAGGCCCAATAATGCCGCCGGCCCATAAACCGCACCAAACAGTGGCTTTTTCGGGATGCATTGGTAGCTGTTGCAATGCTTCTGGCTGATCTTCACTCCAAATGCGGCAATTTTGCTTATATACGTACCCATTCAACCAAAAATGAGCCTCATCGCTGAACACAAGCAGCGCGCGATGAACATTTCGAACCGAGCACGAATTTTGATAGTAAAATTCAATAATTTGCAAGCGTTGTTCATTTGTAAGACGATCCATGGTTAAATTGCAAACCAAACTGAAGCTGTTTGACAGTGACACAAGGTACTAAACACACGTCAGCTGTCAAAACCAGTGTTGCCAAAACCAAACCAGCTAAAAAATCACCCATTATATCTGTATAATTGAGGTACAGGGCACGACGCTTAAAGAAGAAGCGGTGCAGTATAGGTTTACAAAAATTAAAGCTGTCAGCATATGAAAACATGGGAATGTTATATTTCTTATTCATGCACAGTGTACAGGTTCTTAGAGTACAGAATGCGATGCTTATAGAATGGGAGACGCAGTATAGGTTTATAAAAATTAAAGCTGTCAGCATATAGTAGATCAGAGATTATTATTTCTTACATCCCATGCACGGCGCATAGGTACAGAAAACCTGGCGCACTTTAATAAGTAAACAGCTCAAATTTTAATTATGTACAGGTACGCTCATAGCTATGGGGGGAGACGTATAATATATATTTCCTCCACATCCCATACGCAGCGAATTAATTATGAATATAAACTTTCTCTCATAAGCTTATACGTGTGTGGCTTTCGCACGATAAGTAAGATAATATATACATATATTATTGTTAAAATTAACAACATTTAAGTTTATTCAATAATACAAATAATTTTGTTTAAAGCTTAAAACTCTTCCTGATTCTCACGATGTAGTGTGAGTTCAACAAAATGTGTTTTTGTTCTGAAAATTGTGTGGTGAATGGCTGGCGACGATGCCGAAGACAAAATTTGGTGCCAATGACAGTGAACACGTGGAAAATAGGTCAGATATTTCTCTGCCCATGATCTTTGAATGCTGCTGAAGCGAATAACAGCAATAAAAAGTTCTTTTAAGGGCTAACAAAATGATTGTATGGAGATATGAAACTTTCAATAATAGGTATTTTAATGAAAAAACTGCTGGCATAGGCGCCTGCCAGGCGACTTAACATACCCTAAGCGGAGCGACGGAGTCGCGTGAGCGGGTGTTTCCCCGAAAATCCTTAAGTCCCGCGCAGCGGGCCACCCAAGGTACTGTTAAACAAGAAAACTGTTGATATAGGCGCCTGCCTGGCGACTTAACATACCCTAAGCGGAGCGACGGAGTCGCGTGAGCGGGTGTGCCCCCGAAAAAGGGGGGCTTAAGAAACGTACGAAAAAAGGGTTGAAACTGAAAAAAAGAATTCAGTACCAATTTTGTTTTGAACCAAGAAAACGATCCATGGGGCAGTAATTTGAAAAATTATCAGAACAATTTAGTCTCTGAACGCTTTTACTTTTAAGACTAAATCTCTTTGAAATTTTTCGTCCGCAACCAACCCAACTCGTCCCCAAACAACCCAACTCATCCCTAAACCAACCCAACTCATCCCCCAACCAACCCAACTCATCACCCTAACCAACCCAACTCATCCCTAAACCAACCCAGCTCATCCCCCTAACCAACCCAGCCCTTCCACCATACCACAACCCTTCACCTACCACACCAATCCTACCAACACCTAACCAACCAAAATGAAATATGGTTAGAAAATATCTCTTTATGAGGTCTAGCCTCTACCGAGTTCTAATAAGAACTGAAATTAATTTTTTTTTTAACTGAATTTATTTATTTTATTGAACCTTTATATACAATTTGGGTTATCTTATAATTATGAAATACATTGACAAATTTAAAATCTTATGGCACATAGGGGGCCTATACTTATACATTGGCTTAGATTGAAAAGAAATAAAATATATATTATACATGTCAACTTAGAATTAAAAGTCGGTTGACTTTGATGTTCTCGGGGTGTTCCGTCCCGGTTGTCCAGTGGTGGTTTGGGTGTGGTTTGGTGGTTGAGGTTGGCATTTAGCCACGGTGGTAGGCTGACCCTGTGTCAGCGTAGAAGGAAGCGGCTGCTTCGTCGTTGTCAGTGTAGATATTGGCATCCAGGGTTTCCATTACACTGAGGTACCTTGGCTCGGGATGTCGTTGCTCGGTGGCCATCCTTCTCATCAGCAGATTAGGGTGATTGACGGTGTTGTGTACTAGCTTCTTTGCTGTATTTAGTAGGTACTTGTCCATCGGTATTATCCTAGCTTCTTTGTAGAGATCGTCGTTCCTGTAATGCTTTCTTCGCTGCCGGTCGAAGTGGAGTCCGGTGCAGATTCTTAACATCTTCCTTTCGAAGATTTGGAGTTCCTTCATTGCTGTCTTTGAGATCGTGAACCATACTGGGAAACTATAGCTGATAACTGGCCGCAGGAGTTGCTTGTACACAAGTATCTTTGTCTGTTGGCTTAGCCCTGATTTCCTCCTCATCAAGGGGTGTAGTCGGTGGAAAGCCCAGTTCGCTTTTTTGAGTACACTTTTTGAGTGTGGGTTGAATCGTAGTAACTCATTGAAGTTGATCCCCAGGTATCTGACGTTCCTTTTGGCAGCAATGGTGGATCCATCCGGAAGCTTCAGGACTAAGTTTCTGCAATTGGCTGCTGAGCGACTTCCGCCGTTACTGGGTCTCCTGAAACAGACTAGCTCAGATTTCGATGTGTTGATTTTTATGCCCCATTTCTTGTAGAAGTCGAACAGTTTATTGATGTGTGCCTCTACTGTCCGTACTGCTACTAGTGGTGATATTGAGGTGGCATATGTAAGCGAGTCATCGGCAAATAGCAGGTTTTCACAGCTAGTTGGGACGGGTTGGTCAGATGTCATTAAGCTGTAGAGGAAGGGGCCAAGCTTCGAACCTTGGGCGACTCCGGCTTTGATATTCTTCACAGTTGATGAGCAGTTTCCCAATTGCACAAAAAAGTTCCTGGAAGAAAGAAAGGAAAAAAGAATTTTAATTAGTGGCGGGGGTAAACTTAGAAGATGTAGTTTGTGAATAAGGGCATCTATCCAAACGCTATCGAATGCTTTCTCGACATCCAAAAAGCATCCGACGGTGACACGATGACTGTTGAGGGCTATGGTGGTGTCATGCTGGAACTTCAGGAGTGGGTGTAGGGTTGAGTGATTTTCTCTAAAACCAAACTGCATGTCGGGAATTAGGTTGTTCTCACTGCAAAACTTCTTAAGTTTTCTTAGTATAAGCTCTTCCAAGAGCTTGCTTAGGTTGCTTAGGAGGGATATTGGCCTGTAGTTAGAAATTATAGTCCTGACACCTTTCTTCGGGATGGCTACGATCTTCGCTGTTTTCCATTTTTGAGGGAAGTAGTTGTTGTTGACACAGTTGTTTAGGATGATGGTTAGAAGGATCAAAACTGTCTCTGGCATCCTCTTTATGATGAAGTTGGAAATTCCATCTGGTCCTGATGACTTCTTTGGCCTACAGCTGCTGATTATTTCAGCTATATCTTCTGTGGTGCTCAGGTTTGGGCAGTCAACTGGGTCGCTTGCTGGATTAGTGTCACTGAATATTGCTCTGTCCGTGTCAGGTGCCTGGGTTATTTGGATGGAATCCTTTATTTCATCAAGGAAGACTGGATCAGTTGATGGATTGGGGGTGAAGTTTCCTTCAAAAGAGTCTGCAAATGCTTCAGCTTTGTCGAGTGACGTTGTGACTTCTCCATTGTTGGTGGTAATGGTTTCCGGCATCGGTGGTTTTTTCCCAATCAGTTTGTTGATGTTCTTGAAGGCGTCAGGTCCAGGTTTGATTGATTGTAGCCTCTTGTTGAATTGGTTATTGTTATGGTGTTGGATAGAGTTTCGCAACATAATGTTAACACACTTTAGTTCGCTCCATACTGTCTGGTAGTTGCTGTTCGTTGTGTTTAATTCACGCTGGTGGATCCTTTGGAGGCGTTTCCTCAACTGTTGTCGATGAGTGTAGAGGTTCTGGATATACTCAGGAAGGTGCTGGTATCTGTCCTTTGATGTCTTGGGCTGCTTTTGGATGTCCAGTGCGCTAGAAACAGCCGTTTCCAGACAGCTGATGGCTGCGTCAATTTCTGTGTTCTGCAGGTTTCTGTTTTGGGGTGGTAGCGTTATGGTAGCTTCTATGTCTCTTTGGAGTCTATCCACATCCAGTCTCCTATAGTTGATGATGTGCTCAGTTGGTTCGGTTGTCAGGAATATGGGTTGTTGCAATTTGATGTTTAGCTGAACAGCTTCATGGTTCGAGTCTCCAGGTACTGTTGAACAGGTGTAGTTCCTTAGTTCTGGAAGTATACAAGAAAAATTAGAGGTAGAAATAAAAAAATCAAGTGTCGATGGTGTTTGGGGATAGGTTGGTTTGGGTTGTGAAACAACCACTAAGGAGTGTTGGTCGTTGTTGTCATCCAGCCAGTCTACAATCGCCTTGCCCTCGGGTGAGATCTTAGTATCCAGCCATCGGTGATGCCTCGCGTTAAAATCCCCGCCGATGAGTCCATAAGTGCTTCTCTCAAGGAAACCGTTGAGAATTTGTAGGTCCTTGTGAATATTTCTTATGCCGGATTTGCACTTGAAGTAGACACTGATGATGGTGAGGGTTTCAGCTCTTCCGATTTCAATGGTGACGGCAGTGGCTTCGCTGGTTGTGAGACCTGTGATGACGGTTTCAGCGGCGTTGGGGGAGATTTTCTTCTTTACGTAGATTGCCGTTCCTCTACGGCTCTCATCCTTGTCCTTTCGGAAGGTTTTGAAACCGGCCATGTCAATGTTGTTGCGCCTGGTGACGTTGGTCTCACTGATGAGAGCAATGTCCGGGTTGTTTTTCTTCATCCATAAGTTGAATGTCGTCCTCTTCTCTAGGCTGTACAATGAATTGACATTGTACGTCAGGATGCGGAGCTTCTTTAGTTGCATATTTCGAACAAGAAGGTGGCCAATGCCACGGACTTCTCGCCTTCGCTAAGCTGTGCGTAGTTCGGTGGAACTGCACTCCGAGCTTTTCCCATGACAGTGAGTAGGTCGGATCCAAAAATCCTTTGAACTTCGGTGTTCAAGTTCGTTGGTGGGGCTGATGTTGTTTTGGTTGGTCCACTCCTTGGTGTTGTTGTTCGGGGTGTGATCACTTTTGCTGGTGTCGTTTTCTGTTGTTGCTGTTGGTTCTTGGAGTTTGCTGGTTTCTGTGATGATCCACCTTTTACCATTGCTGCAAAGCTGATAGCAGGGCGGGTAACCACGCATGCTGATTTGGCGGAAAATTCCTGTTGGGCCTTTTTTTCTGCTGTCAACCTGTTCCTTTCGGTGAGTCTTGCTTTGAGAGTTGGGCAACCCTTGAAGCTGGCTGGGTGACCTTCTTTCTGGCAATTGGGACACCAAACATCCAATCCAGTGTTTTCCTTCCGTTGGCATTGTCCGGGCTCATGGTCTTCTTTACACTTGACGCACACGTACTGGCGTCCGCAGTTGGTGGCAACGTGTCCGAAACGCTGGCAGTTACGGCACTGGACGATATCCTTGGACTTCAGGCGCTCCCAGTGCACCCTCTGGTTCATGATTAACGTCTTGGTGTAGACTTCGTTGATGTCACATGACTTCGATAGTTCTACCACGAAGTTGTTATAGGTTTTCCCTTGCGCCTTCCTGGCTTTGAAGTGTGATACCTTGATGACCGGAAGTCCTTCAATGCGTAGTTCGTCTTCGACTTCGATGGCAGCATAGGTGTGATGCATTCCTTTCAGAAGTAGTAAGTTCTTCCTATCATCTCGTGGTGTGAAGGAGTTGTATTGGATTTTTCTCAACTTCAGTAAGTTTTTGATGGTGTCAAAGGCTTTTCTGTCTCCAGCATTGATGATGGTCGTCTTCGTGTTCCGGTTTCTAAATGTGACACTCAGTTCTTTGCTTTTACAGAACCTGCTGATTTCAGCGATGTTTCCAGAGTAGCAAATAATTGGTGGCATTCCTGTGGTCTTGCTTGGGTTCAAGATGGTGTCCTTGGATGTCTTTGTAGGTTGGGC
The DNA here is from genome assembly GCA_932273885.2 of Leucozona laternaria. Classification (NCBI taxonomy): domain Eukaryota; kingdom Metazoa; phylum Arthropoda; class Insecta; order Diptera; family Syrphidae; genus Leucozona; species Leucozona laternaria. The sequence continues at coordinate 141,223,401 of OW026366.1, forward strand.
TGGAGTGGGCTTGGTTGCTGCTGATGTTGCTGCTGGTATTTCTGCTATTGTTGCGGCTGGTGGCAGACCCTTTGTGACTTCGGTTTGGACAGTAATTGGCGCTTTAGGCGGATTCTTTGACGAATCCTTGTCAAGTTGTATGCGCTTTCCGTTGTCTTTTTTCGAAGCCTTGCTTGGTCGTTTTTGCCCCGGTAGGGGTAGGTCGCTGGTGTCTTCTTCAGAGCTCGTGCCCTCGCTGAGCTCCTCTTCGGTGGAAGTTTCCTCTACGCTGCTAACGGTTGAAGACTCTACGTCGCTGTCCATCTCTTCAGTTTCCATATTTGTCTCTATTTCTTTTTCGTTGTTGATTTTATTTGGCTGCACAATGTTATTAAAAATCATTGCTAATTTGGGACCAAATCCAGGTCCGAATTCGTTGACTATCCTTTTCAGCAAAGCCTCAAGTGAAGCAATTGCCGATTCTGGATTCAAGGGATCCATTACTGGATTAACCTTAATACTTAACTTTTTTATTACTCGGATCAAACGCGCACAACACTATTTTAAAAAAAACTTCTGTTAACACACTTAATCCGCATTGATCTTTGATACATTTTTTGGGATAATCCCTTTTATTTTCTGTGTGGGCAATAAAGACAGGTAGCCCGCAGGTATACCTGCGTTTTGTCCTTTCTTTATTTAGGGGTTGGTAGATTATTATTTAAATAATTTTCTTCCCCTGTACGTGTGTACGTTATCACTGCACTGCACTGAACTGACTGAACTGGAATGGCTGAAATTAATTTCGGAACCACATCTGCTTAAATACTTTTTTTGGACGGCGAATTTGTTTTCATCGTTTTTGTTGATTCACGATTTATTTTGATGTAAAACATACTGAAAGGGGGAGTGGCTTAATCCAGGGCGGTCTTTTGTGTACTGCGAAAAAAGTAAAATAGTAGGAAACTTCGTTCTCCGTGCTTCTCATGGATTCGTGTCACTTTTACTATGAAAACAAAACCAGATATAGTCCTGTCGCTTTAGTAGTGAATCGGCGGGATTTCGTTACGCGGGATTTTGTGATTCGGGATTTCGTTCTGCGGGATTTTGTTTTGCGGGATTTCGTTTTGCGGGATTTTGTTACGCGGGATTTCGTTACGCGGGATTTTGTTCTGCGGGATTTCGTACCCAACCCCCAAAGAACTTTGGGATTTTTTGAAAATGACGTTTGATCGAAAAGGAACTCGACCAAAGGTAGAGGAATTCCGTAACTTCAAAATGCTTGAAGATGAAAATATGGAACAATATATTATTAATTTCAATTCAATTGTAACACGGTTGCGGGAGATCGATGCCAAACTGGATGAGGAGCTGCTGGTGATGCTGTTGCTGGATGGACTGCCGGAGACCTATAAGGACATACAAGCTGCTTTTGATGCGTCGAACGAATTCCCAAAAATGGATGTACTTCGAACTAGACTTCTAGAGGTGAGCGATAAAAGGAAACCAACGATAGATCAGAAGGATGATGCACTTATGTTAAGTTCCATAGCAAGAAACCACATGACCAGCAATCAGGTACGTCAAAACCTAGTTTTAATTACAATTGTCATCGATGTAAAGGACATATGAAAAAAGATTGCCGCGTTAATATTCAGGAGGAAAAATTACGATTTGTTGAAAATATTTCGCACGAGGAAGGTTTTATTACAAGGGAATTTGAACAAAGTGCACAATTAAAGGGAATTTCACAAAAGGTTAGCTCAGTTAACAATAACTTGGATAGAAGAAATTGGTTTATAGACAGCGGAGCTACTTCCCACATGTGTTGCGATGCCAAATGTTTCATAAATTTAAACAACAACTACTCCGGGCAGGTACAGGTTGCAAATAAAAATCGGCAAGTGTCAAGGTCATAGGAACGGTTCAGTTAGAGATTAATGTACACGGAGAAAATAGAACCATATGTTTCTATCGTACTCTCTATGTTCCAACTTTGAGAAGTAATTTGATTTGAACGAGCAAGGCTACTGATAACGGATGCAGAGTATTGATAGAAGGAGGACGTGCACATATTTTCGAGGAGACAGACTTTTGGAAGAAGCTGTGAAATATAAGGGGCTTTACTCAGTCGTACTCGCATCGGAAGAAGATCGATGTAACAAAGTTGAGAGCACTGAACAGAAAATTAATCTCTTAGAATGCTGGCATAAGAGATATGGTCATTTGAATTGCACATCAATTAGGAAACTTAAAGATTATTCAATGGTTAAAGGGTTGCCAAGTTTTAGGAACAATAAAATAGATTGCGTTGCATGCATTAGGGGGAAACAATCAAGACTTCCATTCCCTACAAAAACAGAAAAGTCTTCAAAGCAGATATTAGAAATTGTTCACACGGATCTATGCGGTCCAATGAACATTGAATCAATAAGCAAGAGCCTTTATTTTTCTACATTGGGTACGTTCAACGCATTACGTTTTACATCTGAATTTTCAAATTTCTAAATTTTTAGAGCTTCTGATTGGCCAGCTGCCATAAAAAGTTAGATGACTTTTAGAGACTTTTAGTTACGTTTGATTACGTTTCATCTGAATTTTCAGCCCAAAATTCTCATCTGAAAATTCAGAATAAAGTGATAGTGGTGGGGGAAATGTTGAAGTACTATACATAAAAGTTGAACTTTATGATTTTCGCTGTGATAAGTGGTTGATTTGGGATGATTAATTTTCATCACGAACAAATTAATACTTTATTACAAAGAAGAACTAATTGCTTATTGTTAAGTGAGTTTTTAAATCAAAAGATTGACTATTCTTAGAAAAATGTTCCCAGAATTCTCCATCGCAATATTGTGAAATAATTTTTTCATAGAACTTTGCATAGTCTTGCTGTATCGTGTTGCTGATTAAGTTACAAATTTCATAACCAGAACTACGGACGCTTAAATTTTTACTTGAAGAATAAAATGAAAGTTCTATTTTATTTCGTTTTAATGTAAATTCTTCAGGTAAAAGCTAGCATTTGACACAACAACTTTCAACGACAGAAAATCCAATACTTGAGTGTTTTTAAGAATTTTAAAGAGCTAGTGGAGAATGAGACAAGCTTCAAAATTAAAGCGCTACGGAGTGACATTGCGATTGAGCTTTTTAGTGAAGAATTTTCTAAGTTCTTCAGTGAGAATGGTATCAGGCGGTTTATTGAACAAATTGATGGAAATCAAACTGAAAACTGAAACAATAATTTGTATGAGTATGAATTTAGCAAAGAAAACATAATGGATAAGGGAGAAGTTCCGGGAATAATAGGAAAGGAAGAAGTTCAGGGAATGCTACATAAAATTGAAAAAGAGGAAAAGGATGATGAAGATGAAGACGAATATGAAAGTACCGATGATGCAGATAATGCTGCAGGTAAAAGCCGATATAACGAAAATGAATATACGGAGGAAAATACAAAAGGAAAACAAACAAATACGGAGCATATAAGCAGCAGGTTAAGATCAAGATCAAACAATAAGGCGGAAAATGTAGCCGAGTTAGCCTTGAATACGAGAAGATCCAAATAATTTTCACGAAGCTATGAATTCACCAGATGCTGCAGACTGGATCGTGGCTATGAAAGATGAATATCGCTGTCTTATAGAAAATAAAACTTGGACTCTATGCGAACTTCCATTGAACCGAAAAGCTATAGGCTCCCGGTGGGTTTTTTAAATCAAAATACAAACACGATGGAACAATAGAGAGACGCAAAGCGAGACTCGTAGCGAAAGGTTATAGTCAGAAGTTTGGCATTGGTTCACTTCGACTTATGTATACTTGATGTCATACTTGAATGTCTCAACAGCATTTTTAAATGGCAAGCTTAACGAGGAGATTTTTATGAATCAACCTGAGGATTTCGTCGACTCCGACCACTCGCAAAAAGTATGTCGCTTGGATAAAGCACTTTACGGACTTAAGCAAGCAAGTCGGCAGTGGCACGCAACTTTAAATGAAAAGCTGGAGGGTTTGGACTTATTACAATCAAACTACGACCATTGTGTTTATTTTAAAATCAACAAAGAAGAAAGAACAATTTTAGGAATAACCGTAGATGACATAATAACAGCATCAAATTCAAAATTAAGAATTCAGCTGATAAAGCCAAAACTTTCAGAGAGTTTTGATATCAGAGATCTTGGGCATCCTTCTCTTTGTATAGGACTTGAGATCAAAAAACAAAATAAAACCCTTTCAACCTCTCAAACTCGATATATAAATAATCTTTTAATAAAATATAATTTAAAAACCTCTAAACCAAATTTTTTCCCATGCAGGTTAAACTTAAACTTGAAAAGGAGCCAACTATTACAGGAGAACGTGAGGTTATTGAAACCCATAAGTATCAGGAGTTAGTTGGATCTCTCATGCATCTTGCAGTATTTAGTTGGCCAGATATTGCATACAGCGTAAGCAGTTTAGCACAATTTTCTCAAAATCCTAAAAAAAAACATTGGAATGCCACTCTACGTTTGATACGATATCTTAATTTCACAAAACATGCAGCTTTAGTTTATCGAAAATCAGATTTACCTTTGATAGGCTATGTCGACGTGAGTTGGGCTGAAAATATTAATGATCGCAAGTCTCAAACGGTTTCTGTTTTATAATTTCAGGTGCTGCTGTCCATTTTATCAGAGAGGCGATTGAGAATGGCGCAGTAAGAATCGAATATCTTCAAACCGAACTAATGGCAGCAGATAGTTTGACGAAAGCGGTTCCGAGAGACAAGCATTTGTTCTGTTTCCAAAAATTTGGAATGCATTTAGACTTCAAATGTTGACGAGGAGTGTTAAAATTAACAACATTTAAGTTTATTCAATAGTACAAATAATTTAGTTTAAAGCTTAAAACTATTCACTTTACTATAATTATTCTACATTCAATATTCTATGTTCCACTTCCAATAAATTTGCTATAATACTTTTTGGTACTTAACTTAACGTAAATTTTGTCTCACATTACCTATTTTAGAATAAACTGAAGTCAAACTATGTCGACGTCTCTTAATTTTTTTCTTCAAGAAGCATCCTACAATATTTCAGACAATTATGTCATACAATTGTACAGAGTATAGGGCGCAGCACGAAAATCTGCAGCGCAGTGGCAAGTACAGGGTACTGGTATTGCTATAAAATAGCAACGTACAGGGGGGAGAAAGTGTACAGATGAAATTTGGTTGCATCATTGCGACAACCAACACACATACTTACCTACATTCCGAACCCAAATTTCCGTCACATTCTTACCTAAATTCCGAACTCCAATTTCCGTTGCATGCTTAACTGCATGTCATATTTTTATTTCGAACTGTACTAATTAAGAAAACGAATGTTCTTTTACTACCGTGCGGAACTGGATTAAAGTGCACGAAGTAATCTCTGCGTATTCAAGTGCGCACAAGATTAATCTCGTTGTGCATCAAAGGGTGCACAAATTGGGGACCGCGACAATCGCTGAAGAGAATTTCAACGAAATCAAGCCCATCCACCACGTGCCTATTAAAGCACGAGTTGAAAACCTACATTCAACAACACAATTTGGCACGGCGACAATTGTTCAAGTGCCCACCGAGACAAGAACACAAAGCGTACAACGATCTGCTTGTGCCCATTGAAGCACCGACCACTGTGACGTAAAGAAGACGGAGATATCGTCTTGAATTGCCACGACAAAAGGCATTTATTTTTTCCTGCCAAAGATATACAGTCAAACAGTTTGGCTTACCGGAGGACCGCCATCCATCGCCACAAATCGGCAAGTTGGTTTGGCCAGCAGAGCACCGCTACTTCTTCATCTTCTTAGCCATAATCATCATCGTCAGTCATAAAGCCACCACCAACGTCAGCCATAGGTATATCATCGTCGTCATCATCATCGTCCGCATCGAAAGCGCATTGCATCTTTCGCCAAGTGCAATAAGCACAGTACCTACCTACATATATATAAATATATATCGTACATCAGCAACATAAAGACCACATCGTTCCAGATTCCAGATCCTCAACAATCAACAGCAACAAAGTAAACTCTTTTATAAAAAGTACAGTGAGTAACTAATTATTTCAGAACTAATTTTTTTAAAATTTGCAGAAATTGTTTTTTGTCATTTTTAGTAAAAAATATCTATATATGTATATACTATAAAATTTATATTATTTCCTTAAAATAAAATAATTCAGATTGTGAAACATTCTTTTTAAAACAAATTTGTTGAATTCTTATGCTACTAAGATTAGAGTACTTTGGTGTCTTTGCAAAGAAGTTTATTTCGGTCGATCGCGATAGCGGAATTTTACGGTTCTTTGTGCTTAATACAGTTATTAATTGTGGGTTACGGTGGATTAGGAATCCCGTTTCATCTTTTCCCAGTTTTCGATGATTTACCACATGCTATAAGCGAAGTTTTTTCTTTGTAAACGTTTTATCGGATTTAACGAATTTGAGTTCGATACTCCAGGCTTACGAGTGTATATGTCAGATATTAATTAATTTTGTATAAGATATCAGAATTTTACTAGCTTTTCTAAAATTTAAACTAATTTTAAAAGTATTTCTTCTCGACTTTCAATTGCGTTTACTTGATTATCGTTTTCACGGAACGTACATTCCAACCTGCCGTTGTTTCTACCTATCTGATTTTAATTTCGCTTTCTTTCGATTTGTTTTAATTAAAATGGCGACTACATCAGTAGGTAACAAAACCGATAACGATTCAAGTGAAAGTTTAGAGGAAACAAATAATTCCACGTTTATTGCGTCTGGCTTTTCTCAACAAAAATCGCTCATTTCGATCAAAATTCCACCGTTTTGGAATAATCGGCCCGATTTATGGTTTCTCCAAATAGAAACCCAGTTCAGACTCAAAAACATTACTGCATCTGGCACCAAGTATGATTATTTCGTGGCTTCATTATATAATAAAACTATGGAGTCGGTTGCGGATGTTTTAGTTTCACCTCCCGCCATTAAAAAATATGAGCATTTGAAATAAAGTTTTGTTAGAAAGAAATCGGGACAGCGCGGAAAGGCGTTTGAACGCCCTGTTAACGAAAATGGAACTCGGGGACATGAAGCTATCTGAGCTTTATAGGAGCATGGAGAGTCTAGCGAGCGGCAACAATATGGTGAATGTGCCACTAGTTAAAAAACTATGGCTAAATCGACTGCCATCAAACATACGCGTTTGCCTCATGGCAGTGGAAAGTACGCAAAACGAAAGTGAACTTTTCGCACTAGCCGACAGACTCCATGACTCCTCCCAAAGTAGCAGTCTACAAGTTTTTCAAATAAACGCACATCAGACATCTGATAACGCACTTTTGCAAAAACTTGTATTAAAAATTGAAAAACTTGAGACAAATTATGCTAATGCAAATCGTTTTAACAGGTCGTCCAGACGTTTTTCCCGCGATAGAGCCACAGGTAGCCACCGTTCGCCAAGCAGGACGAAGGAAAACAAATCGTTTTGCTGGTTTCATAGGAAATTCGGTATCAACGCGCGAAACTGTTCGAAACAAAATTGTACTTTTCAACTTAATGCCAATAATAATTCAAAAAACTAGTGTGTAAAATCTCAAACGCGGCTATGAGAGAGGCAAACTTATCACGCCGCCTTTTAATTCGTGATAAAAACTCAAAGCTACAATTATTAATCGACACCGGTGCCGAAATTTCTATACTGCATCGTAAATTCAGCCAACATTTCAACGAACCAAACGATTTCATTCTGCTTACAGCGAACGGTGGAAAAATCCACACCTACGGTTGCAGACGATTAACAGTCGATTTAAATCTACGGCGAGCTTTCGATTTCACTTTCGTGATTGCTGATATTGATCACCCTATTATAGGTGCTGATTTTCTTCACAAGTTTAATTTAATCGTCGACCTCAGCAGCCGTAGAATCGTGGATAAAAAAACCAAACTTCAAGTTAAGTGTCTCTCCAAATCCGAGAACACTAGCTCACCCAAACTTTTTTCGATTCCGAGCTAATTCGATGCTATTCTTGATGAGTTTCCTGAGCTTAAAGCTCCACCAGACTTCACGTTACCGGTCAAACATGACGTTGTCCACCGGATACAAACAAATGGTCAACTCCCTTCAGCTAGTGCCCGAAGACTCAATCCGGAGAGGTTAGCAATCGCCAAGCGTCAGTGCTAACCTCGATGGTTGTTCAGTATTTTCGAAAATCGATTTAATACTTGCTTATTATCAAATACCCGTCGCAGAAGAGGACGTTCATAAAACAGCGGTCATAACACCTTTCGGGCTTTTCGAATTTTTACAAATGCCTTTTGGAGTGCGCAACGGTGCGCAAACTTTCCAACGTTTTATGAACAGCATTTTAGGTGATCTTTCATTTGTTTTCGTGTACCTGGACGACGTTCTCGTTTCAAATAAATCGGTCGAGGAACATAAAACGCATTTACGAGAAGTTTTTCGAAGATTGCCAGAGCACGGGATTAACGTTAATTTGGCGAAATGCAAACTAGGAGTAAGCAAACTTGATTTCTTGCGATACTGCGTTTCCGAAAATGGAATAATTCCTTCGCCAGAACGAGTAAAAGCCATTAACGAATTTCCTAGTCCCGGCTCTATCAAACAACTTCAGCGCTTTCTCGGCATGATAAATTTCTATTATCGTTTTATGCCAAGTATGGCATGCAAGGCTAAAGTTCTTTACTTTTAAATCAAAAAAACCGATTTTTCAGTGGACAGACGCTTGCGAAAAGGCTTTTCAAGTTCTCAAAAGAGATTTGTCTCAGCGCACTATGCTTTTTCATCCAAAGCCTCTAGCGCAAATCAGCATTATGGTAGACGCGTCTAACGACGCTATCGGAGGAGTACTCCAGCAATACCATAATAGTTTTTGGGAACCTTTAGGTTTCTTTTCAACTCGTTTGAGCCCAGCCGAAAGAAAATACTCGACGTTTGATCACGAACTCCTCGCAATTTTCAAAAACGTTAAACATTTTCGGTATTATGTGGAAGGTAGACAATTTACCGTCTTCACCGACCACAAACCGCTCACAAACGCAATCTGTTCCAAAACTGAAAAATCACCTCGTCAAACGCGCCACTTAGAATTTATCGTAGAGATCACTACCGACATCCGTTACATCAAAGGCATACAAAATATCGTTGCGATACTTTATCGAAATCGTATGTCGAATTGATCGATTTTAACAATGTTAGTATTCCAAGTCTTTTGAAAGAGCAAGAAAACGACGAAGAGCTCAAGTCACTTTTAAAACTTTCAAAAACATCTTTCAAGCTAGAATAAATACAAATTCAAATAAATGAAGTTAAAATATGGTGTGAAACATCGACTGGAAAAACTCGTCCGTATGTGCCTGAAATTTTTCGACGAACAATTTTTGACAACCATCACAAACTCATCTCATCAAGGTTCAAAGGCAATGCGTAAAATAATTACCGCAAAATACTTTTGGCCTAAAATGAACAGCGATGTTAACAGATGGACAAAAAGTTGTATCTCTTGTCAAAAGTCAAAAATTTCCAGGCACACTACGTCAAAACACGGAATTTTCTCAGTTCCAGAAGGTCGATTTTCACATATAACGGGTGATTTTTTAAGAGGTTTAGAACTTTTTTAAAAAAAAAAACACAAAAAATTCGAAAAAATGAATGAAATATTTATTTGAATCGATAGTTTGAACCTTGCAATTTAATGTTTAAAGATAATTTCATGCAAATGTTGACCGCGGCTGCGTCTCAGGTAGCCCATCCGCTGAGTCCAATTTTGGCATACTCTTTCACACATATCGGCCGGTATCTCACGAATGAATGCATGGATGTTGGCTTCCAGTGCGTCAATAGAAGCGGGCTTGTCCCTATAGACATTAGCCTTGACATACCCCCACAAAAAATAATCAAATGGTGTCAAATCGCACGATCTAGGCGGCCAATTGACCGGCCCGAAACGTGAAATTAACTGTTCACCAAACTCGCCTCGCAATTGCGCCATTGTTTCGCGTGCTGTGTGGCATGTGGCACCGTCTTGTTGAAACCACATATCATGCAAGTCAAGAACTTCCATTTCGGGCAAAAAAAAGTTTGTTATCATCGCTCGGTAGCGTTCACCATTGACAGTAACGCTGCGATTCGCATCATCTTTGAAGAAATAGGCCCAATAATGCCGCCGGCCCATAAACCGCACCAAACAGTGGCTTTTTCGGGATGTATTGGTAGCTGTTGCAATGCTTCTGGCTGATCTTTACTCCAAATGCGGCAATTTTGCTTATTAACGTACCCATTCAACCAAAAATGAGCCTCATCGCTGAACACAAGCAGCGCGCGATGAACATTTCGAACCGAGCACGAATTTTGATAGTAAAATGCAATAATTTGCAAGCGTTGTTCATTTGTAAGACGATCCATGGTTAAATTGCAAACCAAACTGAAGCTGTTTGACAGTGACACAAGGTACTAAACACACGTCAGCTGTCAAAACCAGTGTTGCCAAAACCAAACCAGCTTAAAAATCACCCATTACATATGGATTTGGTCGGTCCTTTGCCACCATCTCAAGGTTTCACGTATTTACTAACCATCAAAGATCGTTTTTCATCTTGGCCAGAGGCTATCCCGCTTAAAAACATGAACGCTTCCACCGTTGACCGTTGATCGTTTGGAGTCCCTCAAACGATCACGACTGATCAAGGAACTCAATTTGAGTCAAGTCTGTTCAAAGAAATTTCTGAAACTCTCGGTATAAAGCGGATCAGAACTACAACATACCATCCTCAAGCAAACGGGTCAGTAGAAAGGTTTCATCGTCAGCTTAAAGATTCCCTTCGCGCTCATGAAGACAAACAACATTTCTATTCAAACTTACCTTGGACTCCTCTCGGCAAAAAAGATAATGATTTACAGCCAAAAACCAAACAAGTTACTTTCAATTTACATTAAAATTTTTCAAAGAATGTTTATTTCAGATTTTTCAAATATTTTGTAAGGTAGTCTACCAAAAAGAATTAAAAAATTAACAGACATCTTATACGGTCTTCTATCAAAATCCAATTGTAAGGTCTTCTACCAAAATATTTCAAAATCCAATTGTAAGGTCTTCTACTAAAACATTTCAAAATCCATTTGTAAGGTCTTCTACCGCAACTCACTGTACAAGAATTTTATACATAAAATAAAAAAGAAGAATGTAGATAAATTTTTAAGAAATATCAATCTCAAAACATAAAACTATATCATAAAAATTCATAGAAATGTTAAATTATTAGCATGATGGCTATGTAAAAACAGTTCAGATATATTATAAAATAGTAATATTTGCACTGTATAAAACACTTGTGATTTCAAAACAATAATGTACACTTTTATAAGGCAGGGAGTGATGTGGCGTGTTTAAACGTTGTTTTAAGTCAACGTATAAGCGCGTCACATACTTACCTACATTCCGAACCTCAATTTCTGTTACATGCTTACCCACATGTCATATTTTTATTTCGAACTGTGCTAAAATAAAGTTCTCGAACAATTCAGTTTAGGCCATCTTATTTCCTATGGATTCTGATTCTAAACGTGACTATGGCGAGTCCTTTCCATTAAATCAACTTTTTGCTTTGGCCATCTTTTATAACTTAAAACTCAGAACTAAATTAAGACTTACTTAAAAACTAAATTGGATAAATGATAACTAATATCTAAAATTATAAATAAATAGTTCAATTAAGAAAACGAAGGTTCTTTTACTACCGTGCGGCACTGGATTAAAGTGCACGAAGTAATCTCTGCGTATTCAAGTGCGCACAGGATTAATCTCGTTGTGCATCAAAGGGTGCACATTTACAGTAGTGGTAAATATAATGAGACTAGAGCAATATTAAGCGCCGATAGAGTATAGAGTTTTTGTTCACAAAAAACAAAAACGGTACAGAGTACAGAATACAGAGTATAGGGTTTCTGTTCGGAAGGACGGAAACAGTACAGAAAGTATGCTTGCATAGGTTAAATTTATTGCTCAAAGCCAGCACACATGATATATTGCTGAGCAATAAACAAAGAAAATCACAACCAGTATAGGTTAAAAGAAAATACATTTTCTTTTTTTTGTACAGATTGCCACCTTTATGATAAATGATGAAAAGCACAGACACATATTATCGCTGCACAATTCACATGTACAGGTTCAAATGCAATAACAATTGCATATTTGCATACAATTTGCAAATGTACAGGTTCAAATGCAATAAAAAGTTGCATATTTGCATACAATTTGCAAATGTACAGGTTCAAATACAATAAACAATTGCATACTTGCATACAATTTGCAAATGTACAGGTTTAAATGCAATACACAATTGCATATTTGCATACAATTTGCCAATGTACAGGTTTAAATGCAATAACAATTGCACATTTGCATACTTTTTGCAAATGTAAAGGTTCAAATGCAATAACAATTGCATAATTGTATACAATTTGCAAATGTACAGGTTTAAATGCAAAAACAATTGCATATTTGCACACAATTTGCAAATGTACAGGTTCAAATGCAATAAACAATTGCATATTTGCATGCAGGTAAATGCAATATACAATTGCATATTTGCATACAATTTGCAAATGTACAGGTTTAAATGCAATAAATAATTGCATAGTTGCATACAATTTGAAAATACACAAAATACAGAATAAGGCACTGAAATCAATACATTGTCTAATAAATTGTATCGTTTGCTTACGATTATACACATTTACAAAAAAGGCCACAAATAGAGCAAAATCAACAGCTAGTTCTATCCAGAAAGCTTAAGAATTTGTGCAGTCTATAAATTTCAAAGCGCTTTCTAGAACCCCTAGAGGTCGACTGGGTCAAATTCCACAACCTAGCTGATGATTTACTAGATGTCGTGAGCAAGAGAGATCTCCCAAAGCTATTGGAAGAGATCGAAAAGGTAAGGACAGACTACTTCATTGCGGGTGCATCTTTGCAAAAAAAGATAGCTGAATTAAACCCTGAGGTACAGAGTCCTAGCAGTACAGGCGGTGACAATCACCAAATCCAACTATGGCGTTCCATCAACAAGACCTCAAGAACACTTGGGGGGAATTTGATGGTTCCTAGATGAAGTGGATAGGCTTTCACGACCGCTTTAAGGCTGCCATCCATGACAACGATAAGGTGTCGCCGGCTTTCAAGTTCTCATATCTAAAAAAGTCCTTGGTTAGGCGTGCAGCCAGAGCACTTGGTGAGTGGCAACTCACAGAAGAGAACTATAATGAAGCTTGGGAGCGCTTGAATCAGGTGTACGATAAGAAATATTTAATCGTCCGTGATCACCTGCGGCAGCTACTTCACCTTCCTGTACTCAAAGTCCAGCCAACAGCAGATGAGTTGCAACATATGGCCAACACAACTCATGAAACGCTCAGACAACTTAAGTCGCTGGGTCTCCCTGTCGAACATTGGGATTTCTTAATAAAACATATATTGAATGAGAAATTTGACCCAGAGACATCGCGCAAATGGGAGTTGCAGCAAGACTCAGAGCAGCCAAAGTTATCAGCGTTCCTGGCTTTCATAGACAAGCAAGCTGCAGCTCTATCCAACGTGTCAGAAGCACGCACGAGCTCCAGAAAGTATACAGGTGGCACTAGAAATGAGTCAAGAGCTCAAGTACAGGTGAAAACCGACAGAGGTACATCAAGCAAGTGCAGAAGTGATGACAAGCAGTGTGAGGTATGCGCAGAAGATCACTAAATCTGGGGTTGTCCGGACTTCATTGCGCTTTCCTTTCGACGAACAATTTTTGACAACCATCACAAACTTTCTCATCCAGGTTCGAAGGCAATGCGTAAAATAATTAACGCAAAATACTTTTGGCCTAAAATGAACAGCGATGTTAACAGATGGACAAAAAGTTGTATCTCTTGTCAAAAGTCCAAAATTTCCAGGCACACTACGTCAAAGCACGGAATTTTCTCAGTTCCAGAAGGTCGATTTTCACATATCCATATGGATTTGGTCGGTCCTTTGCCACCATCTCAAGGTTTCACGTATTTACTAACCATCGGAGATCGTTTTTCATCTTGGCCAGAGGCTATCCCGCTTAAGAACATGAACGCTTCCACCGTTGTACCAGCTTTTGTACAAAACTGGGTTTCCAGATTTGGAGTCCCTCAAACGATCACGACTGATCAAGGAACCCAATTTGAGTCAAGTCTGTTCAAAGAAATTTCTGAAACTCTCGGTACGAAGCGGATCAAAACTACAACATACCATCCTCAAGCGAACGGGTCAGTAGAAAGGTTTCATCGTCAGCTAAAAGATTCCCTTCGCGCTCATGAAGACAAACAAAATTTCTATTCAAACTTACCTTGGACTCCTCTCGGTATTCGTTCCACTATAATTGAGGACAATAATGTAACGCCTGCTCAACTATTGTACGGACAAAACTTACGTTTGCCTGCAGAACTAATCGAACCCACACCGTTGAATATAATTTTAAATTTATCGACAGCTCGTGAAATCACTCAAGCCATATCGCAAACTCGCCCGTGTTCTAGTAGAAATCGCGAACAAAAATACATTTTCGTTCCAAAAGATTTGATTAATTGCTAATATGTTTTTGTTCGAGAGAAGGTGAACCGCGGAAGTCTTAATCAACCGTATAAAGGTCCATTCGAAGTACTTGATCGGTCGGAAAAAACGTTTTTGGTGCTCATAGATAACAAAGAGCAAATAATATCTGTTGACCGACTCAAACCAGCCTTTTATGCAAAAGACAATGATTTACAGCCAAAAACCAAACAAGTTACTTTCAATGTACATTAAAATTTTTCAAAGAATGTTTATTTCAGATTATTCAAATATTTTGTAAGGTAGTCTACCAAAAAGAATTAAAAAAATTAACAGACATTTTATACGGTCTTCTATCAAAATATTTCAAAATCCAATTGTAAGGTCTTCTACCAAAATATTTCAAAATCCAATTGTAAGGGGTTCTACTAAAACATTTCAAAATGTATTTGTAAGGTCTTCTACCGCAACTCACTGTACAAGAATTATATACATAAAATTAAAAAGAAGAATGTAGATATAATTTTAAGAAATATCAATCTCAAAACATAAATCTATATAATGAAAATTCATAGAAATGTTAAATTATTAGCATGATGGCTATGTAAAAACAGTTCAGATATATTATAAAATAGTAAAGTTTGCACTATATAAAACACTTGTGATTTCAAAACAATAATGTAAACTTTTATACGGCGGGGAGTGATGTGGCGTGTTTAAACGTTGTTTTAAGTCAACGTATAAACGCGTCACATACTTACCTACATTCCGAACCTCAATTTCTGTTACATTCTTACCCACATGTCATATTTTTATTTCGAACTGTACTAAAATAAAGTTCTCGAACAATTCCGTTTAGGCCATCTTATTTCCTATGGATTCTGATTCTAAACATGACTGTGGCGAGTCCTTTCCATTAAATTAACTTTTTGCTTTGGCCATCTTTTATTACTTAAAACTCAGAACTAAATTAAGACTAACTTAAAAACTAAATTGGATAAATGATAACTAATATCTAAAATTATAAATAAATAGTTCAATTAAGAAAACGGCACTGGATTAAAGTGCACGAAGTAATCTCTGCGTATTCAAGTGCGCACAAGATTTATCTCGTTGTGCATCAAAGGGTGCACATTTACAGTAGTGGCCAATATAATGAGACTAGAGCAATATTAAGCGCCGATAGAGTATAGTTTTTGTTCACAAAAAAAACAAAAACGGTACTGTTTTAGATCCGCAAACTATTACTTGATTTGTCTAGTTGAAATACTGGTTCGTAAACTAATTTATGAAAATGATCGACGTGCGCTTTGATACAGTATAAATTTATTTCTCAATCTCTTTAATTCTTGGTTTGACAGTTGATATACGAAATGAGTGTCTCTTTTATGAGCAGGTTTTATCTCTGTCTACCGGTTAAGGACGAATCAACACTGTGTGAATAACATTTTAATCCAATATTTAAATTCAAAATTCTCCCGGCAATGACAACATGGTTGTCATTAAAAATTCATTATAATAAACTAATGGAAATTGTAACATGTTTTACGTTTAAATTCAAAGCAAAGAAAGTTTATGATTATAACGAGAAAAGACTAAAGTTAATAATTAAAGTATTTGTATTGCAAGTGAAATAGGTTTTTTTTTCTTATGATGTGATATATGAATGATGTCTTCTGCTTGTCGCTGATCTTAGAGGAGCGCAAGTAAATAAAAACAAATTGGAATGGCAAACTATTAAGAATCTTGTGGCTTGGCAGGGCTTGGTATGAAAGCGATTTTAACGATCGGCCTTTTGAGATGTCTGGTGAGTGTTTTGACTTTAACAACTCGAACGAGATCGTCAGTTCCTCGATGTAATGAAGTGACACGACCCATGGGCCAATGACCGACCGGAAAACGATCATCTTTGATAATTACTAGGTCGTTTTCTTTTATGTTAGGTTGCTTGGTTCGAGATTTTGTTCGAATTTGCATGCTGGACAAAACATCTTTCTTGAATCGTTTCCAAAAATGTTGAACCATTTTTTCCATTAATTGATGTCTTTTGATTGGATTTAATTCTGAAGGTGGTTGAGGTCGTGATAAAAGAGCATTCCCCGTGAGAAAGTGTCCCGGCGTTATTGCTGTGCATTTGCGTTTTCAGTGATTGGCGATATCGGACGTGAATTGAGCACAGCTTCAATTAGAGCCAAGACAGTTGAAAATTCTTCGAATGTGAGTTTGGCATTTCCAATTACTCTTGATAAATGAAATTTCATTATTTTTACAGCTGCTTCGGCCAGTCCATTGAAATGAGGTGCTCCCGGTGGGCTGTAATGCCATTGAATGTGTCGATTTGCTAGTGCTGGTATGATTTCCTTTTCGATTGATTGAAGAAATTCGTTATAGAGTCGTTGATTCTCGTTATTGGCACCAACAAAATTAGTCCCACAATCGCTAAACACATCATTACAAAATCCACGACGGGCGATAAATTGGTCGAATGCATGAAGAAATGTTTGTGTTGTAAGATCACCAGCTGCTTCTAAGTGAACCGCCTTCGTGGTCATACATGTGAAAACAGCAACGTAGCCTTTGTTTGATGTTTGGCCGCGACACACTTGTGAATGAAATAACGTGCGAAATTGCGCACATCAAGAATCCAATAAATTTGCCGATTTTTATTGACCGTTACTTGCGGTCCCCCGTGTAACGTAAGACGATAATAATAATCCATGATTAACGTTGCAACGTGACTCTTCGAGGGCAAAATTATTGGAAATTTTTCCTCAAACGACATGAATGCATTTTGTAAACGACCATTGACTCGAAGAATATTTTTGTGGTCGATGAATGGGTTAAGTCGATACAATTTGCTGGATTTCTTGATTGGTTTTTGATTCATAATCGTTTTGAGTTCATATGTGAATTCATTCGATTGAATCCAGCGAATAAGTGAATGTTCACTGTGTTGAATTTCAGAGACGTTGAGAGGAGCAACTTGTTGAATAAGTAATTTCGTTGAAATTGAAATCGATGGCCGTGGCAATTTGAGCTTGATTGAAGAGCGAACTATTTGAACGAAACGAATGGCGTATGCAACGGCACGACGAAGACGGTTGAAATTTGAAAAGCGTTGAATGAGTGCGTTGACACTGGAAACTTCCTTGATGTTGAGGTTGATTGATTTCAACTTTGAACGAAGCTCACTTCGATCGTCGTCATGAAATTCGAACAGTGAATCTGGCCAATCAGATTGAGGTAATGAAAGAAATTGTGGTCCATGCCACCATAGTGATGAATTACGCAGTTCAGTAACAGTTAAACCACGGCTATTGAGATCAGCTGGGTTTTCATGCGTGCGGGCATGATGCCATTTTAGTCGACGATAGGATTTTGTGAATTCGATTACAAACAAAAACTGCCCAACGATTTGGGTCTCCTCGAATCCATGACAAAACGACGCTGGGTCGGTTCACAAAACAACATTATTAAATGTGAGTCTCAATGATTTGTTTAACAATTCAAGTAATTTTACTGCTAAAACGGCACCACACAATTCGGCACGAAGTGTTGTTAACGGCTTACGCATTGGCGTCAATTTACTTTTTGCGATGATTAAATTTACATGGATTTGATCGTTTGAATCGACGGTTCGGAGATAAATTGCTGTAGCTTATGCCCTGTTCGAACTATCGCAGAAAACATGAAGCTGATTATTTTTGTTGATTGATGATGTGTTGATCCAACGGGGAATTTCGATCTCTTTGATAAATTGAAGTTGATCGATAGTTTGTTCCCATTCTGATTGAAGTTCGGTAGATGTTACGATGTCATCCCAGTCAAATTTACCCTCCCACAATTTATTTAAAAATATCTTTTCTTTGGTTACAAACGGATTAAGCCACCCAAGAGGGTCGAACAAGCGAGCGACTGTTGATGAAACATTCCTTTTAGTGAGTGAATTATCGGTAGGAAAATTTACGGAAAATGTAAACAAATCTTTGGTGCTTGACTATCCCAAACCAAGTGCCTTGATGGCGTCTTCGGTATTAAATAAACACATCGTATTTTGCTCATGATAGTCGATAGGAGTTTGTTGAAGAATTTCAGGAGAATTACTAGCCCATTTACGGAGTTCAAAACCGGCACTTCGAAGCAATTGAATGAGTATTTGAATCATTTTAATAGCCTCTTCGATGGTCTCACTTCCGGTTGTGATGTCATCTACATAAGTTTCAAGTTTTAGTTTTTTCTATATCGGCGATGAAAACATACTTGTGCGTGCGCCAGTTGACAATTATTGAAACCAAATCAGCTTGTAATACGGGACCGGTTGTTAAAATATCATTCAATGATTTTCCATTTGTCGATTGAGCTGAGCCGTCAAACACTTGACGGAGTTTTGTTGTGAGACTGGTTTCTTTAAGCACAGCATGGTGCGGCAAATAAAAATGCTTGTCATTATTTTATGAACTAGTTTGACTTGATTGAGCTCCTTGTACTCGTTAAACTTTTTGAAATAAGCTTCCTTGAATTTTTGGTCGCGAGCGATATCGTATGAGGAACCCAATTGAATTGATGAATCAAAATATGATTTAAATGGTAAGCGTACCATGAATTTTCCATTTGGTTTGCGAGTGGTCGTTTGTTCGTAAAACTTCTCGGTCCATTCATCCTCTTTATACAGTGGTTTTTCTGTTGGTACTTCCTCCAGCTCATGGAACTTTGTTAAATATTCACCGATTTGCCTTGCCGAGATGTGATGGCAATCAATCAATGGAAATGTGAGAACATGATTTGGTTGAAACAATTCTCCAAATAATATCCATCCCAAAGTCGTGTATTGAGCGACTGGCTCGCCAAATTCGCCTTTGCGTACACCGTCTACAATGATTCGACCATAGATATCACCGGCTAATAAGAGATCGATTTGACCAGGAGTCGCATAATGAGGGTCAGCGAGTGGCAAATTATCAAGATGACGCCACGATTTTACTGTAACTATGTGCAACGGTAGTTCTGATGTGATCGATGGAAGAACAGCGAATTTCGATGTAAAACTGAATTTCGGATTAACGACGGAATGAATGTTGAGACTTAATCCCTTGTCGGCGATTTTGTATTGAGTTTCACCCATGGGACGATAACCAATGCAGAATGGAATGAATGCTAATTGCAACCGTTGAGCAGCACGCTCTGTGATAATTGATTGTTGTGATCCATTATCAACTAGTGCCCGAAGTCGTATGGGTTGACCGCATGCGTCAAGCACACTTACTATAGCTGTAGCAAGAAGAACCGTTGAATTAGTGTGCACCAAATTATTTGAGACGATATGCGGATTTACAGTCGGTGCATGAGTTAATTGAGGTGACGTTGTTGCCATAGTTGGGTTTGGGAATGGAGCTGCATTCGATGATAAATTTGATTTACTAAAGTGCTGGTGCATTGCGTTGATGTTGAATGACCGAGGCAATTAAAACACAATTTCTGTTGAGTGGCGAAGTCTTTCCGTTCAAATGGTGACTATTGCAAGAATTGTTGACACTTCTATAAAACGTGAGGTCCCTTGCAACTTTCGATCGGATTGATTTTTTCGATATATGAAAATTTCGCATTTCCTTTCGACCATAGGATTTATTAGATGAATTATTGAGTTTTTGATGCGACGAAGATGACCTTGACTCGATTTTGTTTATTGTGTGTGCGGCGGCATCAACAATGAGGAATGTCGATTTAAGGAAATCGAGCAGTTGTTGAAGTTTCGCAACCTTTTTTGGTTCCTTACGGTGTTTTTCAAAATCTAGACGCGTAGGTGGTGATAGTTTTTCTAGTAGATGAAATGCGAAAAAACTCTGAATTTTCATCGGTATGGAATTTGAGGTTTTTAACTGGAAAATGCAGGCACGTTCAGAGTCATGCAACGATTTCAATTCAGCAGCTGATTCGCGTTGAGTGTATGTTGGCAAATTCATAAATTTGTTCATTAATGCATTGAACAGAACTTGATCATTGCTGTAACGATCTTTCAAATCTTCCAGGGCTTCCTCATATGTATCGTCCGTAACATCCAAATGAGCGATAGATGAGGTTACGTTTGCGGTTGGAAATGATGATAGACGAACTTTTGATGTTTCGACAGTTTTGAATTGTTGTGAATTGTTTGAAATGAGGCATAAAACGATGGCCATTCTGTGGGTTCCCCATCAAATTTTTCAATTTTGAATTCTGGTGGCCTGAATGAGCTATCGGTGTGCACTTCGCGTATAATCGTATTGGTTGACTCGTTTGTAATTGGAGCCGATGACGCGAAAGGCGGTGGAATCATTATTGCGTGACGATCTGGATGGAACTTGTCGAATGCGGTTTCAATATGATCTATGGCATCTGCATGTTCGGATGACCCAAAAACATCTTTTCTGAAATAGACATCGTCACGAGATAACTTTAAACGTATCAATGTTCGATGATTTGCGTTGAAGGTCTGAAGATTTTGTGCGATTCGATTGAGACGTGTTATAAATTGTCCCCTAGACCTTCGAGTTGGGCCGTCTTTGTCGAAATTTGGGCGTTCTTTACGCAGTTGTTCCAATAAATCACGTTGTTCTGCCACCAATTGCTCTTGTTCGGTGAGGAGGACTGAGTTGCCTTTCTCGTGATGGGACATGTCGATCTAAATTTGCCAAACGAAAATGCTTAAAGTCACTTACCTCAGAAGTCCGCAATTTTTCTTGTCCAGAAAGTCTGCTTTTCACACGATGTTCCCTCTGAGCAGTGTGTTCATGTAGCGATGAATGCAACACAATTGACAATGTCTTTATGCGAGTGCATAACATTTGCAATTAAATTATTCGAAAGAATAATTCCTTGGTTGTTTTTAACAGTGGATGATTTGTTAGTGGATACCATGCGGCATAGCACGATATTTGAGGTTAGGATGCGACACAATCGACTGGTGCCAGTATTGAGAATTCACAAAGCTTGAGTTTATTACGTGAAAGTTACTGAAACTATTTAAATCGATAGAAAATAGTATCCGGCTCGAAGGATAAATGTTTTAGATCTGCAAACTATTATTTGATTTGTCTAGTTGAAATACTGGTTCGTAAACTAATTGATGAAACTGATAGACGTGCGCTTTGATACAGTATAAATTTATTTCTCAATCTCTTTAATTCTTGGTTTGACAGTTGATATACAAAATGAGTGTCTCTTTCATAAGCAGGTTTTATCTCTGTCTACCGGTTAAGGACGAATCAACACTTTGTGTGTGAATAACATTTTATTTCAATATTTAAATTCAACAGGTACAGAGTACAGAATGCAGAGTATAGGGTTTCTGTTCGGAAGGACGGAAACAGTACAGAAAGCATGCTTGCATAGATTAAATTTATTGCTCAAAGCCAGCACACATGATATATTGCTGAGCAATAAACAAAGAAAATCACAACCAGTATAGGTTAAAGGAAAATACATTTTCTTTTTTTTGTACAGATTGCCACCTTTATGATAAATGATGAAAAGCACAGACACACATTATCGCTGCACAATTCACATGTACAGGTTCAAATGTAATAACAATTGCATACAATTTGCAAATGTACAGGTTCAAATGCAATAAAAAGTTGCATATTTGCATACAATTTGCAAATGTACAGGTTCAAATACAATAAACAATTGCATACTTGCATACAATTTGCAAATGTACAGGTTTAAATGTAATACACAATTGCATATTTGCATACAATTTGCCAATGTACAGGTTTAAATGCAATAACAATTGCACATTTGCATACAATTTGCAAATGTAAAGGTTCAAATGCAATAACAATTGCATATTTGTATACAATTTGCAAATGTACAGGTTTAAATGCAAAAACAATTGCATATTTGCACACAATTTGCAAATGTACAGGTTCAAATACAATAAACAGTTGCATATTTGCATGCAGGTAAATGCAATATACAATTGCATATTTGCATACAATTTGCAAATGTACAGGTTTAAATGCAATAAATAATTGCATAGTTGCATACAATTTGAAAATACACAAAATACAGAATAAGGCACTGAAATCAATACATTGTCTAATAAATTGTATCGTTTGCTTACGATTATACACATTTACAAAAATTGCCACAAATAGAGCAAAATCAACAGCTCATTCTATCAAGAAAGCTAAAGAATTTGTGCAGTCTATAAATTTCAAAGAGCTTTCTAGAACCCCTAGAGGTCGACTGGGTCAAATTCCACAACCTAGCTGATGATTTACTCGATGTCGTGAGCAAGAGAGATCTCCCAAAGCTAGTGGGAGAGATCGAAAAGGTAAGGACAGACTACTTCATTGCGGGTGCATCTTTGCAAAAAAAGATAGCTGAATTAAACCCTGAGGTACAGAGTCCTAGCAGTACAGGCGGTGACAATCACCAAATCCAACTATGGCGTTCCATCAACAAGACCTCAAGAACACTTGGGGGGAATTTGATGGTTCCTAGATGAAGTGGATAGGCTTTCACGACCGCTTTAAGGCTGCCATCCATGACAACGATAAGGTGTCGCCGGCTTTCAAGTTCTCATATCTAAAAAAGTCCTTGGTTAGGCGTGCAGCCAGAGCACTTGGTGAGTGGCAACTCACAGAAGAGAACTATAATGAAGCTTGGGAGCGCTTGAATCAGCTGTACGATAAGAAATATTTAATCGGCCGTGATCACCTGCGGCAGCTACTCCACCTTCCTGTACTCAAAGTCCAGCCAACAGCAGATGAGTTGCAACATATGGCCAACACAACTCATGAAACGCTCAGACAACTTAAGTCGCTGGGTCTCCCTGTCGAACATTGGGATTTCTTAATAAAACATATATTGAATGAGAAATTTGACCCAGAGACATCGCGCCAATGGGAGTTGCAGCGAGACTCAGAGCAGCCCAAGTTATCAGCGTTCCTGGCTTTCATAGACAAGCAAGCTGCAGCTCTATCCAATGTGTCAGAAGCACGCACGAGCTCCAGAAAGTATACAGGTGGCACTAGAAATGAGTCAAGAGCTCAAGTACAGGTGAAAACCGACAGAGGTACATCAAGCAAGTGCAGAAGTGACGACGAGCAGTGTGAGGTATGCGCAGAAGATCACTAAATCTGGGGTTGTCCGGACTTCATTGCGCTTTCCTTTCGCGGGCGCAGAGACTTTGTGGACAGAAGAAAAATCTGCCCAAATCGTGTGAAACAAGGCCACAAAGATACAAATTGCTTTTCCTGAGGATGCGCCAAATGTCCGGGTGCGCCCAAGCACAACATCCTGCTATTCCCCACTCGTGAGGTCAACAAACCAGCTTTCCCAGTGATCAGGTCACAAGTAGAAAAGCCAACTACCTCAGCAGCAGCTCTACAGCGAAGGGTCAGAAATAAGTCAGATTGACTGCCTTCATATAAAATCGCATATGCAAGAAACCTGCGCAGTTGCGCAGGTCGTACAGGTCGTAAAGGTGGTATAGGTGGTACAGGTCGTACAGGTTGTACAGGTCGTACAGGTTGTACAGGTTGTACAGGTTGTACAGTTCATACAGGTCGTACAGGTCGTACAGGTCGTACATGTCGTACAGGTCGTACAGATGGTGTTTTCGTTGTTAAGATGCCACTGAAAAAAGAATGTGCAGAGATAGAGAAATAACGCGACATTGCGTTACGCCGATTCATGTTTTTAGAAAGAAAATTAGAAAAAAAAGTACAGATGAAAGCTGCTTACATAGAGAAGATGCGTGAAAGCATTGCTCTAGGTCATGTAAGATTAGCAATCAAAAATCCCAGTATAGATAGTCTGGTATACTATTTACATACCTCATCACTATATAGAAAAGAAGTTTCGCATAGTATGTGATGCAAGCTGTCGTACAGATAAAGGCATATCGTTAAAGATGTACAGATGTTAGTTGAAAACTGCAAAAAGATTTGCATAACATTATAATGCGTTTTAGAAGGCATCGTTTAGTCGTATGTGATGACATTAAGAAAATGTTCAACCAAGTCAGGCTGAACGTCAGTGGGATCTCCAACGTATTTTCTGGAGAGAGAGCAGAGACGAGCCATTGCGTCAATATTGGTTGACGGTCGTAACATTTGGGCTGACGTCATCAGCACACTTGGCAGTTCGTTCGGTAGTATTGGCAACGGTAGAGGTGGAAGAAAATTTCCCAAAAGCAGCCGCAGCAATCAAGTATGATTTTTACATGGACGATTGCATGACAGGTGAAGCTAACGAAGCCAAAGCTATCGAGTTAGCGAAAAACATGTGCACAATATTGAAGAATGCTGGTTTCGAATTATGCCAATGGAAATCAAAGAATTTATGCGAGAAATGAACGCTGGCACCACCGATGCCTCTTTGGTATTTTCGGGGGAAGAGAAATCATCCATCTTAGGTCAAAAATGGCTAATTGGTTCAGATCAATTTACTTATGAGGTGAAAACACCAAAGCTAGACGGCATACTCACCAAAAGGAAGATTGTCAGCGCTGTAGCCCAGCTATATGACCCGAATGGCTACATATCCCCAGTAACGATTACAGGTAAAATCATTATCCAAGACATTTGGCGATTGAGTACAGGTTGAGATGATCAGATTACCGCAAAAATAGAAGAGAAGTGGAACGAGTACTGGAATGGAAAAACATTCCTAGAAGAGTTCCGTATAGACAGATGGTTAGGTACCTCGGGGATACCTACAGTACAGATACATGGTTTTTCAGACGCATTAAATGCAGCTTATGGTGCAGTCATTCAAATTCGTACAGAGCAATCAGATGAAACAGGTACGTGCAGATTACTTATGTCAAAGTCACGTGTAGCTCCCTTGAAAACAATTACAATTCCAAGACTAGAGCTAGCAGCTCTACTTGTACAGGTTAAGAGTTCCATGGAATGGCAAGATGCATCACGCTTTCTGTGGTCAGATTCTACAGTACTGCTACACTGGATAAAGAAGCTACCGCATAATCTCAAAACATATTTTGAAAATCGTGTCTCGTCAATTCAGACAAACACTGATGTGAGATGCTGGCACTATGTTAATAAAAAGGACAATCCAGCAGATTTGCTGAGTAGAGGTGTACAGGCGTCTGCTTAAGTAGACAATAAATTATGGTTAGAAGGCCCGAAATGGCTTCGACTACCACGTAGAGGTTGGCCTGAGAGGGGTCTTAGTACAGGTGAATCATCACAAGTACAGAAAGAATTAAAGGTTTTAACAGTCACATCGGTTAGGCCGATGCTGTGTATAGGTTTAAAACATACAGGTTTCAATGTTCCACTTTTGGATTATACCAACAAGCTGGAGAAATTGGTAAGCATAATCAGTTATGCGATTCGCTTCATAGATAACTGGGTAGCTAATCCAACGTTCAAGATAAGAGCGAGAAGACGTAAGGGTATAGTACAGGTACCAACTATAGAAGAAAGAGCAAGAGCGATGGCATATCTGTTGCGCAGTTCACAAGAAGAACACTACAGTACAGAGTTAACATCATTACAAAAGGTTAAAGATCTTCCAGAGAAAAGTAAACTGGAACCTCTGAAACCAATACTACATATCAAAGGGCTACTTAGAGTAGTCGGCCGACTGGACAGAAGTAGCAATTCATATGAAATGAATCATCCATTCATAGTTCCAAATGGTTCAAGGCTAGCATGGCTAATAACAGATTATGCGCATCGTAAAACCTATACAAAACATGGCGCAGTACAGGTCATGATGCAATTCATCAGACAGAAATACTGGATTCCCAAAATTCGAAATGAATTAAGAAATTAGCTGAACAAATGTGTTACTTATGCCAGGTACAGCTCCAGATTAGAACATCAGCTCATGTCAGAGTTACCAGCTGATAGAGTACAAGTCGGGAAACCGTTTCTGCACTGCAGTGAAGACTATGCAGGCCCATTAGAAATGAAGATGATCGACACCTTGTTGCTGAAATCACTAAGAGCAAGTGTTGGATCGCAATCTTTGTATGACTCAAGACTCAAGCCGTACATATCGATCTAGTAACAGATTTAACCTCGCTGGCATTCATTGCCTGCTATGAGCGCTTTATAGCTCGCAGATGCAGATGCGAACGCATATACAGTGACAATGGTACACCATTTGTCGGTACTAGCAAAGAATTAAAAAGAGCCAAGGAAAAATGGACTAGTGAAGAAACTATGTCACATCTAAACCACAATAGTACAGAATGGCATTTCATGATACCTGCCGCACCACATCAGGGCGGTATCTATGAAGTAGCCGTAAATCAATGAAGTATCATCTAAAGAGAATTAAAGGGCTGAAAGTGCTACCATATGAGCAGCTTTCGACGCTCTTAGTACAGATAGAGGCTATACTCAACTCACAACCGGTCCATCCACAAAGGGATGATCCGTCGGATGTACAGGCATTAACACCCGCTCACCAATTCCGTTTGTTGTCAGCAATCAACCAAGTACAGTTGGCGTTAAGCTATGGAGAGAGCGCCAATTAATACTAAAGCATTTCTGGGAAAGATGGAGTGCAGAATATCTAACCACTCTTCAGCAAAGGAAGAAGTGTCGACGAGAGAAAGAGGAGCTCAAGGTCGGACAATTAGTAACTATAGCAAGTGAAAACTTCCCACCAGCACACTGGGCCCTCGCCAGAGTTTGTGAACTCATTACTAGCAGAGATGGTCTCATACGATCAGTTATTGTTCAGACAGAAACAAGGAAGCTGAAGCGTCCCGTACAGAAAATTTGCATCATTCCAGTAGAGATCGAGAAGCTTAATTAAGTTATCTTTATGTATAGAATAAGCAATAATTTAAATATTAAAAAAATATCATTTTTGCTGGCACTGTATCGAACGCCACAATATTGCGTTAGTGTTAAATGAATATTGTATAAATGTATTAGTATTTATATACTGAATGTATGAGTAAGAACATACGCTCTAATAAGAAGCTAAATATGTAATATATTTCAGTTCACTACAAGCCATTGCCCTGTAAAGGTCGGTCCGCGACCGCGGTCCTTTTTGTACAGTACTTTATAGCATTCGAGTATTCACATAATAAAGATAAAGATAGTCGCGTTTTTTACCTACTTTTCACGACTTAAAATAACTTTTAATCGTGTTTTATTATCCTTTAGTTTACAGTCCGCAAATATACAAGCATAAAATAAAAATTAGTATTAATTCTGTGGGTATGCCTTACCTTATATCACATTGGCTTATTTCTAAGCCGATGAAAAACCTATCAAAATGATAAATTATTGTAATACTAAATTATGTAAAATACCTTAAATTAATTTTGGTCCCTTAAATTAGCTAGGTATATTAGTGTTTTAAGTTTTTTTTTCCAGTTTTGTTTTTACCCATTTTAGTACAAAAAAAATTATAAATTAATATCAATAAGAACTTCGTGTACGAAAGTACAAGAACAATAATTCAACTTTACGGAGAAAAGTCAATTTAATATATGAAGGAAACAAACCTTTTACTACATTCAAATACAGTCCACAAATGAGCTAAATGTCAAACAATTAATGAAATGATTGTACAAATCGAATATGCACTAGGTCACATGACTAAAATACACAATTATCCAAGATTTCATACAAAGTAGTTTTGCGTTTTTAAATTCTCTATTTTTTTTTGCTATTTTTTATATAAAAAACTTAAACGTAATATTTGGTCCTTTTCGAACGTTTTTTATGAACATTAAACAATTATGTGAACAATAAAAATTATTTTAAAGTGTGTGCAGTGAGTGCGAACATTTTTTACGAACAAAATTAATTAAATTAATCAACGATTGATCAAAAAGTAGTCACGTGACTTAAATCTGCATTGACAATAATCGGTTTAATCAAGTGATTTATGAACCTTTTCTTAAATAATTAACTTAATTTAACTTAACTAAATAAAAACTAATTTTCATCCTGAGGACATCAACGGAGGATCCAAAAATTCAGCGTTTCATCCCAGCTACAACAGCCAGTAACACACAAAGCAGTAAGTTGCCTTTTTTGTGTCGTAAACTTGTCTCGATTTAACAATAATTGTTGTATTCTGTTAGATTAAAAGAAAAAGAAATAATTATAATGACTGAGAATACAAATTATAAATATGGTGAGCTGCAAAAGGGTATTTTAAACAAAATTATTAAGAATTTAACCAACTCTAAAAAAGCTCCAAAAGAACGTAGGGTAAAGGCTTATGCCACAAGTCGTCTTGATAAATTAGAAGACGATTTGTCCACGTCAAAATCATAACACGAAGCCATCATTGGGGGAGGTATGCTAGAAGATAATTTGAAAATTAAAGAGTTAATGGTGGTATATGAACAAATTAATGATATGTACCTGGAATATCGTGCAGAGTTGGTGGAGGCCATCGAGAAATCTTCGCCAATCATTGCGGCTCCGTCAGACACGGGTGCTCCTCCCCTTCCTACAGCGGCACCATCATCACATTCGGGGATTCGACTACCTCGAATCGATCTGCTGAAATTCGACGGTTCATATACCACCTGGCAGGCTTTTCAGGGTAGGTTTCAAGTTCTCGTCCACAATAATAAGAGCATAGACGACATTGACAAACTGCAATTTTTGCAATCATGCTTGGTGGGTGATGCAAATCGATTTTTGCAAAATTTGTCAGTGGAAGCAGCCAATTATGATAAGGCTTGGGATCTTTTGAAGGAGAGGTATGACCATAAGCGCATTCTGGTCCACATCCAAATGCAGAAGCTTTTTGGCCAACCCTCCGTGCCTCGTGAAACTGCTTCTGGTCTTCGAGATCTCCTCTATACAACAAGAGAATGTTGTCTCGCGTTGGAAAATATGGACGTTCCGGTTTCTGAGTGGGATACAGTTCTCATTTGGTTTCTTAACCAAAAACTTCCTGGTACGAGCCAAAAGCTATGGGAAGAGAAGTTAGGGAATAGAAAGGACTTACCTAATTGCACAGAATTTATAGATTTTTTGGAGACTCGTTCCCGGACTTTGGAAGTGGTTGGCCAGCAAGAAATGGGAGCAGCAGGCAGGAACAAAGTCAATACAAGGCCTCGTTTCCAGTCAGCCAAAGCAAAGGTTTTGCACGCTAAGCTGGTGGTTAAGCAGCCGGTTAAGCCAACAGCGAGGGCAGTTCCAGTTGAGCAGCTGTCATGCAAATTGTGCAACCAAGGCAAGCACACGCTGAGAAGATGTCAACGATTCCTCAACATGGACGTCATGGGACGAAAGGAGACCCTTCGCAGACTAAAAGTATGCGAAAACTGTGTGTCTTATAGGCACATCGTTCAAGACTGTCTTAGTTTCAGCAGTTGCTACTTTTGTCAACAAAGGCATCATTCGCTGCTACATTTGCAACAACAATATCAACAAAACCAACAACAACCACAACAACAACAACCACAATATCAACAACAACCACAACAACAACAACCACAATTTCAACAACAACAACTACCAGCAGCAAATACATCTGCTCAGGCGAGGAACAATCGAACAAACACTCTTTAGGCGTCCGTAAACCCGCACGCGCCTGAATTCCAGCCGATGGCGGGACAACAAATCCAATCAAATGGATTTACTTTAAATTACCATACGTCGCATGGTGATCGTCAACATACACACCAGGTGCTTCTGGCAACAGCAGTTGTAAAGGCGCGAGCAGCAGATGGGAAGCTACGCCTTTTACGTGCTTTGATCGACACAGGATCAGAAACGTCCTTCATTACAGAAGCTACCGCAAAACTGCTGAAGTTAGAAAAGCGACGTACCATTGCCGAGGTATCTGGGTTAGGGTTGGTCAGCAGCAGCACTACGCAATACTCCGTCGAAGTACGTTTTGCGTCCCGACACTCGACGTTTGAGACTGCCGTACAGGCTTTGGTATTCAAGTCGCTGACTGGATATCTCCCGATCCAACGAGTGATACTCGGCAATTGGGACCACCTCAAAGGTCTTTCTTTGGCGGATCCCCACCTCTGTGAGCCTGCACCCATTTATTTATTGCTCGGAAGTGATGTTTGCGCCCCGATTCTCCTTCCTGATATAAGACGTCCAAAGGATAGCCACGGACCGACGGAACAGAAGACCGAATTGGGGTGGATTGTTTTCGGGCAAGTTTAATCCGATTCTCACAGGCAAGTTCGCAGCTTCGTCCAAGTTGCGGATTTGAGCTCGCAACTCGAGAAATTTTGGGACATGGAAGAAAAGCCGTTCCAGCCACATCAAACTGAAGAAGACATTGTCTGTGACAAACACTTTTTGAAGCACACAAAGCGCTTCCCTAATGGACGTTATGAGGTTAAGTTGCCCTTCAAAGGTGCAGATTGTCCAGCGATGGGATCCAGTCGACAAAGCGCGTATCGACGATTTCTCCATCTTGAGAAAAAGCTCGAAGCCAACCCGAAACTTTGAGCAGACTACACAAAATGCATAAAGGAGTACGAGGAACCCCATCACATGGAGGAAGTAGATGTAAATGATGCGGTTTTACAAACCCCATTTCACTATTTTTTGCCACATCACGCCGTTTTTAAAGAAGCTAGCTCCACTACGAAGCTGAGAGTAGTATTTGATGCAGCAGCGAAAGCTTCGGATGGGAGATCCCTCAACGACAGTCTACTTGTGGTTCCAAAGTTGCAGTCGAGCATCATAGATCTCGTTCTATAGTGGCGGACTCACCGAGTCACATTTACGGCCGACATCGAAAAAATGTACAGGCAAATTTTGGTTAGTTTCCCAGACGGATACTATCAGCTTATCATGTGGACAGAGCAGAAGACATCACCTATACGATTCTTCAAAATGAACACCGTCACTTTTGGCACAGCAAGTGAACCTTATCTTGCAATTAAGATCCTGCAAAGGGTACCCGATGATGAAGAAGCTAATTTTCCGGAGGGGGCGAAGGTTGTCCGTGAGGACATGTATGTCGATGACCTAAGTGGAGCAGATTCCATCAAAGAAGCACGAACGAAACGCGATGAAGCAAGGAAACTTTTGGCATCTGCGGGGCTTAATTTGCGAAAGTGGACGAGCAACACGAAGGAACTCATCGAAGACATACCTGTTCAAGATCGAGAGCTTGATTTTGAACTTCCGTTCAGTTTGTCGAACCATGTTAAGACTCTCGGTATCAAATGGTTTCCTGTCGACTACTACTTTTCGTACCAGAATCTACAACCTACAACTGAGGCTACCACAAAAAGATCCATGCTGTCGACTATAGCCAAACTCTTCGACCCCCTTGGTTGGATCTCCCCGTGGATAATCACGGCAAAAATCATGATGCAGCGATTGTGGGAGCTCGGTTGTGACTGGGACGAACCGATTCCACCCGCCTTGAAGAAAGATTGAGATGCTTTTCTCCGAGAACTACCAATCATCGAGCGGCTTCGCATTCCACGGTGGACCCAGATGAGCAAGACCAACAAGGTGATCGAATTGC
The DNA here is from genome assembly GCA_932273885.2 of Leucozona laternaria. NCBI lineage: Eukaryota > Metazoa > Arthropoda > Insecta > Diptera > Syrphidae > Leucozona > Leucozona laternaria. The sequence goes on from OW026366.1 coordinate 141,255,443, forward strand.
ACGGGTTTTGCGACGCTTCGATTAAGGCTTACGGTGCAGCAGTTTACCTCCGTGTTCTGGACAGCGACAACAACATCCATGTAAATTTGCTTTTATCAAAGACGAAAGTATCACCAAGTCAAAAAACGATTACTCTTCCACGTCTTGAACTGTGTGGTGCTGTAGTCTTAGCGCAATTGTTGCAGTACACAAAGGAAGTTTTGGCCATTTCTGATGTGGAAATATATGCTTGGCCGGACTCTACTATCGCACTAGCCTGGATACGAGCCACTCCCGCAAAATGGACCACATTCGTTTCCAACCGTGTGTCAGAAATCCAGCGATTAGTGGGGATCGATTGCTGGGGACATGTCGCAACGCTTCATAACCCAGCCGTCATTACAATAACCCCCAGTCATTACAAGCTTGGTGGAATGGTCCGGAGTTCTTACATTTACAATGGGAATTCGATGCTCCGCATCAGCCCATCGAAATCGACACCGAAGAAGAGATGCGCACGGTAAATGTATACACCTAGACAACAATGACTGTTTCTTGCAGGCTATTTACAACTGTTCGAGTCTCCTCAAAGTTGTACGAGTCATCGCTTACTGTTACCGCTTTACCATTAAGTGTCGACCGAAGTTGGGGCCTATCACAGGCTCACTAAGCTCCAATGAACTACATGCAACGCAACTTATCGTCCTCAAAGCAGCACAAAAGGATATGTTCAAGATCGAGATTCAACAAATTTTAGAAAACAAGATTCCCAAAAACCTCGTTAAACGCATTCATCGATGTTAATGGGATCATGCGTGTAGGGGGACGTTTAGAGAACTCCCTCCTTTCCTACGATGCTAAACATCCGATTTTGTCAAAGATGCCCATAAAAATACCCTTCATGGTGGCATCCAACAAATGATAGCCTACATTCGTCAAAAATATTGGATAGGTCAAATAAGAAGAAGTGTAAAGTATCAGCTGCATAGATGTTCGTCTTGCTTCCGGCAAAGGGCATCTGAAATGCAACAACTTATGGCAAATTTGCCCGCTTCTAGAGTTAGGATGTCTCGACCATTCAGCCATACGGGCGTCGATTACGCCGGACCAATTGAAATAAAATCCTGGAAGGCGCGCGGTGCAAAAATCCTAAAGGGTTACTTTGCAGTGTTTATCTGTTTGGCTACGAAGACCATACATCTGGAAGTTGTGTCAGATCTGATAACCCAAGCATTTTTAGCAGCATTCAAACGCTTTACTGCAAGAAGAGGAAGCTGCAAGACAATATACAGCGATTGCGGAACTAATTTCGCTGGCGCGAATAACGAACCAGCCATGATGTTAAAAGAAGCAAGCCATGACTGGAAGGAAATCGCGGAAATCTTAGCAAATCACGGTACCGATTGGCATTTTATTCCTCCTGTTTTTCCACATTTTGGTGGATTATGGGAAGCAGGTGTGAAATCGGTCAAGTACCATCTAAAAAGAGTAGTTGGAACTGAAAGGCTAACTTTTGAGGAGCTCGCAACGCTTCTAGCACAGATAGAAGCGTGTCTGAATTCGAGGCCTCTATGCCCTCTCTCCGACAGCCTCGACGATTTAAATGCGCTCACCCCTGCGCACTTCTTAGTCGGCGAATCATTATACGCCGTGCTTCAAGGCGAAACCGACGAAAATGTAACGCACATTGACTGGTGGAGACGTGTTCAAGCGCTAGCGGAAGGATTCTGGCGGAAATGGAATTACGAATACCTTGCAAGACTTCAGCAGCGTCCAAAATGGATAACAATCCAAGCAATGCCAAAGATCGGAGATTTAGTCCTACTAAAAGACGAACGACTTAAAACCGACCTACTGGAATCTCGCGCGAATAGAAAGCACCCACGCAGGATCGGACGGACTAGTACGTGTAGTCAGAGTCAAAACACAAACTGGACATATGAAACGCCCGATCGCCAAAATTTGTCTTCTACCGTCAAATAAGGCTCCAGAACAAACCGCCATTGTTTAAACTTGGCTGAAATAACCAAAAGAAAGGATACAACACATCGAACTTGCAGCAGAAAAAACAACAATAGTCAAATTTGTATTGCACAAAATCATCAAGTAAAAAAAAAAAAACAAAGAGAAATAAACTCAATAATAATTTTAATTATTTATTTTAAATTTCTCAAAAACAATCACACAGGAAATTGCAGAATTATAAATAATTTTATCGATTCAGATAATTCTACGATAAAATAAAACATATTATCTTTATTTAATTCTTCATTTATTTATTAAAAACACTATTCACACATAACAAAATTTTTATAAAATCAAAATATTTTATCTAAAACCTGCAATATCACACAGCATGAATTATTTTATTTTATTTAATTTTGAAAATATTTAAGTTTTTTTTACTGAGCTAAAACACAATGCACAAAACATATGTCAAAATATAAACGTCGAGATGAAAATATAAATAAATACAAACAATGCACATTCAAATGACGAACCCGTCGGCAAAACCACAATTCCGAACAAAATATTTATAAAACAAATAATTTAATATTAAAAACCAATGAATAAAAACAAATCAACGATTTTAAAATGAATCCACTTTCAAATCAAATCAAAAATTAATTCAAACCACTTTACACAAATCAAATTGAAAAAAAAAAAAAACTAACCACTATCGATGAAAACTTATCGAAATAATTCGCCGAAGACAACTTACGAATTTAACAAAAAAAAAAAAATTGACTCAATTAATACACCGCACTGGTTTAATTGAAACTATAATTTGTATCACAAATTTCACAACAACAAAATAATTATATTATATTACATCGCGCCGATTTAATTAATTTATAATTATTTCATCAAGTTCAAGTAACTCATATTTTCATCACAAACTGAAATATAAACAAAACCACTGAAATCCACTCAGAATTATTTCAACTTTGAAATACTCGCATTATTTTGTTTTGAGTATTATCTTCACTTTTCACTTTCACTCGAATTAAAAGTAAACAAACTTCCCGGTAAATTCAAATTGGAAGTCGAATACATTCCAATTGGAAACTTCACTTCTCGGCTGTTATATACTAATACATAACTTGTATATAGACGCCAAGGAATCAAAAATCACGCCATATACTTTCTATATACCTATAATAGAAAGTTAATTTAATTTTATATTAACAAAATAGGCATCGAAAGCCAATGATAAATCAAAATATATAATTAAATAAAGCAAAAATAATACAAAAAGGCACTAACACAATTCACGCACACACCGCGATCGCGAAAATTAATTATCGAATGCGCGCGCGCTCACTCCGTAAACACGAATATTCAAAATTTCATCATTTTTGATAAAACATTCAACAATCACTTACCTGAATTAATCCACCGAATTTAATTAATTAATAATTAAAACTAAATCGCACAACCGAAACGCGAAAACTAATTAACACGAACCGAACACGAACCTACGACAACAAAATAGCAACAAGTACACGATAAACTACATCAGTATAGCTATAGACTGTACTTACTATAGTTTTACTATCACTTATTCATTGACATGATTGGCGGGAACGAGAGATACATAAAATACGATAGTGGGAAACTCAATACTCAACTACCATTACCATGTTTTTCTTACATTTTATTGTTGACCTTGTCTGTTGTGTTTGTCTTATATGTCAAATAACATTGATTAATAGTTTGTCTCTTTTCATGTACATTGTGAATGAGATAAGAATATGACGACATAAACAGATGGCGAGCCATTAGTGATCCTCCAGGGTTCGGATATGTAGACAGCAACAGTGATACCAAGCTGCGATTTTCGTATCGTCGTGTGTGAACCTACGAGGCCAAACTTTAAGGATGGAATTAGTCTTTTTCGTTGCGAGGCGGGAGAATGTACGAAAGTACAAGAATAATAGTTCAACTTTACGGAGAAAAGTCAATTTAATATATGAAGGAAACAAACCTTTTACTTCATTCAAATGAGCTAAATGTCAAACAATTAATGAAATGATTGTACAAATCGAATATACACTAGGTCACATGACTAAAATACACAATTATTCAAGATTTCATACAGGGTGTGTTTCTTTATTTTTTCCGGATAAAGAATAGAAAAGACGGAAAAGGCAAAATATCTACCCAGAATATCCAGAATCGAATAAATAAAGAAACAGATCTTAATTGAAAGAATATCCAACTATCAGCTGTTTGTTTTCATGTCAAAAAATCATTTTGCGATTATTTCTGATAGAAGAAAAGAATAATAATTTGTTTTGCAAATTGTAAATTAATTTTACGCGCACGCATAAGCATCATGAAGATACAAAAATAATTATCACAAAAACATGCTCACCTATTTCCATTTCATTAAATTTCTTTTCATCCATGGCAGAGGCAGACGGCAGACAAAATAACAATACCTAATTGTAACCAAAGAAAAAAATGAAATGTATCTGTCAAAGTAGAGAATATTCCATTTACACTAGCTCTTGAGTAGGAACAGAAAGAACGCATTCCAATAATTCTAGAACGAATAAAGAAACAACAAAAAAGTATATCCGGAATATTCCAGAGAATAAAGAAACGCAAAAGCGGTGTTCCAGATATTCCGAATATTCGGAATAAATAAAGAAACACACCCACAAAGTGGTTTTGCGTTTTTAAATTCTTTATTTTTTTTGCTATTTTTTATATAAAAAACTTAGACGTAACACTTCGAAAAGATTAAATTTAACTCTGTTATGTAGTTTGTCAACGTGAAGGTACATAATTCGTCTCATTTGCAATAAATTTGTTTCCTCTTGTTAATTAAGCACTGAAAATATATTTCAGTTCATTGTACTTATTTTTAGTGCAAATTTTTGATAAGAGGCTAATAAGCACTAAGACACTAAGAGAACCCAAAAATGTGTGGTCTTTAGAGCAAAAGTAGTTTCCGTAACTTTGTAAATAATAGAGATAGAGCAATGGGGATATGACCAAACGACAGAGAATATTGGCATTAGTATAACTGCATTATTAACTCAGTTTCCCGAAAGTGGTCTATGGGGCACTTAACGTTCCGATAACAACACATTTAAAATATACATACACCACAACAGGGGTAGCAGGCAAGAAAAAATTAAAAAAAATACTTTCAAGGACAACATACAATTTTTATTCAAACATAACAATTCATAAACTTTATCAAAAATAGAAAAAAAACTTAATTCATAAAAAATAAATATATTTACAAAAAAAAATTAAACTTAAATACAATTTAAGCAAATCTCTTTTCTGTGTTCAGGGCATACAGGACATTGGCATTTAAGACACGCCATCCTGCTTTTGCGGTCTTGTTTCCTTGGACAAATTGCGCATCGCGATTGTTTCTGCTGTTTTGGAGGAGGCTCACCTTCATTGGACTCCATGGGGTGTCCTACAACCCCCTTCAGCTAATTCTCTAGGCAAATTCTTTTCTAGATGTAGCTACATATGAGGTTTTGCCAGTTGTAATCCTAATTCCTTGAGAAATATTCGTCTGTACTTATTCGGTGGCTGATTAGGGCGTTTACATGATAGAAAAATTATCATCGAGTTGATTCCGGCTTGATCAAGCACACCATATACAAATCGTAAGGGCCATCGTCGAGTACTTCGAGTTACAGTATAGGCATGCATTAACTTATCAAAGTTGTCGGCACCACCCTTTGTTGAGTTATAATCATGAATAATTTCTGGTTTCCAGTCTCTTCATTTATTTCTGGCTTGAAGTGCATGGTTGACAGCAAAATTACAGATTTATTCTTTTTGGGAGTAAAGGAGACCAATGTCTTTTTACCATCAAAGGAAAACTGAGATGAGAGTGGTTCTTTCTGTTTATTTGGCAAAAAGGATGGTGGAATCTCCCTCTTGTTTTTGTGAACGGTTCCAATTGTTTTTAGCTGGTAGTCGTTCAACATCTCTTCTGCTAATGGCACAGATGTAAACCAATTATCATGCCATATGTTACGCCAGGAACCTCGAATACTCTCTGCGAGAGATTTAACGTAATCAGATGCACTCCTACTCTTACTTCCTTCTTTTCCAATGTACGGAATAGCATCAATCATGTAATATGTAACTGCATCACACATTGTTACTATTTTCAACCCGTATTTGTGTGGTTTTGATGCGATATACACTTTAAAAGGGCATTTTCTACGAAAGCTCAAGAGTGTTTCATCTATAGTTACCAAGAATCGGGGTTCATAAGATTGTCGGTAGTTCTTAATAAAATTTGACCATGTAATCCGTACAGGTGCCATCTTGTCATTTCTATCTCTGAGATCCTTATCATCAAAGCGAAGAAAAATTAAAAGGAACTCAAACCTGTTTCGAGACATTATATATTATAGATGCTGGCAGAAAATGAAGACCACAAATCCGAAGAACTTTTCCTGTTGTCTTTATTTATACCGGAGATAAATAATAATCCAAATAGAGCCTCTAACTCGATAATATCAGTATGTTGAACATAACGTTGGTCATGAAAATTCGGTGCATGCCGTTGTATTTCTTTATTTGTTCATGTTTCGATTATTTTCGAAATTGTCTCACCAAATAACAAACGCAACGAATCTACTTCCATATCTACTTTTGACGCAACAATTTCACCTGGATTTTTGAGCTTCACAATTATTCTTTGCGGGGTTCTGCTGCTTGAAGATGGATATTTACACCACAAATGAACATTTTTGCCTTTTATAATCTTCTTTGATGTTTCTGAAAGCGGTTCTTCTCTATCCGATGACGCTCCACTGATAACATCATCCGATTCAGAATCTATTGAATGATGATCTTCATTTTCTGAGCCTTCATCATCGGAACCTGAGTGCATTCCATTATCGTCACATTCCAAAGCATTTCTTAAGTAATTATCGATTACCTCTTGACTGGTAGATGCCATTTTATTTACCTAAATAATGGAGAAAAAAAAGTTTCTTAAAATTTTCAGATACATGGAACACAACATGGGGTGATATGTAACTCCAATGCATACCTTTTGCCCTCGCACTCAAAAAATATAACCTATCGCGGGGACTACTATCAGCAACTGACACCTGAGATATTAAACGACAAATACATAGAACGGCAGAAAAGGGAATAAAGCAAAATTAAAATTACAGTTAACATTAAAATGCCTGGGGTGGTAGAGCACCCCTGTTGTGATCGGAAGGTTAAGCACTCAGGCGGCGAAATGTTTAAAAAAGATGAATATGGTATGTAGGTACCAACACACGTGCATATGTACCTATACAGTATACATACAAGGTTTAAATTTACAAATCTACTTATGTAGATGAAATGATAAAAAAATATATTCAAAGCAATGGCAACAGTCAAAACAATATTTTATAATTTTTTTTTGAAAGCCAGAACTTTGTTCTTTTAACAAATTGTTAAATCAAGTTATTTATTTCAATACTTTTCAATACTGAAACAAAAACTTATTAATAAAATTATATGCCCTCTTGTTTTTTTCGAAATTTTGAAATCGGGTACCTACCAGAGATTAAAATGAGCGTCTTCGAATCAGTTCGAACAAAATCCAATTTTTGTTTATGATTGTTCATACTCGATCGTTCCGCCTCTATACTCGTAAGTCATTTTATCCACGAGTAAAAATACTCATAAGTAAAGTCAAACAAATTGGTCGAACTCATGAGTATCGGTTGCCTTCTTTATCCATGACCAAAATTACTCATGAACATTTGCAACAATTTTCGGGTACTCATAACAAAGCGAGTATACTCGAAAGAAAATGGGTATTCGAAAATATTGTGAACATCATGAATAACCAAAGGGAATGAGATCGTGGATCGGTCATCGGTCTTGCATCGTAGTTCGTGGGAGGGTAGGTAGATTTTGTCAGCCAAATTAATAAACGTGGAATAGCGAAGGGTTAGACCTTATACCTTAGATTAAGTGCAAAGTGTTATTAATAAAACAAAATTTCTATTAAGTGACGTTTACTAAGCTAAACCACCGAAGTAGGTGGTTTAGCGAAGGAATAAGAACTAGATGTGTCAAATTTATTCTTAAATTTAAAAAAGTATAAGTGAAGATTGTAAATTTGGTTTTCAATAAAAATAATGATTTCTACTAGATTTATTGAGTTCTTAAACTCTATTTGCAATTATATTGGACAATCAGCCACCAACGACAAGAAAAAGAAAAATTTACAAAACCAGATATGATCCAATGCAAGTGCTAAGTGCGGAGAATTTTGGGAAGAAATATAGGTTTTCCAAGAAAAATATGAGAAAATTCATAGCAATTGATGAAGATAACCTTAATGGGGCTACAAGAGGTGGTCATAACACACAACAGACACAACACAAACAATAGAAAAATGATAATAATTTGGACAGAAATATAATATATTAATAAGAGAATTGTGATGTGTGTTTGGTTTAACGTGAGCCTTTTTTTTTACTATTATCATAATTTGCTATCAAAACCAAACAGGCATCTTACTTATTGTAGTAAATTTTCTTAGAGAATTTTTCGTAAACGTCACTTTACTGTTCCACGAACATTTTGTTTTTATTAATGTAAAATATTAACCCGCAGCTTAACGCTTATTCTATGGTTTAGTAAAATCGTGGAATAAAGGTGGAATAAGAGTTTTTTATTAATAGGGCTGTGTGTATTTATTTGTATCTATTCATTGTATCTATATGTTCAGTGGTTTCAATTTGCAATAATTTGCAAGAAGTAAAACCTGTTTTTGTTGTTTTTTTTTCCTTTTGCATGGAATGGATTTATTATTGGGTTGGTAAGAAGATGCAACATATGATCGTCAATATCTGCGACAAGTGTATTTACGTATACCTAATTTATGTATGTAAATAATATACTCAACCCTATAATGAAAATGCATTATAATGCTGTATTTTGGAATTTGTTTTTAAAAAGGATAACTCTTTTGCTTTCTAGGTCTAGGTAGGTATATTGCAGCTTAAACGACTTTACAAAAATTCACATACATATGTACATATCTGTATCTACATAGCGAAAAATTGTATGCGTATTGCGTAGGTATGTAAGATGTAGGTTAGGTGCATTTATATAGTGACGTCTATACAATGTTTTTTTGGGAACGGGTTGAATTCGCAGGAAAATAACTGGTCTGTGTTTTTTGCGATTATATTGAAAAGATTTATGAATGAGTTGATATATGGAAAATATGCAATTATATGACACATAATCGTCAATATCGCGACAAATGTCTTTTTGTATGTAAGGTATGTATGTATATAATATACACACGAAACGCCATATGAAAATTTGGGATATTGCGGTTTTTATGTCATTCCTTTTAAAAGGATAGATTCTTTTGTTTTTATGTGGGAGATTTTTAAACGCCTTCAAAAAATATATAAGTATATATAATATAGGTATATATGGAAATATAATAACTGAAAAAAGAACGAGATTGAACCCAGAAACAGTCAAGAATTTAATGGTCGCGAATTTCAATTTGAAGATAAATCCTATTTCACTGAACGACGCCAGCTTTAGAGAATCAACAATTTAATAATAAAATAAAAATATTATTCAATAAAAAGGTTTCTAAAATACATTATAACCTTTATAAATAGGTATACCTATCTAATTTATTATTTTAAAAAATAATTTCATAACTTTTAAGTTTTTCTTTGTTTTATTTATTTTTTATTAATTTTCTTCTTTTAGACCTAGGTAACTATATTCTTTTTTTTTCATTTTATTTTGCTTGGATATCATATATGTGTTTATGTAATGTACGTTCTTTATTAATTCATTTGAACAAAGTTGAACAAATTACGTTTCATCTATTAGAAAACTCATAATCCGAGAAACAATTATTTCTCACTACTTCTTAGACGTAATACTGAAAAAAGGAATTGAAATGACATCTCAAAAACCAACCACCATCCAACAATCTACACAAAATAGTTCAGCTACCCATCGTCAACCACCGACCTCGAATACACATCTTCCGCCACGATTCGAGTATATTTGATCATATCGATCGTGGACAATTTGGTTACGAGCGCTTGACTCGTTTTTATTCGAAACCATTTGAACTCGGTTGCAACGTATACTCGTTTGTACTCGCTCGATGTGTTTACTGACTTACGAGTCATCATACTCATGAACATGAAAACTCGTAAACATTTTGGTTGTGTTTGACTCTGTTTGTTTGAACTCGCTTTTTTTGAATGAGTATTCGATGTTCGTGAACTATACTCGACTCGTTTTATTCTCTGGTACCTACTTATGTAATTGCTTTTTATTATGAAGTGGCCCTAATAATTCCCCATCAAATATTTAAATGCAGATGGTTCTATGTGTATGGGTTTTCGAGAAATTTCTTTCTTATTAAATACATATGTCTTTACTTTTTTATATAATTAATGAATCCTTTGAACCTATGAAGGAGTTAAAATCCATTGATACATAAATTTGTTTTCATGTTTTTTTCAATTTTGACTTTAAAAGCAGTTTTTTTCAGAAAATATTGATACAAATAACTTGAAATTAAAACTAAATATGAAAATGGACTTCTGGCTTTTAATGTACAAATTTTTTGAGCGTGCTGCCATTATTTTTTTAATATTTTGTTTTCCATATTAAGTATTTTTTTTTTTTTAGAAAACTGCCCCTCCTGCTTAAACGGGGGGAGATACACCCTCCCTCTGCCGGGAGATACACCCTCCCTTTCACCGCCTAAAGCCGCAACTGCAAACTTGACAAGGATTCATGTACGCCTCATAGCCCAATAAAATTAGTCCATATAGGGCACCTATTACGGAAAAAATCGTATAAAGCTGAATTTTGGCATAAATCTATTAATACCCTGCTTTATAAATCCTGAAAAGTCCCCATCGATTGGTTGGGTGCAAATTTTTGTGTAACGGTAAATATCAAAAAAAAACGGTATTTTAAAAAAAACGGGTTTCTCCATTTATAACGGTTTTTCGCCCAAAACACTGAAGGTCAAAATTAAAGAACATAAAATTTCCAATAAAAAATTTCGTATACCTGACTTTTTTTGAAAGAACTAACGGTTGCCGAGTTATTGACGTTTAAAGAATTTGATTTTTTCTATTCCTGTCTCAAAAACATCATTTAGCCATTTTTCTCGTTCAAGGTTTTTATTTTTGCTTCGAAAAATATGTGTTTATGTATATTTATGCAAATTATAAACATATACATATACATAAACATATACATATACATATACATATACATATACATATACATATACATATACATATACATATACATATACATATACATATACATATACATATACATATACATATACATATACATATACATATACATATACATATACATATACATATACATATACATATACATATACATATACATATACATATACATATACATATACATATACATATACATATACATATACATATACATATACATATACATATACATATACATATACATATACATATACATATACATATACATATACATATACATATACATATACATATACATATACATATACATATACATATACATATACATATACATATACATATACATATACATATACATATACATATACATATACATATACATATACATATACATATACATATACATATACATATACATATACATATACATATACATATACATATACATATACATATACATATACATATACATATACATATACATATACATATACATATACATATACATATACATATACATATACATATACATATACATATACATATACATATACATATACATATACATATACATATACATATACATATACATATACATATACATATACATATACATATACATATACATATACATATACATATACATATACATATACATATACATATACATATACATATACATATACATATACATATACATATACATATACATATACATATTCATATACATATACATATACATATACATATACATATACATATACATATACATATACATATACATATACATATACATATACATATACATATACATATACATATACATATACATATACATATACATATACATATACATATACATATACATATACATATACATATACATATACATATACATATACATATACATATACATATACATATACATATACATATACATATACATATACATATACATATACATATACATATACATATACATATACATATACATATACATATACATATACATATACATATACATATACATATACATATACATATACATATACATATACATATACATATACATATACATATACATATACATATACATATACATATACATATACATATACATATACATATACATATACATATACATATACATATACATATACATATACATATACATATACATATACATATACATATACATATACATATACATATACATATACATATACATATACATATACATATACATATACATATACATATACATATACATATACATATACATATACATATACATATACATATACATATACATATACATATACATATACATATACATATACATATACATATACATATACATATACATATACATATACATATACATATACATATACATATACATATACATATACATATACATATACATATACATATACATATACATATACATATACATATACATATACATATACATATACATATACATATACATATACATATACATATACATATACATATACATATACATATACATATACATATACATATACATATACATATACATATACATATACATATACATATACATATACATATACATATACATATACATATACATATACATATACATATACATATACATATACATATACATATACATATACATATACATATACATATACATATACATATACATATACATATACATATACATATACATATACATATACATATACATATACATATACATATACATATACATATACATATACATATACATATACATATACATATACATATACATATACATATACATATACATATACATATACATATACATATCCGGAAACGGATTAATAAACAATCAATCGAAATTCAAAACAGCACGTCTGATGTCCAAAACGGAAACATGATACTCCTGTATTCTTCTTTGCATCCAGACTAAAGCTGAAATCATCATATAAACATCATCTCCAATAGTAGGGATGTATTATAAGTTAGTTTTAAGATTCAAAATGTATTTCAGTTAGTTCATAATAGGAGATCGAAGGAATCGGAAGCTAATAAAGTTTTTTAAAACATAAATAGAATAAATATAAAATTAATTGGGGGCTCAACGCGGGATCGCGGTTTAACTTAACTTGAAAAAATAAAGTAAAGTGTTAATTTTTGCGATCGGCCATTCACATAGGATTTGAAAAAAAATATATTTAATAAAAAAGTAAAATCAGTGAAAGTGCTATTTTTGCCAAATAAACGGCCAATTATCCTTCAAAGAAAGGAGAAAGTGCAAAAAACCAAAAGAAGCAGTTCATTGGACAAAAGTTCCAAGACACAAAGTTTCTAAAGGAGAATTCAACAAATAAACAAAGTGGAAAGTGCAAACTAACCAGAAGAAGAAGAAGAAGCAGATATATTCAAAGGACAACCGATCCAGAAAACATCAAGAAGAATTTTTATAATTATCAACGGATATTAATTTAAGTAAGAAAAATTTATTTAAGAATAAATGTGGAAAAAGAAAAAAAATAATCTCAAAGAATTAGAAAGTGTTAATAATATAGAAAAAGTGATAGAAATTAAAGATCTAGAAAAAATTAAATTTGACATAGATTTAAAAAAAATTAAATTCGAAATGGCTCTCGATTCTGATAGTGTGTCCGCAGCGACTGTGGATCAAATGCTTGCAAAAGCTTTACAAACAAATAATAACGAAGTGCAAAGATTGTTGCAAGAACAAGAAACAAAATATAAACGGAAAATTGATCAGTTGGAATCAGTGTTGCCAGATGAAAAAAGAAATTCCCCCCAGAAAAATTTAGAAACCCCCCAGATTACCACATTTTATCAACAAAAACCCCTAAATTTTATTTAAACTTTTTATTTTTATTCACAGCTCCTAAATTTGTTTTTAATTTTAAATTTAATTAATTCACACAGCTACAGTAAAAAAAACATTTGTAAAAAAGGTACTAAGTAATAAAAGAAAATTTGTTAAGGGGTTTCTTCACAATTTTGGAGTAAAGTTCTGATTATTTACTCAACATTCAAACTATCCGCAAATTAAATCCTTCCAGTAAAAAACTTGGCGTTTTGCATTTCTTCGAAATAATAAATGTATGTGTCAATTAGATGTTCCAGTTTTCCAGACAAAATCAGTTTTGGCTGATGAAAACTGGAAAAAAATAATGAATAATATTTAAATTTCCAAGTACATAAATTTGCTAATCTTAGATAATCGACACTTAATCGGGACATTTAAATACTTTGAACTTTAATTATAAGTAATGCTATTCAGATATTGTGAAACATAAGGGAGGTTTATAATTGACTAAAAAGTTCCAAATTGCTTATTTAGAACTTTAATCAGACATTGTGAAACAAGCCCTTAGGTTTAGTTATTCATTGCGCGATTAAAGTTTAACCCGAGTTAAATCATCATATTTGGTGGGTTAACTCAGGCTTAACTGAACAGATGCTTTTTATGTTTTATGCAACGAGTTTGTTTAGTCATTTCGCATACATTTTCCACCGAAAAACTTCTTCCTCTAGTTCTAGAGTAAGCTAACTCTGGTTTAACCTACCAGAAATTAATATGAAAATAAAAATATAAAGGAAATACAATTTTTCCTTTGCACTTCTTTAAAAAAGTTCTAATACTTTATCGTCATCTCCGTTTTGGCTGTCGCGTCGGTTTGATACATTTACTCACTTGTGAAAGTTTTCAGCATTTCTTTTGTTGGTTTAAAATTCTGACACCCAGAATGTAAGGCATATCTAACTCGTGGAATACTGTCAGCTTAATACATATACGATTTCTCAACCTTTACCCTCTGAATTAATCCCCCCAGATTTCCCCCCAAACATCTCGTCCCCCCATATAACCCCCCAACGACAAAAAAAGCCCCTAAATCTAGGGGGAAAACCCCTAAACTGGCAACCCTGGTTGGAATCAATGCTTTCCGGATTAGGGGTTAATAATTCAGTAACTGAATTTTCTTGTCAAAAAATTGACCCAAGCATAAACTGCATAGAATCTCTTGAAATTATAAAGAGTCTGCCTGAATTTTCGGGAATTCAGACTGCATATGTAAGTTGGCGTGAAGCTGCGCACAACTCAATGAATTTATACGTTTTAGGAGGTAGTAGATACTTCGCCGCCCTAACTATATTAAGAAATAAAATAACACAACATGCAAACGACGTTCTTACCAACCATGGTACAGTACTTAACTTTGAAGCCATAATGGCCAGGCTCAATTTTGCGTATGCGGACAAGCGTCCAGTACACGTGATAGAACAAGAATTGAGTATATTACGACAGGGTTCGTTACGACTTATAGATTTTTACAATGAGGTCAATAAAAAATTGACATTGCTTACCAACAAAACCATAATGACTCACGGTTGAAGTTCACCAGTCACCGTTGAGTTAAACAATATTAACAGACGAAACGCTCTTCGTATATTTATTACAGGCCTAAACGGTCAACTGTCACAAATACTGTTTTCACTCAACCCTCAAGATCTGCCAAATGCTTTAGCCAAAGCACAAGAACTTGAAAGCAATCACATTAGATCTAACTTTGCTTTACAATTTGCCCAACATAAAAATGAGAACAAAAACAATAGTTTTGATAAGAATCATAATAACTTAAGATTCCCTAAAATAAATCAAACGCAAAGACCAAATCTACATCAAAGGCAAAATGACTATAGACAGCTTCCACAATTATTTGAACCAATGGTTCTTGGTTCTTCAATGAATCGACCTATGAATAAAAATGACCTAAACAACTATAAACAAATACACGCTAATACCACACCTAATCCATACAACATACCACCAGGTCCAAGTAACTATAGGCCTAACCCTAACCAATATGATAAAAATCCCAACTGGCAATGGAAAAAGCCCGAACAAAACTTGTACAACAATCCACAAAGACCTCTATTCAAGAGAGAAAAAGACAACTATAGTGGACAATCGAATAGACCACCACCAAACAAAACAGAAAGAATTAACAATTTGAATGAAAATTCAAATCATTTTTTAGACATGAGACGGGATTGCCCCACATACAAAGAAGAATAGGAGACAAAAACAATCGCATGCTAATAGATACTGGAGCCAACAGTAACTATTGTAAGCCAAACATATTTCAAGAAGAAATTAACCTTCCTATACTTAAAAGAGCACAAACTCCAAATGGAGAAATAATAATAACAAAATATCACGAAGTATTAATATTTAATACAATCACAAGATTCTATGTAATAAACAACCTGGAATTCGATGCGTTAATAGGTATTAACCTTCTAAGCAATATAAACGCAAAAATTTATTTGGAAAATGAAACAATTAGGTATAATGAAAAATGTGAAAAAATATTTTTCACCGAAGAAAAATTAAGTAACAAGGTAAATAATATAAAAGATATTAATGTAGAAAGATTGGTTGAATCAATGATTAAAAGGATAAGGGATATCCATTCAAACATTAATATAACCCTACCATTTAGGACAGATGTTATCGCGGAAATCCGTACAAATACAGAAAAGCCTATATGGTTAAAGCAATATCCTTACCCCTTAAGTGCTAACAAATTTGTGAATAACGAGGTCCACGATTTATTAAATAAAAATATAATAAGGCCTTCAAAAAGTCCTTATAACAGTCCCGTTTGGGTTGTACCTAAAAAAGGAACTAATGAAGACGGAACACAAAAAAACCGTCTTGTAATTGATTTCAAAAAACTAAATGAACACACCATATCGGATAAATACCCGATACCAGACACTAACGTCATTTTATCTAATTTAGGAAAGGCAAAGTACTTTTCGACATTAGATCTAGAAAGTGGATTCCACCAGATAAAAATGAAGGAATCTGATATAGAGAAAACAAGCTTCAGTATTAACAATGGTAAATATGAATACATCAGACTACCCTTTGGATTGAAAAATGCTCCTTCGATATTCCAAAGAGCTATGGATGACATATTAAGACCATTTATTGGTAAATACTGTCATGTCTATATAGATAATATAATTATATATTCAAATTCACTAGAAGAACATACAGGTCATCTTAACACAAAAATAAATACTTTAAAGGAAGCGAACATGAAAATTTCAATAGAGAAATCTACCCTTTATGAAGAAAAAGTAGATTTTCTAGGTTATGTCATCGGACATAATGTTATTAAAACAAATCCTAATAAAACACAAACTATAAAAGATTATCCTCAACCTAAAACCTTGAGACAACTTAGATCATTCTTAGGAATGATAGGCTATTATCTATATTATCTGTAACTATGCACAAATAGCGAAACCGCTTACAAAATTTTTACAGAGTGAAAATGGACAAGTTTCCACGCATGTCGCGAAAAAAACAGAGATTAACTTAGATAATGAAGGAATAAAAGCTTTCAAAACCCTAAAAGATCATTTAACTACTGAAATCGAATTAAATCAACCCGATTACTCTAAACCATTTATTTTAACTACCGATGCCTCAGATGACGCAATCGGAGCTGTCCTATCGCAGGATAAAAAACCTATTACGTTTATATCAAAAACGCTCGGAAAAACTGAAAGGAATTACGCGGCCAACGAAAAAGAGCTGTACGCTATCGTTTACGCTCTAAAAAACTTACGTAACTACCTATACGGTGTTGCAAATCTTGAGATCCATACGGATCACCAACCCCTCACATTTGCGGTATCACCCCGCAACCCAAATGCCAAAATGAAAAGATGGCATGCGCTTATCGAAGAATACGCACCAAAGATGGTTTATAAACCAGGAACAACCAATGTAGTTGCCGATGCATTGTCAAGGCAAAATCTGAATCAGATTACCGATAGCGATTCTATTGCAACGTTACACTCAGCCGAAAGTAGCGAGGAAGACGATATAGAAATTATCGAACGTCCTGTGAACATGTATAACCAACAGATAATCATAAACAAAGGTCTTGAAACGATTCATGACCAATTAACTCCTTTCCCTAACAAAAAAAGACATCTTATTACATATGCTAATTCCGAAGATGTAATCCCTATATTTAAAGAATACCTTAAAGAAGGTATTGTAGCATTATTTACTACTCCAGAAGTAGTATACGAAATCAAGAGTATACTAAAAACCAATTTTAAAAACAAATTCGTAAGAACCAAATACTTTGCTAATGATATCACAAATAAGGATGATCAAACCTCTATAATAGAGCAGACTCATAACAGGGCACACAGAAATGCTCGGGAAAATATGAAACAAATTATGGAAAAGTATTATTGGCCAAACATGCAAACCGAATTTTTACAATTTGCTAAAAATTGCGAAGTTTGCAATACAAACAAGTATAATAGACACCCCCACTTACATCCAATTGGCGAGGCGCCAATTCCTTTGAAAGAGGGAGAGACTGTACACATAGACGTTATGTTTGCAGAAAAATTACAATTCTTAACATGCATTGATGCATACTCCAAATTTTTGACCATGAAAAATATTGACAACCGTCAAGATATGCCAAATGAAGTTTTAGAAATCTTACAGATTTTCCCCGAATGCAAAAATATAATTTGTGACCAAGACGTAGCATTTACCTCCGCAGTCTTTACGACTCTTATGAAAAGATCAGATATTGCAATACACTATACTCCTCCTTACCATAGTACAACGAACGGACAAATAGAGAGAGTCCATAGCACTCTACAAGAAATAGCTAGATGTTTGAAACAAGAACATAAATTGCTTGATGCGATAGAAATTTATATAAGAGCTGCGAAAGAATACAATAAAACCATTCACTCTTCTACACAGAAGAAACCAATAGAAATTCTATATAACAAAATCTTTCATGAAGACGTTCCCGTTAAACTAGCTATAGCTCAAGATAAAATGCTTGACACACATAATAAGAAAAGAAAAACAAAAAACCTGGAACCAGATGACATAGTCTACCAAAAAATAACTGGTGTACGTAACAAGTTACATCCAAAATTTAAAAAAAGAATTGTAGTACAGGATCTAGGAAATAAAATAAAGCTACGAAATAATAGGATTGTCCACAAGGATAACTTGAAATTTTAACTTTCAGATCATGGACATCACTTTTCTCCTACTTATACTTATAGCCCAGGTCAACGCCGCCGACGTTATTGATTATACACGAGAAAACTACCTACTAATAGAAACCAGCGAAGCTCTCATTTACGAAAACTCTTCCGACTTTTTCCACGTGACAAACCTTACGAATATCAGGAAATTCCTTGACGACACACGTGAAAGGATTAGACTAAACCATGAAGAAGCTTACCCAGACACACCCAGAGAGACTAAGCATGACAATAACCTTGTCGTAATAGAAACATTGTTAGATCAGTTAATGATCACGCGCTTTAAACGAGCCATAAACACCATAGGCACCATTTGGAAATGGATAGCTGGCTCACCTGACCATGATGACGAACTAATTATCCAAAGTAAAATTAACGATCTAATAACTAATAACAATAAACAATTTGTAACTAATGTAAAGTTATTTGAGGCCATCAAATCGGCCACACACACTATTAGAGACGAGTGGGTTTCAGAAAAGTGTAAGATGATTATATTCGAATTGCAAAATATGATAAACACATTAACGTTAGCCAAATTAAAAACCCTTAACCCAGCCATATTTAATATTAAAGATATAAGAGAAATTGTTAATCATGAAACTATGAAAAACTTTACAATAAGCGACTTAATCGATATCTCAGAATTTAAAATCGCACAAAAGGAAGAGATAATTGTAATTTATGTTAAATATCCTATTATATATAATAAGTGTAAGTTGTATGAAGCAAGAGCTATCAGTCATAAGGACGGTAAGCTAATGCTAGAGAAAGAAATAATAAAATGTAACTCTAAATTCTTAAATATTGAAAATTGTAAAATAGAACTTAAGAACACATATTGTAAGGTTAGTAAAAACCAAAGTTGCTTATCTGAGTTGCTTAACGACCAGAAAACTAAGTGTAATAAAATCAAAGAAAAAACCTAGCATTAGAAATCATCAAAGACGGCACCATTCTAGCATCAGGAAAAAATACAGTCGAAAATGTAACCCTCGAGGGAGTATATTTAATCAATTTCGAGAACTTCACCAATATAGATGGAAATATCTATGAGAACCCCACTAAAATTATACAAAACTACCTTAAGACTCATACGATCAATAAATATGAAATAGAAAACTATTACGAGTCACTCAATGAAAAACTAAGGTTTGAAAACATGAACCTACTACAAACTATAAAAACGGAAGTCGGCAATAATCCCTTTATATCTACTACAGGTTTATAATACTCATACTAATACTTTTAGTACAATATTCAAAACGAACAAGAATACCAAAACTCACAGAAAATGAAATAATAAACCTAAGAGTAAACAAAATTATGGCCATAGTCAGAGGAGAAGTTCCGGAGGAAACTTCTTAAAGAAAGAAGGGAGTTAACACATGATATCTCGATCATGAGAGATATCACCGGCCTCGCCGGAAACGGATTAATAAACAATCAATCGAAATTCAAAACAGCACGTCTGATGTCCAAAACGGAAACATGATACTCCTGTATTCTTCTTTGCATCCAGACTAAAGCTGAAATCATCATATAAACATCATCTCCAATAGTAGGGATGTATTATAAGTTAGTTTTAAGAATCAAAATGTATTTCAGTTAGTTCATAATAGGAGATCGAGGGAATCGGAAGCTAATAAAGTTTTTTAAAACATAAATAGAATAAATATAAAATTAATTTACATATACATATACATATACATATACATATACATATACATATACATATACATATACATATACATATACATATACATATACATATACATATACATATACATATACATATACATATACATATACATATACATATACATATACATATACATATACATATACATATACATATACATATACATATACATATACATATACATATACATATACATATACATATACATATACATATACATATACATATACATATACATATACATATACATATACACATACATATACATATACATATACATATACATATACATATACATATACATATACATATACATATACATATACATATACATATACATATACATATACATATACATATACATATACATATACATATACATATACATATACATATACATATACATATACATATACATATACATATGCATATACGTATAATTATACATATACAAATACATGTACATACATATTTACAATATATGTGTATATTATACACATGCAGCCATACTTACATGAATGTATTATTTATAGGTGTGGACGTAATGCAATAATAAATATATCAACAAAATTCAGTACAATGAAAGTTTGAAAATTGATTTTAACAATTCATAAATATCTGAGTTTATTGAATAGCTTGATATTAATCAGATTAACCTAAACTATCATTACTTATTTATGTTGATTGTCTTATTTAATGTTTTAAATCAAATTTTTATATAAAAACTTAACATAATATGAGATCAAAATAATAAACAAAGATTGATGTCTATGCTTTCGAACAAGCTTTTAGGCGAAAACTTTTAGGTTGAAAATGTTGATTGATGCAGACGTTTTGGTTGTACAAATTGCAATTCAACAATTTTATTTAAAAAGGACAGTTGTTGTAGGATGCACTTACTGGTCATTCTCATAGCTCGTGTGCCACATATATGGAAATATGTTTTTTTAAGCCCGGAAAAAACAAAGTTGAGAGGAATTTATTTTCTTCTGGCAGTTTCTTGCTTCTTTGGACTAAGAAGGCAATTGAGTAGCAAAGTCCTCTCCCGAGCAACTAAAGTGAGGCATGGGCCTTGTAAAAACTGGATGAGAACGCTTTAGGATAACAGGAGGAGACAACTAGCTACGGACCAAGCTGGCTGTAGAGGCATGTTGGTGTTTGCCCTGGTCCATCCTGGACTGTAACGCATTAAGTAATTAAGTATTCAGTTTAGTTTTGCTCTCTATGGTGCTCCATTTCAACGTCGTTCCATCCATGAACATCGCTATTTGCGTTTTGCTGCCACCAACAGAAAGTGCAGTAGAACAACACTCGCTAAGAGCTTATTATAAAGTTCTGAAGGGGTTGGGAATTAAGCTTGGTCCAAAAGATTGGGGATGGACATTGCAATACAATATTTTACAGCCTCGAAAAACAAAACAAGTTCCTGCTCCAGATATTCTTTTAAAAATATTTTTTTTTTTTTGCAATTGTGGTTGTCAAAAATTTGGATTGACTTGTCTACGAGCTTGCAGAAAAAGTCATGGCTAGTCTTGTTTTAATCTCAGATTAGTAGATTCTGTAGAAATACGCGAGAACGAGGACCAAGAAATCGACAACTTGATTGAGGAAGAACTTGAAGATCCTTGTCGCTTTCAAGACGATTGGGAAAAGTATAATGAATCTGAACAAGAATCTGAAGGAGAAGTCGAAGAAGAAATTGATGAAGACGAAGAAGATGAAAGTGAGAAGAAGACTGCTAAACATATTTTTCACTTGATCTCATGTTATGTTAAGTTTTTTATATACAAAATTGTATTAAAATAAAACATTACATAAAACAATTACTATAAATATGAAATAATAAGTTTAGGTAAATCTAATTACTTTCACGTTATTATTCAATAAACTCAGATATTTATGAATTATTAAAATCAATTTTTAAACTTTTATTTTACTGAATGTAGTTAATATATTTACTATTGCATTACGTCCCCATCTATAAATAATACCTATATGTAGTATTCATGTAAGTATGTGAGCATGTCTACAATATACTTATATATGTATGTATATGTATATAATAAGCTTAAATATACATAAACACATATTTTTCCAAGCAAAAACCTTGAACGAGAAAAAATTGGGAAATGATGTTTTTGAGACAGGAACAGAAAAACTCAAAATCTTTAAACGTCAATAACTCGGCAACCGTTAGTTCTTTCAAAACAAGTTATACAAAATTTATATTGCAAATTTTATGTACTTTTTATGTGTTTTGGAAGAATAAACTGTTATAAATGGAGAAAAACCGTTTTTTTTTTTTTGAAAAAAACCGTTTTTATTTTTGGCTATTTACCGTTATAAAAAATATTTTGCACCCAACGAATGGATTTTTTCAGGATTTATAAAGCAGGGTATCAAGAAGATGTATGCCAAAATCCAGCTTTATAGGATTTTTTCCGTAGCAAAATCCTAATTTTCCTGGGCTATCATTGCACCAGTGAACATGACAGTGTGTAGGTAAATATTGCACAAAATCTTAGCTTGTGCAGGTGGCATGAGAATTATTGAATTTTTATACTTTTACTTGTGCATGTCTCAATAAAAACAAAAGAAAATCGTTTTTGTTTTTGGAATTCGATTCATTTACGTTGCAACCGCTAAACCAAATAATTCGCTTTCTTCAGAAGAAGACGACATCTTTCAATAATAAACTATTAACTGCTAATACTCCTGCGACTTCTGCCGTATGGATGCTCTGGAGAGCTCATGTCAACTTGTACAATACGATTGCAAAAGTATACTGTTCAAGCCTGCAGTTACGTGTGCACCCGTTATAAGTAATAGTACTCGTGTTCGTGACCAAGTTAATTTCATGGTAACCTACAAAAAAACTACAAAAAAACAATACTGCTAAAGAAAAAAAAATTGTCTACAGTACGATTTGGCCTTGAATGGCATTAGGGGGGTTTATATACTGCTTTCAAATTTCTTATTGCTGTTTATAAGCACATAGGGAAGGACTAATGTGGTGGCCGGGGTAGACAAAATTGTTGAGGTTGGTAATATTGCAGAATTATGCCTTTGTGATTTTCCTTATTGTCTGAGTGTGCCTACTCAGCGAACTTCGATTAATCAAGTGTAGTAAAGTGTGTCGGAGATTCTTACATTACTTTAAATTCACATAGCCAAAAAAAAACTTAAATTGATTTTTTTGCAAATTCTTAAAATAACAACAACCACAACAATAGTGATAATGAAAATGAAAATGAAAATATAATGATAACAACAATAATTACCTTTTTCACGTTGTTCAGAGCTTATGCCTTCAGCTGTTTCTCCTAATAATGAGACAGGATTCATAATATAAACTTTATTACCGAACTCCTCAAACGTTGAATTTACTTTGTAAAGCGTTGATACATTTTCCAAAGAACGATTTCTCTCCTCATAGCTGTCAAATAAAAAGATTAAACAGAAATTAGGAACTAAAATGAATTTGTCTTACTATTGCTGATATAGTGATAATGACGATCTTTTCGAACGGCTGGCGTTTATCGCAGTTTCTCGAACTAATATTGCTAAACAAGAACCATTCACAATACTCTCATTTGCTAAAGGACCAAACCAAGGTACATCTGGCTTCCAATTTACCGTAACACGAAATAAAAAATTTTTCAGGGGATATACAACAATAAGAACATCACAGAATTCAGTCGGCAGTATGTCTCTACGATATTCCCGATGGTGTTCACTCCAAACTATATGCACCTCGTCGTTTCCCAAATGACGTGTTTTTGTAAGAAGAGCTTCAGGAGTATTACTGGGCATTCGAGTTGCTGCATGATATATAATTTCTACAAAAGGAGTTGCGTAATACGGAGCTGTAGCTCCGCAGCCTTGACGGGGTAGCCCACCCAAAAATCCGTTGTGGGTTTCCAAGTCTATTTCCCAGCCAAGTGCCGATACGAAACTTTCGTAGGCACTACTACCGTAAGTGTTTTTTAGTATACTGTTTTTATCTTCCTGTCCACTGGCCACATACACTATGGCTACTTTGTGAGTGTCTCTACACTTTTGCATATCCACATTTCGTAACTCTCTTTTTAATTTTTCACTTCGCTGTAGGAAATGTGTACGCGATCTACGCTCCCATCCAATTAAACCCAAATGGCTAAATAACAAACGGCACAATTGGAATGGATATTTTGGTCTATAAATGTTAGTTGTGTTAAAAGACTCGAACTCGATCTGTTCAGATGTTCCCGATAATGGTACATCCTGTTTAATTTCGTTTTCGGTGTAATGTAAATTTGCTTCATTCTCTTGCTCAATTGAACGCTGATTAAGTAATATTGATATTGTCTGAGCTTCAAGTTGGCATCCTAACGGGCTTATTCCAGGGATATTTATTTGAGTGGTTGAATTAATTAAGCATTCGGGGCTAATGTACCCTATGTACTGAAGTAGCTAGATAAAAGAAAGTAATTAATTAAACTTAAGAGAGAAGAAGAAAAAACCCAAACAATAACGCCCAATTTCTTCACAGAAGTTCTTAGCCTGCCTTTTACCCAAAGTCCAGCTAGACCAGGTACTAGCTCTGGTATTCGGGCCCAATGAAAAGTACCTGAGTATTTATTCACATCACTAGTACCGGATCTAAATTCACCAAGCGGTACTAGGACTTAATACGAACTAGCCTAATTCTGATAATACATATTTTGGCATTCCAAATATTATTTTGATATTTATTTTCACTGAGCGATTTTTATTTTATTTTTATTTTATTTTCGTATTATGTCTATTTTAACAAAAAGATGACATAATATCAATTCTACGATAACTGTCTCTCGTGATAGCAGCATCAACTATGAAATTTGTCACTGGGAATTGATTTTAACAATTTTCCGGTCTTCGATGTATGCAGTAAATAGCAAAACGGTCTTCGTTGCTACATAGAAAGTGGGAAGATGCAGAGTGTCAATTAAGTCCTACCTACATTTAACCGAGTGGTGCTCTGTTCTGAATCAGCTTCCAGATGAAGCATTTGATTTAAATACATATATCATTACATGTTATTTTTCGCGTGGAATTTCGGATATTTGTCTGTGTAGGTATGTGTGATAGGCTTGGAGAAATGCCCTATACTGTTTGGATTTCATGTTCGGTTGATGCAATGCATTGGTCGCGTTCAAGAAACTATCCAGAGTTATCGGGATAGGTTTTGTGTTTGTTTTAATCCCTTGCGAAAACAGCTAATTCAAAAACATCAACGCACATCTGAAAGTTTTGGGATATGTGCGGATAGCCTTTCTAATAGATTGTCGAAACTGTCTACAATGCTATTGATTGTTTCAAATGGGACGTTGTTTCTCGATATAATTTCTATAAACCGTGGCAATATAAACTTTTACGGCTGTATTATGTCCATGACGTACATTATATCTGTTGTCATTATGTCACCCCACTTATATATCTAAATGGAACACTTATTTTTCACTTTGAAGATGTACCTATAGTTGCAGTTGGAGGTGGGGCAGTTGCAAAACAAATATTTTAAATTGCCACCACCAAAAATCCCTTCGCATATAAGGCCATGGCAAAATAGGCACATTTATTCCTACATACATTATGTACCATAAAAAAAATTAAAAATCCACAAAATCAATAAAAGCCTAATTTATTACCTATTTAAAAAAAAAAAAACAAGAAAGTATCGAAATTCAGTTACGAATTCATTGAAGAAAATGAAGGGAACTACTCTGATTCAGGTATTAGGGCCACTAGACTGCCGTATTCCAAGTCTTAGCTAATACCGAGTCCTAAAAAGTACTCGGTACCAATTTGACGAACTAGGGCTTAGTACTTACGTAAAAAAATAATTTGGCACCAATTTGAGTACTAGCAACTGGTATAATAACCCGGTAGTAGTTGATTTTAAGGAGGTAGCCAGTACAGAGTTTTTACTAGTACTCGGTACGTAAAATAGATGAATTTCGAGATGTGTTCGTAGGTTCTGAGGTTGAAGTGGTTTGTGTATGTGAGACGTGGTTTTCTGCAGATCTTAATGACACGATTTTTTGTCTCGCTGGCTATAAACATTTTCGTGCTGATCGAATAAGATGCAGTGGTGACGTGGTTGCAATTTATGTAAAGAAAAATATTCCCTGTGTGGTAAAATGTAGGTCACCAAATGATTGCCAGCTTGATTATTTATTTATAGAAATAATTGGTCAAGAAGAGAGACTTCTCTTAGGAGTTGTTTATAGACCTCATAGGCCAATTAATACGGGACCTATTATTTCTTTATTGGAAGAAATCACTGTCTCTTTTTATGAAATTGTTTTGTGCGGTGATATTAAAAGTGGTCTTCTTTTAGATAACCATTTAATGGATAGCATGCTTACTCTGAATTTGTTTCCGGTCAATACTACATGTCCCATACACTTCAGCGCTCAAACAAGCACACTTCTTGATGTATTTTTTGTGAGTGAATCCAATAAGGTAATTTTGTTCTATCAATTGTCCGCTCTTGCTTTCTCTAAACATAACCTTATCTACCTCACGTTTGATTTTAATATTATTAGTATATCTTCCACAATTATTTACATTTCGGGACTTTAGTCAAATAAATCAGAATGCTCTATAAACTCACTTTCGGAACATAGAATGGCAAAAAATTTATTTTATGAGCTCAGGTGACGAGCAAATGGATTTTCTATAAACTAATATTAAATGCCTTTTTGATGATCATGTCCGGACAGCGGTCTTGGTTCACTAACGAAATCCGTTTACTTAAAAAAAAAAAAACGAACGCTTTAACTTAATGTATACCGTAGGGAATACTCCAATACTAGAAACAGGACTATTGCCTTAACTCGCTCCACTAAAGCTGCTATTTTCTCTTAACGGTTAGACCCTTCCTTGAGTGGAATCAAGCTATGGAAGAATTTACGTAATCTAGGTTTGGGTAAACAGAAGAGCCAACGTATCTGTAACATTGACGCAAATGCCTTTAACGAAGAACTTTTAGCCCTTCCATCTATCTCGACTGAGTCACGACCTTACTCTGTAGTAGATCCGTCTTTAGATGATATTTATGAATCCGGCGACCGATTTGGTTTTTCAGGGATTGATCAAGTCCATATAGTTGAGAGCATTCTTTCCATTGAGTAGAATGCCGTCGGAGTAGATGGTTTCGACCCTAAATTTAAAAAAATAATCTTTCCACTTATACTACCTTATATAACATTCACCTTAAACACGACTTTCACAACAAGCGTGTTTCCTAAAATTTGGAAAAAAGCTAAAATTATACCAATTCCTAAGAAATCTGGAGGTTAAGATTTTCCACCTATTTCCTTACTTCCTTTTCTGTCAAAGGCTTTCGAAAAAATTATGCAGATGCAAATTAACTTTTTTGTAAATTCCTCTGGGTTTCGATTACGAGAGAAATATAGCTGCATTACCGCTCTCCCGACGGTCGTTTATGAGATAAGGCAAAATATTGATAAAGATAAAATAACTTTTATCTTATTACTTGATTTTTCAAGAGCATTTGATACCGTCGATCACTCTATTCTTTGCGATAAGCTCTTAAACAAATTTAACTATTCGTACACTGCAACTAAACTTTTGTATTCTTAACTAACTGGTCGAGAACAAGCTGTTTTTATTAATAGTTATATTTTTATTGTGTGTGTCGTATAAATTCCGATCTTGAGAAAATTGATAACTGGTCGAAAAAAATCTTCTTTTACTAAATTCGAATAAGTGTGTATTGTCATTTCAAAAAAAGCTGTGTCCACTTCCTACTTTCCCCCAGTTGTTCCTATCGAATATGTCCTATCAAATATGTCACTACTGCAAAGAATCTGGGAATGACGTTCAATAAGACCTTGACTTGGAACAACCACATCAGTTTATCAGTAGAAAAAGCTTACGGAGCTCTTCGCTCCTTATGGGCATCTCAGGACTTCATTCTATTAAAAACTCGAGTTTTTCTAGTTAAATCACTCATTATTCCTATATTGACTTACGAATGCGAAGTTTACGCTATATGTGATGCCTTTTGCAAAAGAAAATCAAACGTTGCATATAACA
This sequence comes from Leucozona laternaria, assembly GCA_932273885.2. NCBI lineage: Eukaryota > Metazoa > Arthropoda > Insecta > Diptera > Syrphidae > Leucozona > Leucozona laternaria. The sequence continues at coordinate 141,284,609 of OW026366.1, forward strand.
ACGCGGCTAGATACATATTTGGGCTTCGCAGATATGACAGGATATCACATTTTTCAAAGAAAACATTTATGGTCTACAAGTACAACATGATACAAAGCCATCAACCTCCCAGCCTGTTCAATAGAATTATATTCTGTGCTTCCACTAGAACAGCGCAGATTCTACAACCGCTGTTTTCTTGTTTGACATCCGAGCGACAGTTCTTCGTGTATACTGTCCGTCTCTGGAACTCTCTGCCGCGACACTTAAGAGATATGGTAGATAAGTGGAGATTTCAAAATTAACTTAAGGCATATTTAATTAATTGAATTGTTGTAAAATGTAATATTTCATTTCATTAATATTTTATTTCTTTAAAGTAATTAGTTTCTCTATCTTAGTTTATTTCTTCCTAAAGCTGTTTATGAGATTGTTTTCATTATGTAAATTAATAATATAACTTTGCACTAGCTTATAAGATTATCAATCTTAATGTGTATAAGAATACGATGAAATAAATAAATCTAAATAAATCGGTACGGTACCAAATTGGCAGGACTAGGACCTAGAACTTGTGTGAAGAAATTAGTTGATACAATTTGAGTACTGATTTTAGGACTAGTACCGGAACTAACATTAGGACTCTGTGAAGAAATTGGCCATAAGAAAATTATTATTTTTGTTTTAGTGGATTGTATTGATATTCAAAGCTAGCCTATGCGCGCATAAGTCAACGACCGAATGCATACAACTCCTATTCCTATAATGGAATCCAGCTTCGATTTGCTAAATTTCGTTCAATTAAGCAAATTCAAGTAAGAGCGATCTCAGTCGCTCAGCCCGTAAGTAAATTTGACAAATGGCTACAAAAAGGAGAAACAAAACAACAAACAAAAATCAAAATGAAGCATCCATATACTGATGAAATGATGTTCATGCATATTTCAATATTTTATGTCAACAGAATGAAATGCATAAAAGTATGGGTTATTAAATTGCCAAAGAATTCAATAAACTAAGTTAGTTTTTATTCATGAAAAAAATGTATGTATGTACAGTAAATTATGTGATAACAGATAGCTATGCGTGCATAAGTCAATTATGGCTATACGCAGTGCTCTTGCAAAATAAGCAAAGGGAATTGTGCATTTCTGGCCTAGAGTGTACACGTTCGAGTTTCGTATCAAATGAAAGGTGACGTGAAGCATGATGCATGAGTAAAATATTTTCAAAATCGTTCATGGGAAAGTTGAGATATTTGGGCTTGAAGTTGACTATTGCAAAATAAGGATATCAGATTTTGTTCCAAATAATTGTCCATAACCGTCGAAATAATTGACGTGTTTGTTGTTTATTTAAAATTGATTATGGTGTACATCTGGGTGTTCTATTCTAGAAAATTTCGATATTTGTTTGAGATCAAAAAATTAGGTACAAAAAAAATCTTGTAGGAGCAGGACATACTTTATAACTCTGACCTATAGTCTTAAAGTTCCAATTGGTGTTGGAATTCGTATCTCTTTTTATTTGTACTGCTTCAAAAGAATCCTCCACTACGTTTGAACTTCATTAAAGTCAACTTCGTTAATGTACTTTATTTTTTTGACTATCTTGATCGTAAATATATTTTTCAATTTTCTTACAGACATGTACCAATTTCCGAAGACTTGACGTTTGAAAGACAACACCCATTCACCCATTCGTCTGCGTGAATTTTGTTTGATTAAGCTAACTGGCTCAAAGTCTGGTTTTGTTGTACTAAGCCTAGTTTTCATCTTTTGAATGTCCATGTACAAATAGTCAAATTTCTCTTTTTAGCCTTGGCGTCTATTACATGTTTTCCTAGTCAATTCTAAATCTGTTTTGAGAGAACGGAACTGTTCAATAAGTGCTTTACTCAAAGCGAACTAGTCAGCTAAAGGATGTGCTTTCATGAACACCCAAAACCAGTATTCAGCTGGACCACTGACAAATTGATGAAAATGCGAAACAATTACTTGCCAAGTTACATCATTACATATCATTTCATATTAACGCCATCAAACTTTAGTCCCCACTTGTGGAAACTACGCGTTTTAAGACCAGCTGTACACGAACTACCGTAGAAGCAGTTGATGGGTCGTTTGTATATATGTTTTTCAAACGGGCTAAGAAATCATCAGCTGTTAGATTACCGAATCTGTGCGGGGGTGGCTGTAGGCAGAAAACAGAGGACGTTTCTTGTTGCCGCGGGCGAGGAATTGCAGCAGCTTGTGGTTCTGGACCTTAACGTAGCTCAAATTCCTTTGGAGAACTAGTACCTTGAGCCCCGAGTAGCACAGAATTCGACTTATAACAAGAATTTGGTTTTATTTGTGTTTTGTTGAAGTAATCTGCAACATTATTATTGGAACTCAGTTTCTCAATTGTTCATCGAAAAACAGTTGTAACTTTGTGAATTAAAATGCTAAAAATCGGTTTCATAGAAGTTTGAACTTGTTTCCAAAAAACTGAAGTTGTTATTAAAAGGTTATAAAGCAAGTCAAACATTTCAAAGTTGATAAAAAGTTTTTATTACATCTATTGAATTTGTGTTTCGTTATCTTCTAACTTGAATGTTAAAATAACTTTCTTGCGACAATCTGTAAATCTTAAAATGTTTATTTTAACAGAAATTCAATGAACAAGCTTATCCAATATATATATAACAATAAGTTAATCGGTGTTGTCTATTCACAATACGAACAAAAATTATGTATATTATAATGAAATATATCATTCCTTGGCACGAGTACGATAACTCAGGCGCCGCAAAATAATAAAAGTTTTTTGTAGAACGGTCAAATACAAGCACTTTTACTATGGGAGGGAGGGGGTCTATCTCCCTCCGTTTATGCGGGAGGGTCAATTTTCTAAAAAATGACTTAAAGTTAAAAAAAAAAGATTTAAAAACAACGGCAACACTTATAATGCAAGATCATATTTATGTTTTCTGAAAGCCAGAAACTTATTCTTCTCTTATTTGTTTCAAGCTAGTTATTTGTGTTTTTGCAAAAAATTGCTTTCAAACTCAAAATTTATCCAAAAAACACAAAAAAAATGTTTACAGTTTTTTTTATTCAAAGTTGTGAAATGAAGTACCGAATTGGCTTTAATTATTTGATGTCTATATGAATTCTTAATCAAACACTGAAAACTAGATGGTTTTATATCTTCTGGTTTATGAGAAAATTGAAAATTACCAAAACTACTTTTTTACTTAATTTCAATTTTTTTGGTATTTATGTAAGCTCTCTTACATAAATACAGTGCTAGCACTCAGCATAACGGCGTATAAACAGTGAGGTATGTTTGGGGGGGCATGCTTCTCCTGCAACCTCCCCCCCCCCCATTTGAGGAATCTGGATTTAATGAAACTTTAAATTTATCCTATATATCGAATTCAATTTCAATTTATGAAAGAAGGACTAGTCTTAACACTGTAACATACAATATCTTATAAGTTAGTGTAAGCTTCGGTATATACAAAGTGTTTGATAAGTGAATACTAAGTGGCAAAATCAAAATCAACTAATACATAATACATATGACTTCAATAAAATATTGAGAATAGTTAATAATCATGTATACTCTGTCCAACAAAAATAGGCAGTACGCGTCTTATGGGAAAGCTTTTTTAAAATCAGTAGCGTGCCATATATGTGCACCATATTAAATTGAAATTACTCCTCCACAAAAAGCGTTTGCCCGCCCGTGAATCTCCAATAGCATCTGACACAGACCCAACGTCCTATTCAAGGCACATCTGAGTGTGCACTGAATTGCTGTGGCCAATGGCGATTGGCTGCTGCTTGATGTTCATTCAGAGTTACCCTTGTCCATTTGGTAATTCGTTTAGCTTTTTTTCCTTGAGTTTCTGTTAAGATGCTTTTGATTTTCGAGCTTTAAAAAAAAGCTTTTAATGATGAGTGTTATCGTGTATACTACAACCCTGTGAAAGCTTTATTGAAGGACAGAATTGATGCAATCCACTGAAGCCAGAATGAGAGGCAAACGTCCTATCTTGCCTACACTGCCAATTTTTGTTGGACAGAGTATAGGTACAAATATTAAATTACAATAAAAGAATAATAATAACAAAAGAAAAAAAAGAAATTGTTCGGAACACAATTTTGAAAGATAAAATAAAGTCATCAATTACATCATCCAAGTGCCTCCAAATGTCGCCATAGTCTCTGCCTGAACTGATTCGTGTCAGTTATCAATCTAATACATCTAGGGAGGGAATTCCACAGCTGGAATGCGTTTACAACGTTTACGAAAAATTGTCGCTTAGATACAGCAAAAGAGTAACGAACGGGGGCAAGATCGAGTGTTCTTCTAAACCGAGAGGAAGGAATTCGATTAAAAAGGTATAATGGCTGCCGAGTATGCATTACATTGTGCAGTAGAGTCAACGTCCTAAAATCTAACAAGTTCTGAAAAGTGATGCCATATAACGATTTAGAAAAGTATGAGATATGGTCATACCGTCGAAAACCAAACACATATCGGGCAACGCTATTGAAAGCTACATTGAGTCTACGTTTGTTTTTATAATCACAATTAGAAAAAATTTCGCAACCAAAAAGAATTATCGGAGTAATCAAAGTTTTGGCAAGTATTTTCCTTGTTTTGATTGGGGTGATGATTTGGGTTGTCCATACGGTACGAAGTCCACCATACACCTTACCTTGCGCTGATCTAATGTCAACATGTTCTAAAGTTGCACATTTAAAATTTTTAGACATGAAAATGTAATGCATAATAAGAAAATCATATTACCTACTACTGTACGAGAGCAGCAAATTTATTGAATTTCTTAATATGAACGTTTGTGTTTTACATATACATACATACCTATATAATGCAATTGATTTTAAAGTATGCAACCTACTCAGATCATAAAAAAAAACGAACAAACATTCAAATTTTGTACCGTTGTTTATCTTATGCAGATTTTTTAAATGCAAGAGAAACTTTTAATACACCCAACCACGCACCTACCCCAAATCCTATAGTGTGCCATAGCAGGGGGGTTGTGTGGGGACAACATGACCCCCATACATACCTCACTGTTAATACGCCGTTATGCTGAGTGCTAGCACTGTATTTATGTAAGAGAGCTTACATAAATACCAAAAAAAGCAAAATTAAATAAAATTTTTCAATTTTCTCATAAACTAGAAGACATAAAACCATCTAGTTTTCAGTGTTTGATTGAGAATTTATCGGGACATCAAATAATTTAAGCTAATTCAATACTTCATTTCACAACTTTGAATATAAAACCTGTAAACACATTTTTATGTTTTTTTGGATACATTTTGAGTTTGAAAGCATTTTTTTCAAAAACTATTAACACAAATAACTAGGTTGAAACAAATAATAGAAGAATAAGTTTCTGGCTTTCAGAAAACATACTGTAATGTTCTACCTTGGTTCCATAATAAAACTTATTTCATTTAAATAATTACTTACACTTACTTTTCAAAATAAACACACTTTATTTCACTCCAAATCGTTTTTATTATTCATTAATCTCAATACTATGCAATTTAAAAATTCTCTTCCTGATACACTTTTACATTATACTTTACACTGTCACATTCAAAATTAAACTGTCTCTACTCGCTCGAAAAAATCTCCTTATAGAGGGAATTAAATAGTTCTAGTCTTTACTAGTATCCACTGGAATATTCGAGTATATCTCCTTCTAGTAGTTTCCATTCCAGTCGCTGACAGATGGAACACTGGAATTGATACTCAGCTGAATCACAAGATGGCGCTGTAAACGGCTAAAGGTTTGATGTTTAGCTTTTCCAAGATATGGCGCTGCAAACGGTTAGAGGATTTTCTTTTGTTTAAAATTCAAAGTAGTTGGGTACTTATTAAATCGTTACATTGCCCCCCTCTTAGGATTGATCGTCTCGAACGATTCCGTCACTTCTTTCACCATTATAACGATGCAAACGGTCACAATGAACTACTTTTAATTTGCCTCTTACACCTCTCGGTATACGGTAAACCACATCAATAATTCTTTTGACAACAGTGCAAGGGCCTTCCCAATTTTGTTGAAGTTTTGGTGACAGCCCCTTTTGTCGATGGGGATTATAAAACCACACAAGGTCTCCTTCTTGAAATCCTGTCGATGTTGCTCGCGCGTCATATCGTGTTTTCATCCGGTCACTGCATGTTTTTATGTTTGTCGTTGTTCGTTGGTGAATGTCATTAAGTCTTTCTTTCAGGTTATCCACATATTCCTCTGTTCTTTGTGGCTCAATTGTACGGCATCCAAATTTCACTTCACTTGGAAGCCGTGTTGTTGTTCCAAACAGGATCTCCGATGGTGTATGTCCTGTCGAGCTATGTGCCGCACTTCGATAAGCCATCAGGAATAATGGAATATGTCGGTCCCAGTCTCGTTGATAGTCGCCGACAACCTAAGACAGATGTTCCTTAAGCGTCATGTTGAATCGTTCAACCATCCCATCAGATTGCGGATGAAGCGGTGTTGTCCTCGTCTTTTTAATGCCAAGGAGTGTACAAACTTCCTGAAAGATGTTAGATTCGAAGTTCCTTCCTTGGTCAGAATGCAGTTCCATAGGTACGCCGAACCAGCTCATCCAATTGAAGACAATCTGGTCCACGACTGTTTTGGTTTCCTGATTTGGAATGGCGTATGCCTCAGGCCACTTGCTGAAGTAATCCATCACTACAAGGATGTATCGGTTCCCGCTATTTGTTTCAGGAAAAGGGCCGGCGACGCCCATTGCAATCCTTTTGAAAGGTGTGCCAACATTGTACTGATGCATTTTACTTTGAATCTTTCTACCTGGCCCCTTGCTAGCTGTACAAGTATCACATTTTCGGCATCACTTTTCGACGTCATCTCTTGCATGTAGCCAGTAGAACCGTTGTCGTACCTTTTCCAGCGTCTTATTGTCTCCCAAATGACCTCCAGAAGCTCCATCATGCATCTCTCGAAGAACATCATTTACCTTTGACCGAGGAACAATAAGCTGCATCACATAAGTCTTATCATCTGCGGATTCCCATTTACGCTTTAGTACCCCTTCTTGCACATGAAGCGAGTCCCATTGGGCCCAATAAGCTTTCAGAGCAGGGCTTCTATCAGAGAAACCATTCTGGTTTTTCTTGGTGTTCCTTCCATGCAAGAATGGGTTCGATATCTGAGACTTCTTGTTGAGCAATCCTGAGTTCTTCGTTGCTCCACCCGTAAATGGGATCGGCTCTTATTCGTTGTACGGCAATCACCTCCTTTTTTTTTTGACGCGTGCAATGTTTGCAGTCTTGTTTGCACGTTCGCCGAGATAATGCGTCTGCGGTTGAATGCAGTTTTCCTCTTCGATGTTGAATCTGATAGTCGTAGGTCTGCAGTCTCTCGATCCATCTTGCTACTTGACCTTCAGGATTTTTGAAGTTCAAAAGCCAGTTGAGTGCACCATGGTCCGTTCGAAGAAGGAACTTTTGTCCATAGATGTATTTATGGAAGTGCTTTCTTGCCAAAACCAGAGCTAGAAGTTCTCTTCTAGTAACACAATAATTACGCTCTGGCTTCGAGAGTACCTTGCTGTAGTAGGCGACAACTTTTTCTTCTCCATCATGGACTTGTGACAGTACAGCTCCAATTCCAAAGTTACTTGCATCAGCGTCGATGATGAAAGGTTTTCCTGGAGTTGGATAGGTCAGCACAGGAGCGTTACATAAGCGCAGCTTCAGTTCTTGAAAGCTTTTCTCGCATTCACCTGACCATTTGAACGGCTTCCCTTTTTCAGTAAGCTGATGCAAGCTTTTGGCGATTCCAGCAAAATCTTTCACGAAACGCCGATAATATGTGGCTAAACCAAGAAAGCTTCGGAGTTGATGTTTGTCCTGTGGTTTTGGCCAATTCTTGACGGTGTCAACTTTTTCAGGATCGGTCTTTACTCCTTGAGACGATATGATGTGTTCCAAGTATTTAACTTCGGTCTTGAAAAGCGCACATTTGTCTGGATTCAACTTTAGGTGTGCTTCTCGAAGTCTCTGGAATACAGCTTTAAGATTGCCACAATGTTCGTCAAATGTTTTGCCATATACGATGACATCATCCAAATAGACTAGGCAAGATTTCCAATTAAGTCCATGTAGAACACACTCGATCAAACGCTCGAATGTTGCCGGAGCGTTACATAGTCCAAACGGCATCACATTAAACTGCCACAGACCATTTCCCGTGGAGAAAGCCGTCTTTTCTCGCTCTTCTGGATGTATTTCTATCTGCCAATAGCCGCTCGTCAAGTAAGGGTTGAGAACCTTTGGGCTCCTTCCTTAGTATCTAAAGTGTCGCTGATTCTGGGCAGAGGGTAGCTGTCTTTCTTTGTCACGTCGTTAAGCCTTCTGTAGTCCACACAAAATCGAGTGCTTCCATCCTTCTTTTTCACAAGAACCACCGGAGATGCCCAAGGGCTTTAAGAATTTTCGATTAGCCCATCTTTCTTCATAGTCGATTTCATCTCTTCTAATTCGCCTTGTTTGGCCAAAGGAAGACGTCTTGCTGGTTGGCGACTCGGTCTTGCATCTCCTGTGTCGATTCGATGCTTCACCATTCGTGTTCGACCATATTGCCCACTGGGTGAAGAGAAAATATCAGCATACTCATGAAGAAGGCTTCTAGCGACATAAAGCTGATGTTGACTAAAACGAACACTTCTGAAGAAGGAGGTAAGCTTATGTCTTCTTTGATGACAGGTCTTAGAGTTGATGACTTTTCGTCAACATAAACCATTGGAATCTCTACATTATTGTACTTAAGAACTTGCTTACCGATATCCAGGATTACTCCATGTTCTTTCATGAAGTCTATTCCGATGATGCATTCGTCACATTTGGCTGCTACCAGAAACACAGGAGTAAACTCCAGCTCTGCCAAACGGATCGGAAGCCGAACTTCTCCGTACACTTTAGCTGCCTCTCCTGTTGCCGTCTTCAGACGATAGCTATTGGTGTTATGAAGCCATGTCATCTTGACCAAGTCCCTTCGTGGAATGAAGGCTGTGGCACCGGTTTCAATTGTAGCCACGTGTTTCTTGTTGTTTAAGGTTGCCTTCACTGTCAGACTTTTGTTGTTTCGTTTAGTCTGCGAGACTTGGATGGTGGTTCTGGGGCCATCGATACCAGAAAGCAGCTTCTGCACCTCGAAGTTGGTTCTTACTCGTTTCCCGACTGGGAAACAAGTCGAGCAGGAGTGTTGGTGTTATTGCTTCCTTGTTCTTGATTATGGTTTCTGCTTCCAGAATGTTGACATGCAGGGCTTCTCGGTGGCAGTCTACACTGGCGCTGGAGGTGTCCGGTCTTATTTCAGTTCCAGCAACGAGCAAATTTGATCTCGAATGCATCTAGCTTACCTTCCAGGAGATTTCTCTGCTCTTGGAATCTTTTCAGCATATTCTTTTCTTGTTTTTTCGAGAAGATTCTTTTGCTCACTGCGTTGTTCATCAAATCTTTCAAGAAGATTCTTTTGTTCATTCTTTTGCTCATTGCCTTGTTCTTCCAGCAAATTCTTTTGTTCTTGTCTTTGCTCTTCAAACTGAGCAAGCAACATAGTCATCATATTACTCATGTCTAAGCTAAGACTTACTTGTTGTTCGGGCATTTCAATATCAAAGAGAAATTTGTCTGGGTTTTCTCCGTGTTGTCTTAACTCTTTTTGTAGACGAATAATGGGGTCATTTTTCGTTCCAGGAGTAGGAAGACCTCATTTATTTATTTAATTATTCCTTAAGTTCAACACAATTCAATAAATTCACTGTTTTACCCATTTTTTTTTCACTTTTATCTTCCACCTTCACCGTAGATTGTCTGATGAAATAAGTTTTATTCCACTCTTCTGACACCAATGTAATGTTCTACCTAGGTTCGATAATAAAACTTATTTCTTTCAAATAATAACTTCCGCTTATTTACTTTTCAAAATAAACACACTTTATTTCACTTCAAACCGTTTTTATTATTCATTAATCTCAATTGTATGCAATTTAAAAATTCACTTCCGGATACACTTTTACATTTATGGAAAAATCTAAAACTAGTGTTCTTCAAAAAATGAAAAAGGCCGAAATTTAAACAATTGAGGCTTTAATTAAATTCAAGTTAATTCTTTGAAAGTACAATTGCGAATAAATGATATATTATTTAGCAAAAATTTATGTGTGTACAATAGATGAGTTTAAGTCATGAAAGAAAGAGAAAGCATTAACAAAAGAAAGCTTTTAGAATACAAACCAATGTAATAGAATAATATCAGGTATTTCATAAGGGTAAATTATAGGAGTTAGACTAATTTTCAACATCCTCGGCCCGGGGCAATGATGTGAGCTCCAAGGGGTAGAGCAATTGCACAGGTCTTCGAGTTTTCGATCCATCAGCGTAACGAATTGCGCAAGCTCGTACCTTACCGTCGCGGCCAGTAATGGCTGTCTCAACAACTGCTAACTTCCAAGAAATCCTAGGTTTTCCGGAGTCAAAAACGAAAACCACATCATTGGACTTGAGTTGAGTGGATGAATACCCTTGACTGTGATGAAAGGACCGTAACAGTTGTAAGTATTCGGTGCGCCATCGACTCCAAAGCATATTCGTTATCTTAAGTCTTTGACCCCAAAGCTGCTGAGCTTCAGAAGAGGTCACAGGATTTCACGAATTCACAAGAGCCCCTTGGCCATGTATGAAGTGGGAAGGTGTAAGTGGTGAAATATCCAAAGGATCACTGCTTACATAGGTTAGAGGACGAACGTTCACAATTCGCTCTGCTTCTGAAATGACTGTCCGTAGTTGCTCAAATGTCAGCTTCGCTCTTCCGATTACTAATTTTAAAATGTTCTTTATTGATCGTATCAAGCGCTCCCAAAATCCCCCCACCAGGGGGCTCGCTCGACAATTAACTTCCAACGTATGCGTCTGTTGCTCAAAAAATGTTGTATAGGCTCGTCGTCCGGTACTTGGTTGGTGTCATTGAGCTCTAATGCTGCTCTTCGAAAAGTCTTAGCGTTGTCGGAGTAGATCGTTGTTGGAGCACCTCTTCGAGCAATGAATCGCCTCAGGCCCCTTATACAGCTTTCTGTAGTCATATTAGTTACTAGCTCAAGATGCACTGCACGGATCGCAGCACAAGTGAAAACCATCAAATAACTTTTGTTCATCTGGTTCGCTGAATCATTCAAATAAAAGAGAGGCCCAGCAAAGTCTATTCCAACGCAGTCAAATGGTCTTAACATCGTGATGCGTTCGATGGGTAGAGGGCCAAATGGTTGGGACATTGGCTTGCCAAAAAGTTTTTGACAAGTGACGCACTTCTTAATCGATGTTTTGATAAATGAACGCCCTTTTAAAATGCAGAACCGCTCTCGTAATTTACACAAAACGACATTCGTACCATGACAGGTTCTTTTGTGACAATCATCGATTATAAGCTTGACTAAATACGATTTTGGTAAGATGACTGGATGTTTTTCATCAAGTGGTGCATTTAAGGACTGAAGTCGACCCTTTAACCGCATTAAACCAATTTCATCAAGAAAGGGGCATAACTAAGCTATCTTCGATATTTTCGGAACAGACTTTTCTTTCTGTTAATACAAAATATCGTTAGAAAATGAAATTTTTTGTAAATACCTAAGCCAATAAAATTCAGCTTCTTCTATTTCCCTTGTGGAGAGCTCAGCAAATTCAAATGGTGATCTTGCAAGTTCATCTGGCTTTTTCTTCAATTTGAAAAACCCTGCTGCACGTTGAATAAAGGCTGTGCGTCGTAGCAGGCCCTTCCAAGAACTGAAATCTCTGTATGTCAACAAAGGCTCGGGTGAGGTTTCATCTGGAGCATAAGCGGGTGCCAACAGAGCCACTGGTGCTAAGCTTTGGGAATAAGACTCGTTCTCTTGTTCATTGAAATCGGTATCGCCTTTTAACCAGGTTGGTCCATGAGCCCATACAGATGAATTAGTTAAGTTCTGTGTGGTGACCCCTCTGGTGAGAAGGTCGGCGGGGTTCTCTTTTCCTTTACAGTACCTCCAGTCTGCTACTGACGTTAAACGACGGATTTCGGTGACTCGACTCTGAACATACGCCTTCCAACGATTGGCATCACCTTGGATCCAACCAAGCGCAATCTTCGAATCTGTCCACAGGAAAAATTGGTGCACAATAACTTTTAGCGATTTTTTCAAGTAAGCGCACAGTCTAGCTGCTAACAATGCGGCCGTTAGTTCGAGCTTTGGAAGGGATAGCTCTTTTATTCCATCAATTTTGAGAGGTGAAACTCGGTTCTTTGCACATAGGAAGCGGCACTCTCTTCACCATCATTAACGCTTTTGATGAAAGCAACAGTTTCATACGCCTTCATGCTTGCATATGCAAAGATGTGGATGGTAATTTTATTAGAAGATGAGAAACGAAGAACCGCGCATGGTATTGTAAAATCTTTTAATTGATGTAAATCTTTGATATTATCTTCCCAATGAACCATTAGATCTGGAGTTAGAGCCTCGTCCCAGGACAGTTTTTCTCGCCAGATGCATTGGAATAGAATTTTTAATCGTACAACGACAGGTCAGAGCATTCCAAGAGGATCGTAGATTCTAGCAGTCGTCTGAAAAACGTTTCGCTTCCTACCCTTAACTAAATCAGATGTGAGCAAAGTCTGCAGTGAATCTAAGGGCACTGCAATTTCATCGCTTCTGACATACCATGACAATTCTAGAACTTTTTGCTTAATAGGACACTCACCTGCACAAAGAGCATTACGAACAAGCTCACTGTTAGATTTCCACTTCCTGAGGTTCATGCTTACGTTTCGCATCACTAATACAGATTCTTCACAGATGCGCTTACCTTCTTCTTCAGCATCACAGCTTGCTGCGAAATCGTCCATATAAAAACTGTCCATTAGAATTTTGGACGTTGATTGGAACTGCGTCTCGTTTTGTAGATGAAGTCGCAAGGTTGTTATCAGTAAGAAAGGGCTGCAATTCACACCAAAAGTGACTCGCGTCATCCGGTACTCGACAATTCCTCCTTTAGTCGTGTTGTTGTTGTTGCTAGATGCGTACCATAAAAACCTGTGGCTGTCACGGTCGTTCCTGTTGAGCTCGATTTGAAGAAAAGCCTTTTCTACATCGGCCACGATCCCATAGCGTCCAAGGCGAAAATTCAAAAGAATTTTTAGGATATCGGGTAGGGGATTAGCTCCCACGTGAAGGAGATCGTTCAATGATGGAGTGTTCAGTCCGTGCAGAGGCGTCGAAAACAATGCGCATCTTCGTGGTCGTACTCTCAGCCTTATACACTGGGCGATGGGGTAAGTAGTTGACACGACGCAAATCGCTGCTATTGGAGGGTGGAATTGGTTCAGCAACACCGTCTATAAGAAGCTGCTGTATACCAGCATCATACTGTCGATAAAGTTCAGGATTTCTTGACAATCGCGTTTGGAGTGACTTCAACCTCGTCAGTGCTTGTTCCTTGTTGCTTTTTATTTCGACATCAGGATGCTCCCACGGCAGACAGGCTTCGTAACGTTGAACGTTTTTAGATATGCATTTTTGAATCAATTCGTCGGCTAGGCGTTCATTTTCTTCCTCTTCACCCCGAATACCAATAGCTTCAAGTGACCAAAACCAGGTTAGGTCGTTTTGGCTAAGAGCGGAGAGATGAAGAGCGGTGCTATATAAAGTAGGAGAACATGAGTCTTTGTGGAATTCAAAAGCCTTACCGGTAGAATGTGATCCTTGCAATGTCCAGCCGAAAATTGTTTCGACTGCCGTCAATCCAGAAGATATTCGCCTCTGCTTGCCTGTTACCACAGACCAGTAATAGTCTGAACCGATGAGCATGCCCAATCCAGTTGCGGCCTCAATATCTGCATGGCAAGAGTCAGCCAATTGCAAATTCTGAAGGTAAGTACACGATTCATCAGGTGCACTCAGAACGTCAACGCAAATTTCTGGCACAACGACCGCTTCCAGAATTATTCGCTTGTTATTGAAATGACTTTTTATTTCGACGTACACTCTTTTGAATCTTTTTGATGGATTTTGTTGTCCACATCCAAACGGAATTAGAGAAAAATTGACATCGCCCGCATATGAAAGGTTAAGCTTTTGCGCTAGATCTTCTCGAATATACGAATATTGACTGCCGCCGTCAGTTATCAAACGTAAAAGAAGGGATTTATTTTTATTCGGGACTACAGCAATGCCACGAGCTGTTTTCAAAAAAACAGTTGTGTTGCTCAAACAAGAATTATACGCGCACAGATTTGTTGCACTTTGCAAAATGGAGTTTTGTTTTGAATCTTCTGGGATTGCAACCGAATTACCCGCACAGAGGTTGACATTTTTTTGCTGGCTGAAATTATCCGACGTTTTTTCTGCCATATTCGAGTTTCTTTGACCAGCGCCAGCGTAAGAAGGGTCGCACAACGAAGTTAAGTGTTTACCTTTGCACTTTGTACACGAAAGCCATTTGGCGCTGCGACACTTTCAAAAATTATGACCTCGGTTGGCACATCGAAAACATCGACCACTCTTTCTTAAAATATCTCTTTTCTCGTTTATTGATAATGTACAGTCGCACTCCTTGGTTGTATGTTTGTCGGACGAACAAAATGCACACGAGTTTTTTTCATTTAGTGAAACTAAACTTGATGCAGTTGTGTGAGACGAAGAAGAATGCCTGGCATTCATAGAAGGGATGAAAGAGACAGCTACGCTTTTTCCAAAGACTCAACTTCTATTTTCAGAAAACGCATTATGTCTTTCACTTGCTTATCTCCAATTTGCAAGGAAGTAGTAGAACTTGAGTCATCTTCTTCATTATTTGTTTCGGAGGCATGTTCCTCTCTCTCCTTTACCCGATAATAATCGACTCGTAATTCCGACGGCAAGCAACGGAGCAATATTGTTTTTAGCATGACATAATAATGATGGGTAGGTATTTGCAAAGCTGTAAGTGTGCGACAGCATGATGTTATAGAATTATATAGGTTTCGAAGGCCAACGGCATCTGTTCTTTGCTGGACGGGGCGAAGGGAAAGCAATTGCTGCATATTCTTATCCACCAAACATTCGACGTCACCAAATTGATCTTGCAAGAGGGAGATAGCGGCTTTGTAGCACATACCTGAAGCGGTAAATCCACCTATAACTTTTTTTGCGCTGCCTGTTAAAACGGATTCTAAATAACTGAATTTGTCAGACGATGATAGATTCCCGTTTTCATGAATGGCCGTTCGGAATTGCTCCCAAAAGGATAGCCAATCTCCATCGAATTTTTTAAGCTGCAATTTTGCGAGTTTAATAGAACAATTGTTGTTGTTAGATGATGACGTGTTGAGCAAAGATTGCCTTGGGACATGCGAGGGTGGATTAAGCTTATTTTGAACTTTCAGCAGACGAGAATTTAGGCGGGAGAGAACACCTATTGCTGAATCTTGATATTCGCTGATTTTTTCCAGTTCCTTATCCAGCTCATCTGTCTTGAGAAGACTTTTTGTTTGCACCTCTTTGTTCACCGCATTTAGACTTTCGTGGGCCGCAGTCAGTCGCTGGATAAATTGAACGATGTCTTCCTCGATGGCGTCCAGATCATTCGTTGAATTAAGTTGATATCCTACGCTGTCGAGAAAATCAGTAGCACTTTTCACAATTTTTGTTACCTGGCCTCTATAGGCTGATCGTGCTGATAACTCCACGGAAACGCGTTGTACTCTTACGTTAAAGAATGAAAACCTTATTAATTTTAATTAATCCCTGTACACCTTTTTCCCGAGTTTCGGCACCATATGGAAAAATCTAAAATTAGTGTTCTTCAAAAAATGAAAAACGCCGAGATTTAAACAATTGAGGCTTTAATTAAATTCAAGTTAATTCTTTGAAAGTACAATTGCGAATAAATGACATATTATTTAGCAAAAATGTATGTATGTAAAATAGATGAGTTTAAGTCATGAAAGAAAGAGAAAGCATTAACAAAAGAAAGCTTTTAGAATACAAACCAATGTAATATAAGGGTAAATTATAGGAGTTAGACTAATTTTTAACAACTTTATACTTTACACTGTCACATTCAAAATTAAACTGTCTCTACTCGCTCGAAAACATCTCCCTATAAAGGGAATTAAATAGTTCTAGTCTTTACTAGTATCCACTGGAATATTCGAGTATATCTCCTTCTAGTAGTTTCCATTCCAGTCGCTGACAGATGAAACACTGGAATTGATACTCAGCTGAATCACAAGATGGCGCTGTAAACTGTTGAAGGTTTGATGTTTAGCTTTTCCAAGAGATGGCGCTGCAAACAGTTAGAGGATTTTCTTTTGTTTCAAATTCAAAGTAGTTGGGTAATTATTAAATCGTTACAATATAATTTTGCATTATAAGTGTTGCCGTTCTTTTTAAATCTTTTTTTTTTAACTTTAAGTATTTTTTTAGAAAATTGCCCCTCCCGCCTAAGCGGAGGGCTCTACAAAAAACCGTTATTATTTTGCGGCGCCTGAGTTATCGTACTCTCCACCATTCTTTGAATAGCGCATGGTTTTTTTTTCAAAGAAGTATATCTCCACCATTGTTTTTTTTAATTACACTTCAAACTTCTTGTTACTATTAACAACATCAAAACAAAGATGAAACTCTATGTGTTTTGTTATGTTTTCGCTTCGTTATAAAGGGTTTTCCAATAAGAGGTGTTATTTTGATATTCAAAGAAAATGGCATTTTTTGAGATAAATGATCGGATGTTTATTTCATTATAAAGAAGAAGGTATGCCGTTAATAATGGAACACAACATCAGCCAATTGGCCGCCACGACCACGCTTACAGGACCATATCCTTTACATGAAATTTTCCATAACCAAATCGCAAAGTGGCTGCCCTATGTCCTCGAATTCCATCTTTGAGGTCTTTAATCGACGCTGGGCTGTTGGCGTAGACCTTATCTTTCACGTGGCCTCAAAGGAAGAAGTCGCAAGGTGTTAAATCACAAGATCTCGGTGGCCAATTGTGATCACCTCTTCGAGAGATAACACGGTCCGGAAACTTTTCCCGTAAAAGATCGATGGTTTCATTGCTTGTGTGGCACGTAGCGCCGTCTTGTTGAAATTAAACGTTGTCCAGATCAATACCATCCAATTCCGGCCATAAAAAATCATTAATCATCTCTCGATAGCGCAATCCATTGACCGTAACTGTTGCTCCAGCCTCATTTTCGAAAAAGTAAGGTCCAATGACCCCGCCGGACCATAAACCGCACCAAACAGTCACGCGTTGAGGATGGAGAGGCTTTTCAACAATAACTCTTTTTTTTTCCGAGCCCCAGATGCGACAGTTTTGCTTGTTGACGTAGCCTCCGAGGTGGAAATGGGCCTCATCAGTCAAGATGATTTTTCGATGAAATTCCGGATCATTTTCATGCATTTCAAGGACCCAATCAGCAAAGACACGACGTTGTTGATGATCAGCCGGCTTGAGTTCTTGTGTTAACTGAACTTTATAAGCCTTAAGACCCAAGTCTTTATGCAAAATACGGTGTAATGACGTTTGTGGAATGCCTAATTCCAAAGAACGACGAGGAATGGACAAACCTGGGTTTTCTTCAACACTTTGGGCTACAACAGCAATATTCTCAGTTGTTCTTGAGCGACGTGCACGGGTTTTATTCTTCACATCACTAACTTGTCCCAACAGCTCCAAATTGTCCACCAATTTCTGTATTGCGGTCCGACAAGGTGCTTCACGACGACCCAAAAATGTTTTGGTTTTACGAACCGTCTCTGCCAAATTTTCACCATTTTTATAGTGAATTTTAATAATTTCAATGCGTTGTTGAAGCGTGTATCGTTCATTTTTATTAATGGCGTAGTTTCTACTTGTCAAATGTCAAAAAATTACAGCTTCAAAAGTGACAGCTACCGAAATAGCGGGCTATTCAAAATAACACCTCTTATTGGAAAACCCTTTATATGGCATAACACGAATGCAACAAACAAACTGTTTAAATAAATACATATCGTCGAAACTAAGTTGGAACATAACTGCTTGTACTATTTATGGGTGGAAACTTTGTTTTATTTTGGTTTCTTATTTGTAAACATGAAACAAAGATTGCAACGACATTAAAACATATAGGTAACGAAATAACTAGAATTGAAAAAAAAAATTCGTTTGTTTTTGAAACAAAACTTCTACATTTCTTAAGATTCAAGTGATGTTATAGTTGAGTAGTTGAGTAGAGATGTTCTATAAATGTTAATCGTATATTTTTATTTGCTCTATTTAAATCAACCATAAAAAGTAAACAAACAAAAATTATTGCTTACACAAGAAAAGAGCGATACATGGCAGAGTTGCCGCTGTATTGAAAAATTGTCACAAGTCAGATTAAACAATTCCTAGATTTTCAGATGACCATAATACACATCACTAAGAATAAAAAAATATATCGCATGTCTTGTCATATGAACACATTGTGACGTTTCATAAATATATCGTTCCAAATTTCAACAGGCTGCCTAGAAATCGAGATTTTATGAATCATTAAGAAAAGGGCACACAAATTGATGTTTTTAAGGTTTTTTTTTAATCCATTTTAATCGTAGCCATCCTTAGATGGATTTTGACGTTTGGCATCTTGAAATATAGAAGACAAACCATATTTTGACGTTTCATGAATATTTCGTGCCAAATGTCAACAGGCTGCCTAGAAATCGAGTTTTTATAAGGCATTAAGAAAAAGACACAACTATTAATGGTGCAAAACAGCCTCATGTTAAGGTTTAAGCATGATACTAGTTAACACTTTACTTACTTTAAAGCTCTTTACTAAACCTAATTCCTTACGAAACTCAAGCTGAACGCGTCTAAAACAGTGACATTTCGTCCAGAAAAGTAAGGAAACCTACCCTTTTGAAGTTTTTCTATGTCAAATTGACATATGGATTTAGTAATATGTTAAAAAGATAAAACAGTAATCTGGCGATTTTAACTTTAGTCAAATGTTAAGAGCTAGTATCATGTTAAACTCGTTTAAAATTAGCAAAATCCTCTTTTTAACCTAGTATCATATTAAAAATGATTTAACACCTTACTAAATCGCCTAAGATTTTGCGCCAATGAATTTAAGGGTTTTTTAATCCATTTTAATCGTAGCCACCCTTGGATTGATTTTGACGATTGGTATCTTGAAATATAGAAGACAAACCAAATTTTGACATTTCATGAATATTTCGTTCTAAATGTCAACAGGGGCTCAATTCCGCAAGTGTGAATACTTTTCCGTGTACACTTTCTATTCACTCTCAAAATATGCGTGAGTAAATTAGCCTATCTGTGTACGCTTTATCTGTCAAAAAGATTGCACCTCACTCTTGCGGAATCGCATAATTTAATGTGTACACTGTTTTTTGTGCACACAGAAAAAACTCACACTTGCGGAATTGGGCCCCAGGCTTTCTAAATATAAATTTTTGTTATGAAGCATTACGAAAAAGTAGATGTAATTTGATTTTTTTTTTAATCCATCGTAAATTTTTAGAATTTGACATTTAGTGGGGTTTCGAAAAAAAGAGAAAGTTGATATTTTGACATTTAACGTGATTTATTTTATAAATTTTTTTTTTTTAAATATAAAAAAAAGTGAACTGCTCTGCTACTCTGGCGGGCATAGACCAAAGTTAAAAGCATAAGTTTTTGCTTGATTTATTTCCCGCTTAAAAAAAAAGATGTTTTTTTTAACATAAGAATTCTAGTTTCAGTAACGAAGATTAGAAAATATGATAAAAAATATTATTTATCTGTTTTATAAACACTGTACATTGGTTAAAATGAGGATTTAATATCCTTAAGTTTCTACTTTGTTGTATCTTTGGTGTAATGACATGTAAGTTTCAATTTTAAGGAACAATGTTTTATTGATATTTCCTGCAACAAGCGCCATATTGTTAACAATCTAATGACTTTTTATTAGTATTTGATCTTATATGCGAAATTTTTAAACTAATTTTTCTAGTTGGTGTCATTTTTCCCATAGTATATTTCAATGGAAATGGCTGAAAATTCCGTTTCCTACTGTAAATCATAAATATTTTTGCAACTTGAATGCCTAAATACAAACATGAATATTTTTCAAATTTTCGCCCAATTTTAATTTTTTGGGTGGCGCGCGAATGTTCTGGAATTAAAACATCAATCTTATGTCGTTTTCGTTTGGATTTCAGAACTGTTCCATTCCTATCTTAAATGGGAAATTTGGAGTAAAAGGAGTAGCTCCGAACGTCCACTCGAAAACGACATTAATGATGTAAATGGCGCTTGTATTACATTTCCCGTTCATAAATAACTGAAAATTGCATTTTGAATCACAATATTAGATGTATTGACTTTCTTCAATACTTTGAAGTTTATGTTTTTTTATAGGATCTCAAAGGTATTATACATTTCAAAAGAATTTGATTAATAATTTTACAGAAACTTTTGCAATGTTTTTGGAAACATTATTTCTCATTATATTATAACATAATAGAACAGAAAAAGTTAGAGTAATAGTATTAGCAACTTCGAAGAACCATTATTCAAGTTATTGTAATTTGTTTTAACTTTTGTTTCTTGACTAAGCCATTTTATATGTAGCAAAGTATCCTTGCATAAAAATGTCTGCAAGATTAGTTAACTAATCGTCGAGTTCAATTAAAGTTCCAAAATTGTAAGATTAATGTCGTTTTCGTTTGGATTTCGGAACTGTTCCATTCCTATTGAAAATGGAAAATTTGGAGTAAAAGGAGTGAAAAAGGAGTAGCTCCGAACGTCCACTCGAAAACGACATAAGTTAAGTCTTAGTTCAAATAGCACTTATAAAACTGAGAAACGACAAAATTTAACATCTATAGAACCCAATTACTGCAAGTTTGTTGCAAATGAGAGGAGAAATGCGGCTATTTGGGTTACGCAACTGTGCCAGAATATGTTTCTGAAGTAAATGGACAACAATTTGACTGTTTCACTGGAGTTATATCTAATAAATGAAAACCCGTCTTTGCTACTAGGGGAAGGTTTTGATGCTACAAGTTCTTGTCGAATCGTGGCGGTAAGTTATTGCCTCATCATAGCCGAATCCCTCTATAATTTTCACTGCAGAACCTTTATGTCGTCTGCTTTATTTAACCCTGTAGTTGCTGAAACTATTTAATTTCATAGACTTCCATTTGAGCTCCCTTTTGTAAGGAAGTTTGATTGAATTCAACATTTTTTTTGAGTGTTTTGTGGTACTTTGACGTTGCGCCAGTACCACTTGAAATCTCATGTCCAATGGTTGGAACATTTCCCGTAGCTCCAGCACTCGATTTTTTCTTGGTGGAAGGTCCCCCTTAGGATAAGCCATGTTCAGAATCAAAGTTCAAAAACTAAAACCCCCGAAAACGATCTATAAAAAAAACCTTCACTCAAATCAAGAAGGGATCACCAACAAAGTGTTTGAAAATAAACGCAATAACCTGAAGTGAAACGAAGTAAAAACTAAATTTAAAAACTTTCATTGTCTTGATTAATTTTTATCAAAACTCAATTGATTGACAGATGCTCAAATATCTTTGTCGCTCCTCCTTAAAGTATTTTTTTTTAAATACACATATTTTTACTATAAAAATGTAAAGTGCATAAAGAAGACATTTCCGCGGGTTAGCCTCCACGAAAAAACAACAGATAACGGCTTCCGACTAATCGACTTTCCAGCAGCTCGTAATACGGTGATTAGTAGCACTAGATTTCCAGATGGTCGAACCACCATGTCCTGATGGATGTTAGGCACGTCTCTAACATCTTAGAGGTGCGAACATTTAGAGGGGCAAACGTCGACTCTGACCATTTCCTTGTGGCGGAAAAATTCAGAGCTCGATTGTCTAACGAAAGGACAAAAAAAAAACAACAAGGCGGCTGGATCTGATGGCTTGACAGCAGAACTCTTCAAATACGAAGGCGATTTTTTGAAATGGTGCATACATCAATTCATCAACAAAGTGTGGGTGGAAGGAAGCATTCCCGACGACTGAACTATCAGCTCCATATGCCCTTTCTACAAAAAAGGCGATCCCTGCTTAAAGTCTCGTATAAGATCCTACTTAATCAACTCGTACTAGTGTGGTTTCCGGCCCGCAAATCTACTGTAGACCAAATCATCACAATGCGTGAAATCCTGGAAAAGACCAATGAGCTTCAAGTTGAAACTCACCATCTAGTCATCGACTTCAAGGCCGTTTATGATAGCATCGACCGCCAAGAGCTCTTTACAGCGATGACCGAAGCTCGGGATCCCGGGAAAACTGATCCAGCTGTGTCTGGTGACAATACAAAACACCCGAAGCAATGTGTAACTAGGGAACAGCTCCTCCGAATTGTTCCAAACATGCACAAGGTTTCGGCAAAGAGATGCGCTATCTATTCAATCCCGTTTTGGAAAAAATTATACGCAGGGCAGGCGTTAACACAGAAGGCAATATCTGTCCAACAGCTAGGGTATGCGGACGATATTGACATCATCGGCCGCTCCCATGGTGCTGTTGTAGAGGCCTTCGCGACGAAACAGGCGAAATTTGTTAGTCTTGAAGTGAACGATGACAAAACCAAGTACATGCTATCAACAAACAAACAAATATGTGTCCACCGGCTAGGCCAAAACGTCACTATATATAGCAATAGCTTCGTAGTTAAGGAGTTCACCTAACTTGGAGTAAACATTAACTCCGCGAATGACACTCCTAACACGTAGGAAGAAGTGTACGCACTACAAAACCCTTATCTTACCGTCCTACTCTATGGCGCAGAGTGTTGGACGATAAGCAAGAAGGCAGAGTTGGGTGTTTCGAAAGAAAAATTCTTCAACGGATATTTGGTCTCGTGTGAGATCCTCCGGGATCTGTTTTTAAAAAGATTTAAAATAAAACACACATTTAATATTCAATGGCTACTTTATTAATAAAAGCATTAGATCCCTTACCACTGGTGGGGGGAAATCTTCAGCTATACGTAGAAGAGTTATAATAGAACTGAACTGCTGCTTGCCAGGAAAACCCTTTTTATATGCAGTAATTTTATATTGGTATTTCTATATCTTCTTACTGACTATATATATCGGGTTTTTCAATAAGAGCGCTACAAAAGTTTTTTTAAATAAAACAAAAACGGTTTTGGATATCAATAAAATTCTTTATTCCTGTGAAAGTGCGTTCGATGCCCTTATGTATGGAACTCGATTTCTTTTGCATGGCCACCACGGGCACGCTTGCAGAAGTCTAGACACTGAACCCAATTTTCGACGGTTTTCAAGCATTTCATAGACTTCCATTCCATTCGGCCAATACTGCTGCAATTTCACGTTCGATATTCGTACAAAGTTCATCAATCGTCGCTGGCTTGTTGGCATAGACCATAGACTTGACGTAGCCCCACAGGAAATAGTCTAACGGCGTCAAATCGCACGACCGAGGCGGCCAAGCGACTGAACCATCTCGTGAGATAACACGTTCTAAAAACTTGGTTTCCAATAAATTGATTGTGACATCCGCTGTGTGGCTTGTGGCGCCGTCCTGTTGGAACCACATGTCCTCCAAGTCCATATCATCCGATTGGGGCCAAAAATATCATTGAACGGTAGCGATCCCCCTTCACAATAACGTGCCGGTCTTGATCATCACGGAAGAAGTACTGCCCAATGACGCCGCCGGCCCATAAACCACACCCAACCGTAATTTTTTCGGGATGCAATGATGACTCATGGAGTACGCGCGGATTGCTGCCTGACTAATACCGCATATTTTGTTTATTGACGAAACCATTCAGCCAGAAATAAGAATCATCGCTGAAGATGATTTTTCGATTTTTAGCGCTCTTGACGTTGAGGCCACTGACTCCTAATTTCGGTAGTAAATTTTAATAATTTCGACTCGTTGTTGGCTCGTATATCTTTCCATCATGAAATAGCAAACCTTACTGAAGAGAAATGTCAAAAGAGCGGCAAGAAATATGGCGTCGTTTGCTGTCCCTGTTCCTCTACTTTTGTAGCGTCCCTGTTGAAAAACCCTTTATATGTGGATACATGCATATCATCATTTTTGATGATGTTTCAATTTTATTGGAATGAAAGAAGTTCGATCATTGACGGTCTTTGTTTACATTAATTTTATATTCGGAAGAAGATACTTTGTTGAACGATCATTGTTTACATTAGTTTTTATGACATCCTATTGGTGTCGATTCATATGAATTGTATTTAACCAAATATGCTTGGTGTGCAATTGTGCATTTAATATCAAAGTGATTCTTATGAAGCGATATGAAATACGCTTGGTATGGTTTTATTGTTATTTAGATTGGGAAGTAATTCTATAACTCCTCTCCCCTTTGACTTTTGTTTCTCCTGAAACAATTTTTTATATAAAATTATAAGTATAGCACAAATTATAATTATTATAAATCCATTTACACCAAAATGAATATATGATTGGTTTGAGACATTTTCTATTTTTTTTTTTATATTTTCAATTCTAGTTTTATTATAATCACCTATTTTTAGATCAATTTCTGTCAAATTAAATGTATCTTCTACATAAATATTTATTGGTTGATTTACACCTGCATTTTTGTTTACATATTCTTTGTCATTTATTTTAATATTACAGTTTTCAAAATTAATCAATACGTTTCTTTTTATTTGAATTGTTTTTCTTTCATCAAAAGTACTTTTTATTTTGTAATCACAATTTTTAACAATTAATATTCCATTTTTAAGTTCTTTTACAATATTTATTTCTTCGTTCTTTCTTTTCATGCAATTGTTTTTATTTATACAATTAATATATGGCTTTAAATGTTTTATTTCTTTATTTTCACAATATTTATAAAATGTTTCATTAGTTTTTATAATGTTTTCGTCTTCAATTTCTAATTCAATATTTTCATCATTAGGAATAGAAGTTATAAAATATTTATCAGAACTATAAATTGTGTCTGGAATTTGAATTATAAAAATTCAAAGTTCATCATCATATTCACTTATAGAGAGTTTAATATTTTTTAGTTTGAACAAATCAATATCATAATATTCTATTTCTTCAGCCGTTAATAAGCTATTTATCATTATTTGTAATCTACTTGCTAAAATGATATTTTGTATTTTTTCAATAATTTCTTTCAACTTGTCTATTCTTGTAGCTTATTCTAAAATTATTATTCTTTTTTCTATTAGCTTTAATTCATTTCCAAGACCGGAATTATTCTTAATTTTAATATAAATTAATCTTTTTATTGTGTCTATTTCTTGTTGAAGTTGATTATTAATGTCTACCTGTTTATTATTATTGATTACCAATTCATGATTATTTAAAGTTAGTGTTTCTAATCGTTTTTCTATTTCAATTTTGTCTTTCAATTTTGTCTTCATCATTCATTGTACCAAAAATAAAGTTTAATGCTCTTCCTCCTATGTTTATAAGACTTCTTGTTTTTCTTAATTATTTTTAATTCTTCTTGAATTAAATTTAGTTCGTTGTCTATATGTGTTGTCAATATAATATCAGCAGGAGTTTTCACTATAAAATTCTTTTGTTCTAACCACTGATTGTTTGTTTTCGTTAATAACACATTTATTTTCGTTAAATTTACTATGTTCAAGATTGAGTTAAACTTGTTAATCATATTTTATTATCGCGTTTTTAATTAACTGTCTACTAAGCTAATAATAGCCACTACAACCACGAGACTTTTCATTTTTCGACTTCTTCAATCTGTATCTGAATCTAAACTAAAGCTCTTCTCTGAGTTTTTCTGTTCTTTTGACTTGCTTTGATTAAATTGTCTTGATTTATATGCTTACTCTTTCTTTCTTTCTGAATATTCTTTGTATGCTGATTTTCAAGTTTATCATACTTATATCTTGATGCTGTCTTATGACGTTCCGTTCTAGAATTTTTAACAAAGCCTTCCGTTCTATTTCCACTGTATTCTCTCGATGTATATTTAATTTATCCATAAGTTTCGTTTTATTTTTGATCCTGACATCATGAAGTTTATTTTTATCTACATTTCCTTTCTGTATATCATATAGTTTTTGTTTAGTAGTGGAATGTATTGAAGTATTATAAAAAAGATTGGCTTTGTGAACAGCTATTCGATTCTCATGTATACAAGGATTCGTTTTTCCGTTTAGGATTGCTCTTACTTTTTCAGCTAATGTTCTGTGGAAAACTTCGATATCTGAGTTTCCTGTATGACTGTTAGGTTTAGTAAAATATGTATTTCTATTTCAAGGTCTTCTAGTAACTTCATAATTCTAGGAAAGTTAAATTCATTGTCCATTACAAATCTTTTTGATTTACAGTTCAATGCTAATAATTGTAAAATTGTTTCTTCTAAAGTTTCATGAGAAACATTAGGAACGTATGTAGCTGTAGTTAGCTTACTCAATTTATCAATTGATGTAAGATATTTTGTGTTATTAATACAATAAATATCTAACTATCTCATTAATATCTTTTGAGGTTTCTGTCAAATGAAATTTTTCTTAAACTGGTTGTCTATCATATTTAGATTGCTTGCATATGTTGCAACTATTTATTACGTCATTTATTAATTCCTTTAATTTTTTAAAATATATTTTTGTTCTAAGTCCTCTACAATTTTCTTCGATTCCTGAATTTCTTTTTCGTGATATAATTGTATTTGTTTAATAGTTTCTTCTTCTGTCTCTAAATCTTTAGCAAAATGTTGACATTTATAAAATTTTATTCTTGTTCCAAATAACTCTATTAATTTTAGTTGAAGTATATTATACTCGCTGTCTGTTAATTCAGTATAAATTTCTGTGTTTACTCTTTCTACTTATGGTATTATAAGATCATTAAAATTGTCTTTATGTATTTCATTTATTCCTATATGTATTCTTTTATATTTACAGTTTTTGTCTATCCCATTTCCTGATTGTAATATTATTTGTTGCTTAAATATGTTCACAGCGCTATCTTTAATTGGAAAATGATCATTCAATTCTTCATGTTGTGAATGTATTGTAGCTTGAACTGAATCTTGTTCTAACATGTTTATTTCTGGCATATCTTTAATTTTTCTACTCAAAAAATCTGCTACAGTATTGATCGTACCTTTTAAATATTCAATTTGCATATCATATTCTCCTAACTGGAGTATCCATCTTTGTAACCGTGGTGAAATATCTCTACCTAAATTTTTTGTTTGAAGCCATTCCAAGGGTTGGTGATCCGTTTTAAGATCAAATCGTCTGCCATATAAATACGGTCGTAAATATTTTACTGACCAAACTATAGCTAGTTATTCTTATTATAGTCTGCCAAAGCTCTTCAAATCCAGAAATCTCACCATAACTTCAAAACTGCTGCTGTACAGGACCATGGTCCTGCCAGTACTCACATATGGATCCGAGACTTGGGTGCTTAGCAAAAGGCACTCCGACCTCTTAGCCGCGTTCGAGAGAAAAGTCTTAAGGAGAATTGTTGGCCCTATATGTGAGGAAGGACGATTCCGGAGACGGTACAATCATGAATTGTACGCAATCTACCTTGAAGCAGATATCGTGACAAAAATTAAGCTCGGTAGACTCCGGTGGGCAGGGCACCTAGCTCGCATGAGCGAAGAGGAACCTGCTCGGAAAGTTCTTTGTGGTACATTCTATGGTAGGCGACAGCGTGGTAGACCATGCTTGCGCTGGAGAGATGGCGTAGACCAGGACGCCCGGAGCCTTGGGGTGCGCAACTGGATGGCGGCGGCTCGAGACCGGGATGGGTGGAGAGACTTGTTGAAGGAGGCCAGGACCGGACCCCGGTTGTCGAGCCGACGATGATGATGATGATGGGAGCTATTGCTAGCCAGACTTCCAGCGAAGCAACTTTACCATATTTTAAAAATTGGACCTAATACAAGTTAAATTGCTAGTCGGGCACATTCTTCGTTATCTACGAAATGATGCAGAGGTTTTTTTTTAACTTATAATAATAATAATGTTTTGGTTTGTTATACAGATGCTGATTGCTGACTGGGGTTCCGACGTAACGGATCGAAAGTCATACAGTGGGTACGTCGTTTACTTTGGCGGTGGTCCAGTCTCCTGGGAATCAAAAAAACAAAACGTCATTGCATTAATTACGATGGTAGTGGAGTAAATCGCCATGTGCCAAGGAACAAAAGAAGACGTATTTCAGCGAAGCTTGCTCCAAGAAATGGGATTAACGCAGCAAACAGATGAACCAACTACCATATACTGCGACAACCAGGGAGCTATTCCTTGCGTTCAAGAATTTATACGAGACGGTGTCAACCTATCCAACTCAAGATACCTTGAGTTTTTGTTGCATCAGCTGATTTTCCACTAGGGATTACAACAACACAGAGCTATCCAGATCGCTTTGGATACAATCCTTAACGTGGCCATTTTTTTGCTACAAATGCGGTTACACATAAACGTAGTAAACATATTGATATTAAATATCACTTTTTAAAAGATAAATGTTCACGTAATAAAATATCAATTATTTTTATTCCAACTAATGAAAACGTAGCTGATATTTTAACAAAATGTAACAGATAAATTTTAAAATTAAATTATTTAAGAACTAATTTGAATTTTGGTTGAGAGGGAGTTTGTTAGAAAAATGTATACTGGCAACCCTTAAATTAGCATATTGCCTTATTCTTTGACTTCATATTCATAAATGTTCAGTTTCAATAAAACTTTACTTTAGAAAGCACGGCTTCTAAAGTATTCTATTCTTTGCTCTGCTCAACAAGTATAATTATATTAAGGGTATTGTTCAATTTCCTTGCCTACCTCATTTTGTTGGTTGGTTAATTCAGTAATTGAGGAAACCATTGTTTTAAAAATTTAATTTTTTTTATTTATTTTCACTGTCTTTAATTCTGTGTTCAAATGTTTTAAAATGGATTTATTTATTTACTGTCCACCTTTTTTTTTTTTTTTCTTTTTTGACTCACTTCACTCTCAATTCTCACTAATTTCTTTTATTTTATTGTGTTAATTGTAGGCCACTAAACTTTTTTAGTTAGTCCTGTCACGGTCGCCAAGTGTTTTATATAAAAAAAAAGAAATTCAAATTCCTATAAGTGGAATCGGGGGCAATGAGAGTCATTCTAAGTCCACTATTAAGATTCCAATAGAGTCAAGAGCTTCCAAATACCAAGCCAACATTGAGGCCTGTATTCTACCCACAATAAGCGAGTATATGGCAGCCTCCCCTATTGACCTTCAAGTCTTGAAATTGCCTTCCAATATTTGTCTAGCTGACCCTAACACTCTGAATTTACGTCATATCGACGTATTAATCGGAGCGGAAATATTTTTCGAATTATTATTACCTGGCGAATACAAAATCTCCAATAATCTCCCATTGTTGAGAAATACAAAGTTGGGTTGGATTTTAGCAGGTAGAGCCGTAGACATTAAAAGCAATTCTTATTGCCACTCAGCTTCAAAACCAACATTAAGCTCGTTAGACAAACTGGTCCGTTCATTTTGTGAAAATGACTCTTTTGAAACGGAATCACAAACTTACACTGAGGAGGAATACAAATGTGAAAAACATTTTAATGATCACGTTGAAATCACTCCTCAAGGACAATTTATAGTACGCCTTCCATTTAAACAGGAACCAAATAAAATGTTAGGTAATTCCATGGAAATGGCTAAAAAACGTTTCTTTTCTTTAGAAAGAAAACTCGAGAAAAATCCGGAGGTAAAAACCAGTTACATTAATTTCATGGCCGAATACGAAAGTCTAGGTCATATGACTTCAATTGAAAAAATAATAAATCCTCATTATGTCCTTCCGCACCATTGTGTATTTAAACCTGACAGTTCGTCTACCAAACTTAGGGTTGTTTTTGATGCTTCCGCAAAAACAACCTCAGGAAATTCACTTAATGATATACTCATGGTTGGCCCAACGGTACAACCAGACTTATTTTCAGTCATTGCGAACTTTAGACTGCATAAATTTGTTTTTACTGGCGATATTAGCAAAATGTATAGACAAATACTAGTTCATCCGGATGATAGAGCATATCAGCTCATTTTATGGAGGGAGAATAACAAGAGTCCTTTAAAAACATACCAACTCAATACAGTTACGTATGGAACGGCCTCTGCTTCATTTTTATCAACAAGATGCCTTGTAAAATTGTCCTCCGATTTTCAACATGCGTTTCCAAATGCATCTAAAATTATCAAACAAAATATTTACGTGGACGACTGCCTTGCCGGGGCGGACACCATCAATGAAGCCAAGATGCTGCTAGATGAAACTAGAGCATTATTAAGGCAAGGGAATTTCGATTTAACGAAGTTCTGTTCCAATGATCAGCGTATCCTTGAAAGTATTCCCCAAGAAAGTCAAGAGAAAATGTTAACAATTTATCAATCGGAAGTAATTAAAACCCTTGGTTTAGTGTGGGACCCAATTCAAGACGCATTCAAATTTTGCTACGATTATAAAACACCATGCGAAGTACAGGTAACAAAACGTACTGTGCTTGCCGACTTGGCTAAATTCTTTGATCCCTTAGGACTTATTGGACCAGTAATTTTATTAGGAAAAATATTCCTTCAAGAACTTTGGAAATCCAAGATCTCCTGGGATGAAAAATTACCCTCAGACCAGGCGCATAAATGGCAAAATTATTTGTCACAATTTTCCTCACTGCATGAATTTACCATACACCGTTTTGTTTTAATTGACTCTGCAGTAAAATTAGAGATGCATGGATTTGCCGACAGCAGTGAAAGCGCCTTTGGCGCATGCATTTATTTAAAATCTATTGACAAAAGTGGAAATACTTTTGTTCAATTACTGTGCTCCAAATCTCGAGTCGTTCCTTTAAAGGCAATAAGCATAGCCCGATTAGAACTTCAGGCAGCAGTCTTGTTAATAGATTTAGTACAAAAGGTACTCCCTATAATTTGCAAACCAATTTCATCTGTAAATTATTATACAGATTCAACAACGGTTTTATCATGGATAAAGGCACCTTCGTATACTTGGGAGACTTACATTGCAAATCGTGTGGCTAAAATTCAATCGAACTCAGATTTTAATAATTGGAATTATGTTAAAGGAGAATTAAATCCTGCAGATCTTATTTCACGTGGATTAAGTATGCGTGATATCATAAAATCAAACATATGGTTCAATGGTCCTGAGTTCTTAAATCAAGTTGGATATTCAAATATCCAAATGGATTACTTAATACCTGAACAAATCCCTGGGCGTCGCAAGGTTAAAACAGTTTTAACTTTGTCACTTCAAAATGATATATTAAATTCAATTAATCATAAAAATTCATTCTATACGATGCAAAAAATATTTTCATTTTGTTCCAGATTTATAATGAATTGTAAATCTCGTAACGCTGTAAATAATATCAGTGGCTCCCTGACGGTAGAGGAACTACAACAAGGAACAATCTTACTCTGCAGAATCGTTCAAATAAGTGCATTCCCCGAAGATTATAACTTCTTGAAGGCAGGGAAACCTCTTAAAAATCAATCAAAAATATTATCATTAAGTCCATATTATGATAGTACAACAAAGTTAATACATGTGGGAGGAAGACTTCAAAACGCTGAAATTCCTTCAGAAGCTAAAAATCAAATATTGCTTCCAAAAAATAATGTAGTCACGACATTACTTTTAGAGAACCTTCATAAAAAACACCTTCATGCATCGCATAGAACTCTTGTTTCTATTTCCAGACAGCAATTTTGGATCTTAAGCGTAGGAAGAGAAACAGGTAAAGTTCTTTTTAAGTGTATTAAATGCTTTCGTGCTAAACCAAGATCTATTGATCAATTAATGGGAAATTTACCCAAAGAGAGAATTGTGCCTTCACGGCCGTTCTGTTATTCAGGGGTCGACTTTTGTGGACCTATTCGTACACATTATAAAATTCGAGGAAAAACGCCAACAAAATCCTATCTAGCAGTTTTTGATTGCTTTTCTACAAAGGCTGTCCATATCGAAGTCGTAAGCAATCTTTCAACCGAATCATTTATAAACTGCTTAAAAAGATTTGTAGGTAGAAGAGGTATATGTCACACTATATTTTGCGACAACGCGACAAATTTTGTCGGTGCTAGAAATCAGCTACAGGATTTTAAAGCTTTCCTTGAATCAGCCGAAACTGAATCATCAATCAATTCGAACTGTTTGAATATGGGTATCAATTGGAAACATATTCCACCTCGCTCCCCTCACTTTGGAGGACTTTGGGAGGCCGCAGTTAAATCTGCAAAAACATTACTTATAAAATATTCAGGTGAGGCTTCTTTAACTTATGAAGAGCTATCAACCGTCGTGGTTCAAATAGAATCTATCCTTAACTCGCGTCCACTGACACCTATATCCTCAGATCCAAATGACTTGGAGTCGTTGACTCCAGGTCACTTCCTTATCGGGGCTCCATTGACCTCACTTCCGGAACCTGACGTGAAAGAAATTAATATCTCAAGATTAGACAAATTTCGTCAGATTCAGCATATTCAACAACATTTTTGGCAAAGATGGTCAAACGAATACCTTCACCTTCTGCAACAGAAGATAAAATGGAAGGTAAAATGCCAAAATTTAAAACCTGAAACAATGGTTATTATTAAAGATGCAAACCAGCCTCCAATGAAATGGAAGCTAGGACGCGTGGTTGAAGTTGTCAAGGGAAATGACGGATTGGTGAGAGTGGCAAATATAAAGACGGCAACAGGAATTTATCAACGAGCAATCCAAAATATATGCCCTTTACCCATTGACAACAATGAGCTACAGGAAAGAGATTCAGAAACTCATCCAAAAAATCAACATTCTATGAAATCAAGAAGTAGAAGGTCACTAAATGCTTCACTGTTGTCAATACTGTGTTTCATGTTCCTTCTACTTCCCCTAGTTGCCCCTTTAAACAGCCATCCAGTAATGATAACTAAGCTTGACAATTCTACAGGCATTTATTTTGAGGACATAGGTAGCGCTAGCACGATAAACAGTTTTTGGAACATATATATCTTCTACAATTTGTCTGCATATTGGCTAGAACTAGGAGAAGTGAAAACTTACATAGATAGAATGGATAAAATCTGTTTAGACAAATTAAAAACTAATCCTTATTGTTCACCCACCATTGACTCATTTAAACATAGAATTATCGCAATTGAATCCAACAATGATGTAATTCATAATTATCACACTTCTTATACCAAACGAATAAGGGTCTCTAGATCTCCCCTTGATTTCATTGGAAACGTTGCCCATAGTCTATTTGGAATTTTGGATCAAGATGACGCTAAAGAGATAGAGCATCAAATCTCTATGGTTGACCAAAACGAACAACATCTCTTGCATCTCTTCAAAAAACAAAGCTCAATTGCAGACTCCACAGTTAACTTGCTGAAGCGTAACAATGAGCAATATCAAGGCTTGAAAAATATTTTTCAAAAATCTTTAAACAGCATTGAGAAGCATCAAGAGATAATTGATGCTAGTCGAAGTTTTTCAGCGTTAACTTCATATGTGATATTATCGATTACAAATCTGGAGAGGATGCAGGACACGTTGCTTGATGTACTGCTTAGTCTCAATAATGCCAAAATGAATCCCCACTTCATTTCTACATCCCAATTTATGAAACAACTTCAAATAATAAGGAATAATCTTCCTTCCAATATAAACATTCCGACAGCATCTGTTCTTGATATTTTCAAGCTGTCATCCATCAAAGGAAGAAGTCTCAACGACTCAATAGTATTTGAAATGATGATTCCGTTAGTAGATAACCAAGAATTTCAACTTTTTAATCTGGTTCCGTTTCCAATTTTTCAAAATGATTCAAGTTTCGTATTAGAATTATCATCCCCTTATCTAGCAGTCACTGCAGCTAGAGATAGGTATTTTGCATTAACGGGTAATCAATTACTATCCCGTCATTTTCTTTCAACAAGAAATTATATTTGTAACCAACAACTCCCAACAATGATCCATCAGGGAAGTGATAATATTTGTGAAATTTCATTACTTAATCATTTAATGAGTGCTCTCAATCACTGTTCTTTGAAAAAATCCGATCTTAAAGATCAATGGATCAGTTTTAAAAATACAAATAGTTGGATATTTGCCCTTAAGGACACTATAACTGGTTTATTAATATGTGATGGAATAACAAAGAGCTTAACCTTAGGTGGAAGTGGTTTGATGGAATTTTTGAAACCATGCATATTGAAACTACCGAATATAATAATAAATGGACGAGTTATTAGCAACAGTACAGTAAAGAATTCATTTGTTCCCTCAATAAGAATTTCTGAAGCAATCAAAATAAAGATACCCACTAAAGAAACGAGCTTAATTGCACCTTCCAGAAATGATACAAATTATATTGAAGTACAAGATTTAAGGGACAAAATAAATGAAGTAGTTAAAGATTTAGATAAGGATTCACCTCGAGTAAATGATATGAATTTTCATGACTACCATCATTATGGTATAAACTTAATTTTCCTTTTTGTAATAACTGGATTCATCATATTTTACTATTCTAAAGTAAGAAAACCTCAACCCCTTCCTAGGAGACACGTACCTCGTTTTGAAGTAGATACAGCGTTTTAATTTTTTTTTTTTTTTTTTTTTGAGTGATTACATCCCTCAAAGGGGGGGAGTATGTTCAATTTACTATTAAACAAGTCAACATCATTTGCACACGACTGCAATGTGCTGACGCGATGGGAAGTGGTTCCTTTTGTTTGCTTCCCATCAGAGTTGATTTCATATTATTGTTTTTATTTTCTTTCTTTCTAATATTTCACCTAAGCGTGAGACCAGACGGAATGTGATCTTGTGCGAATGTATAAAAAGTGCAACGTCTGGCTTCACGCGCGGTGTATCCATAGTGTCGACTCATCGGTTTTTTGGCCTTGCCTTTTGCAAGCTGCCTGATGGGTCGAAAAAATATAATTATCACTCTCTGTTCAACTCTCAAAGCTAGAAAGCTTACTTAAAATTACTATTACTAAAGTTACTTGAATAAAGACCTTACTTGAATTTGAATTTCTTTTTTTTATATAAAACAGGTATTCATGCAACGAGATAGGTTTACCATATGTGTAAAAAGATAAGATTACGCGCACGTCCTTTTTATTCATTTGGATAAATGCTGCCTAATTGAATCAGCTGTTCGTCAAACGTCAAAAATTTACTTGTACAAAATAATTATTTCCTGAAAAAATTTAAGAAAGTCAAATAAAACATGCCAAAAATAAGCAAAAAACAGAAATTAGTGCAAATATATGAACAAATTGCCTTTAATGATTTACTCATTTTAGAACTATTCGAAAAAAATTATGGTTTGTGCATTTTTTGTAGCGTCCCTGTTGAAAAACCCTTTATATGTGGATACATGCATATCATCATTTTTGATGATGTTTCAATTTTATTGGAATGAAAGAAGTTCGATCATTGACGGTCTTTGTTTACATTAATTTTATATTCGGAAGAAGATACTTTGTTGAACGATCATTGTTTACATTAGTTTTTATGACATCCTATTGGTGTCGATTCATATGAATTGTATTTAACCAAATATGCTTGGTGTGCAATTGTGCATTTAATATCAAAGTGATTCTTATGAAGCGATATGAAATACGCTTGGTATGGTTTTATTGTTATTTAGATTGGGAAGTAATTCTATAACTCCTCTCCCCTTTGACTTTTGTTTCTCCTGAAACAATTTTTTATATAAAATTATAAGTATACCACAAATTATAATTATTATAAATCCATTTACACCAAAATGAATATATGATTGGTTTGAGACATTTTCTATTTTTTTTTTTTATATTTTCAATTCTAGTTTTATTATAATCACCTATTTTTAGATCAATTTCTGTCAAATTAAATGTATCTTCTACATAAATATTTATTGGTTGATTTACACCTGCATTTTTGTTTACATATTCTTTGTCATTTATTTTAATATTACAGTTTTCAAAATTAATCAATACGTTTCTTTTTATTTGAATTGTTTTTCTTTCATCAAAAGTACTTTTTATTTTGTAATCACAATTTTTAACAATTAATATTCCATTGTTAAGTTCTTTTACAATATTTATTTCTTCGTTCTTTCTTTTCATGCAATTGTTTTTATTTATACAATTAATATATGGCTTTAAATGTTTTATTTCTTTATTTTCACAATATTTATAAAATGTTTCATTAGTTTTTATAATGTTTTCGTCTTCAATTTCTAATTCAATATTTTCATCATTAGGAATAGAAGTTATAAAATATTTATCAGAACTATAAATTGTGTCTGGAATTTGAATTATAAAAATTCAAAGTTCATCATCATATTCACTTATAGAGAGTTTAATATTTTTTAGTTTGAACAAATCAATATCATAATATTCTATTTCTTCAGCCGTTAATAAGCTATTTATCATTATTTGTAATCTACTTGCTAAAATGATATTTTGTATTTTTTCAATAATTTCTTTCAACTTGTCTATTCTTGTAGCTTATTCTAAAATTATTATTCTTTTTTCTATTAGCTTTAATTCATTTCCAAGACCGGAATTATTCTTAATTTTAATATAAATTAATCTTTTTATTGTGTCTATTTCTTGTTGAAGTTGATTATTAATGTCTACCTGTTTATTATTATTGATTACCAATTCATGATTATTTAAAGTTAGTGTTTCTAATCGTTTTTCTATTTCAATTTTGTCTTCATCATCCATTGTACCAAAAATAAAGTTTAATGCTCTTCCTCCTATGTTTATAAGACTTCTTGTTTTTCTTAATTATTTTTAATTCTTCTTGAATTAAATTTAGTTCGTTGTCTATATGTGTTGTCAATATAATATCAGCAGGAGTTTTCACTATAAAATTCTTTTGTTCTAACCACTGATTGTTTGTTTTCGTTAATAACACATTTATTTTCGTTAAATTTACTATGTTCAAGATTGAGTTAAACTTGTTAATCATATTTTATTATCGCGTTTTTAATTAACTGTCTACTAAGCTAATAATAGCCACTACAACCACGAGACTTTTCATTTTTCGACTTCTTCAATCTGTATCTGAATCTAAACTAAAGCTCTTCTCTGAGTTTTTCTGTTCTTTTGACTTGCTTTGATTAAATTGTCTTGATTTATATGCTTACTCTTTCTTTCTTTCTGAATATTCTTTGTATGCTGATTTTCAAGTTTATCATACTTATATCTTGATGCTGTCTTATGACGTTCCGTTCTAGAATTTTTAACAAAGCCTTCCGTTCTATTTCCACTGTATTCTCTCGATGTATATTTAATTTATCCATAAGTTTCGTTTTATTTTTGATCCTGACATCATGAAGTTTATTTTTATCTACATTTCCTTTCTGTATATCATATAGTTTTTGTTTAGTAGTGGAATGTATTGAAGTATTATAAAAAAGATTGGCTTTGTGAACAGCTATTCGATTCTCATGTATACAAGGATTCGTTTTTCCGTTTAGGATTGCTCTTACTTTTTCAGCTAATGTTCTGTGGAAAACTTCGATATCTGAGTTTCCTGTATGACTGTTAGGTTTAGTAAAATATGTATTTCTATTTCAAGGTCTTCTAGTAACTTCATAATTCTAGGAAAGTTAAATTCATTGTCCATTACAAATCTTTTTGATTTACAGTTCAATGCTAATAATTGTAAAATTGTTTCTTCTAAAGTTTCATGAGAAACATTAGGAACGTATGTAGCTGTAGTTAGCTTACTCAATTTATCAATTGATGTAAGATATTTTGTTTTATTAATACAATAAATATCTAACTATCTCATTAATATCTTTTGAGGTTTCTGTCAAATGAAATTTTTCTTAAACTGGTTGTCTATCATATTTAGATTGCTTGCATATGTTGCAACTATTTATTACGTCATTTATTAATTCCTTTAATTTCTTAAAATATATTTTTGTTCTAAGTCCTCTACAATTTTCTTCGATTCCTGAATTTCTTTTTCGTGATATAATTGTATTTGTTTAATAGTTTCTTCTTCTGTCTCTAAATCTTTAGCAAAATGTTGACATTTATAAAATTTTATTCTTGTTCCAAATAACTCTATTAATTTTAGTTGAAGTATATTATACTCGCTATCTGTTAATTCAGTATAAATTTCTGAGTTTACTCTTTCTACTTATGGTATTATAAGATCATTAAAATTGTCTTTATGTATTTCATTTATTCCTATATGTATTCTTTTATATTTACAGTTTTTGTCTATCCCATTTCCTGATTGTAATATTATTTGTTGCTTAAATATGTTCACAGCGCTATCTTTAATTGGAAAATGATCATTCAATTCTTCATGTTGTGAATGTATTGTAGCTTGAACTGAATCTTGTTCTAACATGTTTATTTCTGGCATATCTTTAATTTTTCTACTCAAAAAATCTGCTACAGTATTGATCGTACCTTTTAAATATTCAATTTGCATATCATATTCTCCTAACTGGAGTATCCATCTTTGTAACCGTGGTGAAATATCTCTACCTAAATTTTTTGTTTGAAGCCATTCCAAGGGTTGGTGATCCGTTTTAAGATCAAATCGTCTGCCATATAAATACGGTCGTAAATATTTTACTGACCAAACTATAGCTAGTTATTCTTATTATAGTCTGCCAAAGCTCTTCAAATCCAGAAATCTCACCATAACTTCAAAACTGCTGCTGTACAGGACCATGGTCCTGCCAGTACTCACATATGGATCCGAGACTTGGGTGCTTAGCAAAAGGCACTCCGACCTCTTAGCCGCGTTCGAGAGAAAAGTCTTAAGGAGAATTGTTGGCCCTATATGTGAGGAAGGACGATTCCGGAGACGGTACAATCATGAATTGTACGCAATCTACCTTGAAGCAGATATCGTGACAAAAATTAAGCTCGGTAGACTCCGGTGGGCAGGGCACCTAGCTCGCATGAGCGAAGAGGAACCTGCTCGGAAAGTTCTTTGTGGTACATTCTATGGTAGACGACAGCGTGGTAGACCATGCTTGCGCTGGAGAGATGGCGTAGACCAGGACGCCCGGAGCCTTGGGGTGCGCAACTGGATGGCGGCGGCTCGAGACCGGGATGGGTGGAGAGACTTGTTGAAGGAGGCCAGGACCGGACCCCGGTTGTCGATTCGACGATGGTGATGATGATGGGAGCTATTGCTAGCCAGACTTCCAGCGAAGCAACTTTACCATATTTGAAAAATTGGACCTAATACAAGTTAAATTGCTAGTCGGGCACATTCTTCGTTATCTACGAAATGATGCAGAGGTTTTTTTTTTAACTTATAATAATAATAATGTTTTGGTTTGTTATACAGATGCTGATTGCTGACTGGGGTTCCGACGTAACGGATCGAAAGTCATATAGTGGGTACGTCGTTTACTTTGGCGGTGGTCCAGTCTCCTGGGAATCAAAAAAACAAAACGTCATTGCATTAAGTACGATGGTAGTGGAGTACATCGCCATGTGCCAAGGAACAAAAGAAGACGTATTTCAGCGAAGCTTGCTCCAAGAAATGGGATTAACGCAGCAAACAGATGAACCAACTACCATATACTGCGACAACCAGGGAGCTATTCCTTGCGTTCAAGAATTTATACGAGACGGTGTCAACCTATCCAACTCAAGATACCTTGAGTTTTTGTTGCATCAGCTGATTTTCCACTAGGGATTACAACAACACAGAGCTATCCAGATCGCTTTGGATACAATCCTTAACGTGGCCATTTTTTTGCTACAAATGCGGTTACACATAAACGTAGTAAACATATTGATATTAAATATCACTTTTTAAAAGATAAATGTTCACGTAATAAAATATCAATTATTTTTATTCCAACTAATGAAAACGTAGCTGATATTTTAACAAAATGTAACAGATAAATTTTAAAATTAAATTATTTAAGAACTAATTTGAATTTTGGTTGAGAGGGAGTTTGTTAGAAAAATGTATACTGGCAACCCTTAAATTAGCATATTGCCTTATTCTTTGACTTCATATTCATAAATGTTCAGTTTCAATAAAACTTTACTTTAGAAAGCACGGCTTCTAAAGTATTCTATTCTTTGCTCTGCTCAACAAGTATAATTATATTAAGGGTATTCATGCAACGAGATAGGTTTACCATATGTGTAAAAAGATAAGATTACGCGCACGTCCTTTTTATTCATTTGGATAAATGCTGCCTAATTGAATCAGCTGTTGGTCAAACGTCAAAAATTTACTTGTACAAAATAATTATTTCCTGAAAAAATTTAAGAAAGTCAAATAAAACATGCCAAAAATAAGCAAAAAACAGAAATTAGTGCAAATATATGAACAAATTGCCTTTAATGATTTACTCATTTTAGAACTATTCGAAAAAAAATATGGTTTGTGCATTTTTTGTAGCGTCCCTGTTGAAAAACCCTTTATATGTGGATACATGCATATCATCATTTTTGATGATGTTTCAATTTTATTGGAATGAAAGAAGTTCGATCATTGACGGTCTTTGTTTACATTAATTTTATATTCGGAAGAAGATACTTTGTTGAACGATCATTGTTTACATTAGTTTTTATGACATCCTATTGGTGTCGATTCATATGAATTGTATTTAACCAAATATGCTAGGTGTGCAATTGTGCATTTAATATCAAAGTGATTCTTATGAAGCGATATGAAATACGCTTGGTATGGTTTTATTGTTATTTAGATTGGGAAGTAATTCTATAACTCCTCTCCCCTTTGACTTTTGTTTCTCCTGAAACAATTTTTTATATAAAATTATAAGTATAGCACAAATTATAATTATTATAAATCCATTTACACCAAAATGAATATATGATTGGTTTGAGACATTTTCTATTTTTTTTTTTATATTTTCAATTCTAGTTTTATTATAATCACCTATTTTTAGATCAATTTCTGTCAAATTAAATGTATCTTCTACATAAATATTTATTGGTTGATTTACACCTGCATTTTTGTTTACATATTCTTTGTCATTTATTTTAATATTACAGTTTTCAAAATTAATCAATACGTTTCTTTTTATTTGAATTGTTTTTCTTTCATCAAAAGTACTTTTTATTTTGTAATCACAATTTTTAACAATTAATATTCCATTTTTAAGTTCTTTTACAATATTTATTTCTTCGTTCTTTCTTTTCATGCAATTGTTTTTATTTATACAATTAATATATGGCTTTAAATGTTTTATTTCTTTATTTTCACAATATTTATAAAATGTTTTATTAGTTTTTATAATGTTTTCGTCTTCAATTTCTAATTCAATATTTTCATCATTAGGAATAGAAGTTATAAAATATTTATCAGAACTATAAATTGTGTCTGGAATTTGAATTATAAAAATTCAAAGTTCATCATCATATTCACTTATAGAGAGTTTAATATTTTTTAGTTTGAACAAATCAATATCATAATATTCTATTTCTTCAGCCGTTAATGAGCTATTTATCACTATTTGTAATCTACTTGCTAAAATGATATTTTGTATTTTTTCAATAATTTCTTTCAACTTGTCTATTCTTGTAGCTTATTCTAAAATTATTATTCTTTTTTCTATTAGCTTTAATTCATTTCCAAGACCGGAATTATTCTTAATTTTAATATAAATTAATCTTTTTATTGTGTCTATTTCTTGTTGAAGTTGATTATTAATGTCTACCTGTTTATTATTATTGATTACCAATTCATAATTATTTAAAGTTAGTGTTTCTAATCGTTTTTCTATTTCAATTTTGTCTTTCAATTTTGTCTTCATCATCCATTGTACCAAAAATAAAGTTTAATGCT
The DNA here is from genome assembly GCA_932273885.2 of Leucozona laternaria. Lineage (NCBI taxonomy): Eukaryota > Metazoa > Arthropoda > Insecta > Diptera > Syrphidae > Leucozona > Leucozona laternaria. The sequence continues at coordinate 141,326,548 of OW026366.1, forward strand.
CTTCCTCCTATGTTTATAAGACTTCTTGTTTTTCTTAATTATTTTTAATTCTTCTTGAATTAAATTTAGTTCGTTGTCTATATGTGTTGTCAATATAATATCAGCAGGAGTTTTCACTATAAAATTCTTTTGTTCTAACCACTGATTGTTTGTTTTCGTTAATAACACATTTATTTTCGTTAAATTTACTATGTTCAAGATTGAGTTAAACTTGTTAATCATATTTTATTATCGCGTTTTTAATTAACTGTCTACTAAGCTAATAATAGCCACTACAACCACGAGACTTTTCATTTTTCGACTTCTTCAATCTGTATCTGAATCTAAACTAAAGCTCTTCTCTGAGTTTTTCTGTTCTTTTGACTTGCTTTGATTAAATTGTCTTGATTTATATGCTTACTCTTTCTTTCTTTCTGAATATTCTTTGTATGCTGATTTTCAAGTTTATCATACTTATATCTTGATGCTGTCTTATGACGTTCCGTTCTAGAATTTTTAACAAAGCCTTCCGTTCTATTTCCACTGTATTCTCTCGATGTATATTTAATTTATCCATAAGTTTCGTTTTATTTTTGATCCTGACATCATGAAGTTTATTTTTATCTACATTTCCTTTCTGTATATCATATAGTTTTTGTTTAGTAGTGGAATGTATTGAAGTATTATAAAAAAGATTGGCTTTGTGAACAGCTATTCGATTCTCATGTATACAAGGATTCGTTTTTCCGTTTAGGATTGCTCTTACTTTTTCAGCTAATGTTCTGTGGAAAACTTCGATATCTGAGTTTCCTGTATGACTGTTAGGTTTATGTCGTTTTCGTTTGGATTTTGGAACTGTGCCATTCCTATTGAAAATGGAAAATTTGGAGTAAAAGGAGTGAAAAAGGAGTAGCTCCGAACGTCCACTCGAAAACGACATTAGTAAAATATGTATTTCTATTTCAAGGTCTTCTAGTAACTTCATAATTCTAGGAAAGTTAAATTCATTGTCCATTACAAATCTTTTTGATTTACAGTTCAATGCTAATAATTGTAAAATTGTTTCTTCTAAAGTTTCATGAGAAACATTAGGAACGTATGTAGCTGTAGTTAGCTTACTCAATTTATCAATTGATGTAAGATATTTTGTTTTATTAATACAATAAATATCTAACTATCTCATTAATATCTTTTGAGGTTTCTGTCAAATGAAATTTTTCTTAAACTGGTTGTCTATCATATTTAGATTGCTTGCATATGTTGCAACTATTTATTACGTCATTTATTAATTCCTTTAATTTTTTAAAATATATTTTTGTTGTAAGTCCTCTACAATTTTCTTCGATTCCTGAATTTCTTTTTCGTGATATAATTGTATTTGTTTAATAGTTTCTTCTTCTGTCTCTAAATCTTTAGCAAAATGTTGACATTTATAAAATTTTATTCTTGTTCCAAATAACTCTATTAATTTTAGTTGAAGTATATTATACTCGCTGTCTGTTAATTCAGTATGAATTTCTGTGTTTACTCTTTCTACTTATGGTATTATAAGATCATTAAAATTGTCTTTATGTATTTCATTTATTCCTATATGTATTCTTTTATATTTACAGTTTTTGTCTATCCCATTTCCTGATTGTAATATTATTTGTTGCTTAAATATGTTCACAGCGCTATCTTTAATTGGAAAATGATCATTCAATTCTTAATGTTGTGAATGTATTGTAGCTTGAACTGAATCTTGTTCTAACATGTTTATTTCTGGCATATCTTTAATTTTTCTACTCAAAAAATCTGCTACAGTATTGATCGTACCTTTTAAATATTCAATTTGCATATCATATTCTCCTAACTGGAGTATCCATCTTTGCAACCGTGGTGAAATATCTCTACCTAAATTTTTTGTTTGAAGCCATTCCAAGGGTTGGTGATCCGTTTTAAGATCAAATCGTCTGCCATATAAATACGGTCGTAAATATTTTACTGACCAAACTATAGCTAGTTATTCTTATTATAGTCTGCCAAAGCTCTTCAAATCCAGAAATCTCACCATAACTTCAAAACTGCTGCTGTACAGGCTGACAAAAATTAAGCTCGGTAGACTCCGGTGGGCAGGGCACCTAGCTCGCATGAGCGAAGAGGAACCTGCTCGGAAAGTTCTTTGTGGTACATTCTATGGTAGACGACAGCGTGGTAGACCATGCTTGCGCTGGAGAGATGGCGTAGACCAGGACGCCCGGAGCCTTGTGGTGCGCAACTGGATGGCGGCGGCTCGAGACCGGGATGGGTGGAGAGACTTGTTGAAGGAGGCCAGGACCGGACCCCGGTTGTCGAGCCGACGATGATGATGATGATGGGAGCTATTGCTAGCCAGACTTCCAGCGAAGCAACTTTACCATATTTTAAAAATTGGACCTAATACAAGTTAAATTGCTAGTCGGGCACATTCTTCGTTATCTACGAAATGATGCAGAGGTTTTTTTTTAACTTATAATAATAATAATGTTTTGGTTTGTTATACAGATGCTGATTGCTGACTGGGGTTCCGACGTAACGGATCGAAAGTCATACAGTGGGTACGTCGTTTACTTTGGCGGTGGTCCAGTCTCCTGGGAATCAGAAAAAAAAAACGTCATTGCATTAAGTACGATGGTAGTGGAGTACATCGCCATGTGCCAAGGAACAAAAGAAGACGTATTTCAGCGAAGCTTGCTCCAAGAAATGGGATTAACGCAGCAAACAGATGAACCAACTACCATATACTGCGACAACCAGGGAGCTATTCCTTGCGTTCAAGAATTTATACGAGACGGTGTCAACCTATCCAACTCAAGATACCTTGAGTTTTTGTTGCATCAGCTGATTTTCCACTAGGGATTACAACAACACAGAGCTATCCAGATCGCTTTGGATACAATCCTTAACGTGGCCATTTTTTTGCTACAAATGCGGTTACACATAAACGTAGTAAACATATTGATATTAAATATCACTTTTTAAAAGATAAATGTTCACGTAATAAAATATCAATTATTTTTATTCCAACTAATGAAAACGTAGCTGATATTTTAACAAAATGTAACAGATAAATTTTAAAATTAAATTATTTAAGAACTAATTTGAATTTTGGTTGAGAGGGAGTTTGTTAGAAAAATGTATACTGGCAACCCTTAAATTAGCATATTGCCTTATTCTTTGACTTCATATTCATAAATGTTCAGTTTCAATAAAACTTTACTTTAGAAAGCACGGCTTCTAAAGTATTCTATTCTTTGCTCTGCTCAACAAGTATAATTATATTAAGGGTATTCATGCAACGAGATAGGTTTACCATATGTGTAAAAAGATAAGATTACGCGCACGTCCTTTTTATTCATTTGGATAAATGCTGCCTAATTGAATCAGCTGTTCGTCAAACGTCAAAAATTTACCTGTACAAAATAATTATTTCCTGAAAAAATTTAAGAAAGTCAAATAAAACATGCCAAAAATAAGCAAAAAACAGAAATTAGTGCAAATATATGAACAAATTGCCTTTAATGATTTACTCATTTTAGAACTATTCGAAAAAAATTATGGTTTGTGCATTTTCTGTTACAAAAGTAAAATCATTGACGCAAAATTTTATACGATTTAGTAAAGTGTTAAATCATTTTTAGTATGATACTAGCTTTAAAAGAGGATTTTGCGAATTTTAAACGAGTGTAATATGATGCTAACTCTTAACATTTTACTTAAGTTAAAATTTTACTAAAGTTAAAGTTTATCTTTTTAACTTTGACACAGAAAAATTTTAGAAAGGTATGTTTGCCTCATTTTTTTGCACGAAATGTCACTGTTTAAGGCGCGTTCACCTTGAGTTTCGTAAGAAAATGGGTTTAGTATGATACTAGTTAAAGTGTTTAAAACAAACAACATTTTAGTAAAGAGTTTTGATGTTAGTAAAGTGTTACCTAGTATTATGCTAACACTTTAACATCAGGCTGTTTAAAATGTTGCGCCATTCTAATTAACTTTTAACAATAAACAGAAAGAAAAAGAGGATGCAATTTTAGAAGATCTAAAACCGTGGTTATGGCTGAGAATTCTAGATACTTGACGTCATTATGACCACCGCGAAGTCAGCCGACCGACTTTCGGTTTTCAAAAAAAAAAAATGCCAGGCGATGTATTTCTAATTGCTCATTACATATATGTAATAAAATAATTGCTCACTCAATGGTTTTTTTTTTTTTAAATATAAACAAATTGCACTTTGTATGGGGATTTCAAACGCCCATATCTTTGTAACCGAGTCGAATTTCAAAATGCTCACAGGCTAAAATAATTGCTCACCTTCCAATTTTAATTGCTCAGCCCTTATTTTTTTTATCCGAACCTCTAATTAATTAATTAATCAATAATTAAAATTTTTGGTAGAGGTATAAGATACAAATCAGAGAGTAATATTGAAAATTCATCGCCTGGACATAGAAAGGTAGCGTAGCTTATTGGATGAGTTGGCGGCTGGGTCAGTCGATCTTGAACTGTAGAAGAGTGTAGACACGTTTAGCGACTTTCACAGTGCTTATAACTAGAATTCGGTTGTGCATTAGTACAAGTTAAGCCAAACTATTTTTATAAGTGCCAATAGCACAGAGGTAGTGGCGTCGGACAGTCGATCTCGATCTGTGGAAGTGTGGACACGTTTTCGGCTTTCACAGTATATACAAATAAAATCGTGAGTGATTAGTTCTAGTTTAGCCAAACTCTTTTCAATACTGCCAATAGCACAGTGGTAGTGGCGACGGACCGCAGTGTGGAAGGTCGCAGGTTCGATCCCCAGCCGGGCATCAAATACATAGAAGCTTTTTTTCACAACCGTGAAGTAGAAAATTTTAGCAAGCAACAACAACTAAGCCGACAACGGCGTCATCAATGGGACCGCCCAAAAACGTCCCAACAACAACAAAGCCGACAACGGCATCAGCTATGGGACCATCTAAAGGTGCCCAAGATACAGCAACAAAGCTGGCAACGGCACCCACAGCGGGGACATCGAAAGATGCCCTAGCAACAACGGCAACGGCACCATCAGCCGATATGCCAACGAAGAGGAGGAAGAGGATTCGGTATTTACCGAACCTAGTGAAGCGCCAGTCCACTACCACTTCAGTTAAGCTGCTAGCTGGAGCGAGGGAGATGGGACCTACGGCGAAGGTATCGAAAGCAGCAAATCAGCTAAGTTCCGATGAGGAAATTGATCCGAAGGGGGAGAGGGACACTATGCAACAGGGGACAGCAATCTGTTCGTGGACTTAACGTCGCCAGAGGCGTCCTCAGAAGAAGAATTAGAGGAGCAATCAATTCAAGCCAAAATTGGTGCAGCCCAAGGGGAAATTGAGTACCTCAAAGCCCAACTTACTCCCCTGATACTGGCTTTGAAAAAAAAACAAGAAGCTCGCCGGGAGAAATAACGGTTGGAGCAGACAAATAAAAAGTCGCTACAGCAGCAACAAAAAGTAGCGCACCTAATTGCAACTAATGCTGAGCTGCCAACATCTAAGCAGCCTCAGTGCAAACAGCAAGTTCAGCAGCAACAACAAAAGCAACCACAAAAACAAAAAGCATCAAAGCATCAACAACAACAGATGCATGAACAGTCACAGCAGCAGAGTTCACAACAACAAAATCAACAGAAACAGCAGAAATCAAAACAACAGCAGCAGAACCAACAGCAGCAGAAACAACAGCAGCAGCATCAACAGCAGCAGAACCCACAGCAGCAGAATCAACAGCAGCAGAGTCAACAGCAGCAGTCACAGTCGCCCAGAAACAAAAAAGAAAAAGTGCCACCCATTAACACATATAAAATGGAGCTTCAAGACACCATAGATCTGTGTAAGTCGGCTATAGGCCAAAATTTTACTGTTAAAAGATTAAATAAAGATAGACATGCTATCCAGTGCTTCACACTGGAACAGCATAAAACTGTTAAAGATTTGTTAAAACAGTCCACTACTGAGTTCTTCAGCTTTACGCCTAAAACAGAAAAGTTTCAAACGGTCCTGTTGAAGGACATAGATTCCTGCACGGAACCACAGGTGCTCTTAAATGAGCTCCGCCAAAAAGCGAGCGACGATCTCGAGTTTATCGGGGTCAAGCCGTTCGCTACAGTCAGAGCCAGACGGGAGAAGCGGAAGCTTCCATTCTTCCTTGTACAGCTCTCGCCCAGCAGCAAACTGGATAGTTTGAGGAGTATCTCCATCCTCAACTACCAGGTTGTAACATGGGATAGATTAAAGAGGCGCAGCGACATGCTTCAATGCATGCGCTGCCAAAGGTTCGGCCATGCTGCAGCAAACTGCGAAATGCAGTCACGCTGCGTCAAGTGTGGTGAGAACCACAAAGTAGAAGAGTGCAAGCTCGGACAGGAACGGGTCGAAGATAGGACCCAGCTTAGATGTGCACTTTGCCGAGGCGAAGGGCACCCCGCAAATTATCGGGGATGTCCGGCGTTCCAGCAAATCAAACAAAACAAAGCGGCTAGGCAGACGGAGGTAGAGAAACGCCCTTCAGTGCGTCCTCCTACAGTAACGCCCGTCAACCCCCAAATTTCCTACGCCCAAATGGCTTCAGGAAGGGGGAATACGGTACAGCCTGCGCTAAAGGTAGCCCAACCGGCCCTCGTGCCCAAGGCACCGGACGCACAGGCCGAAATTAGAGGCATGTTGCTGGCCATTCAAGGCCAGTTAACAGGTCTCCAAAACCTGATCAGGGAGCAGGCGACAAGGGTGGACTATCTCTACTCTGTCTTGCCTAGCTTAACGCAACTTAGAGGTTAAGGGCGCGCCGCCGGAGAGGCCCTTTAAGATCCTTGCTGTGAATGTAAATTCACTGATTAGGACCGAACGTAGAGCTAATCTTTTCCAATTGTTGAAAGACCAAAGTCCAGATGTGTTTATGGCTAGCGAAACTAAGCTAAACCAGAAACATAAATTGACTAACAACAACTACAATATCGTTAGAAGAGATCGGCCCAACTCCACTCAAGGGGGTGGTGTCGCAATCTTCATACGAAAAGGCATTGATCATAGGGTAATATATAATAGTGATGTGCGAAGATTTCCGTTGCTTGAGGCGTGCATCGTATGCATTCCTCTCCAACAGGGGAAGCGAATGTATGTGATCTCGGCTTACGCACCGGAATCACCTCTGCCAACTAATTTTATAACAGAGCTTGAAAAACTTTTCGATTGTCTTCGACTGAACTCGGAAGATAACTACTATCTGATGGCCGGTGATTTGAATGCCAAACACACAGATTGGGGAAATCAAATACAAAATCCTAGAGGTAGTCATCTGTATAATTGGATGAGTCAATTCAGCGTTGAGTATGGGGTTGACCTGCTGGCTACAGATAGGCCATCGTTTCCAAGAAGCGGTGCCTTTCTGGATCTATTGCTGATAGACTCAAGACTGACAATTACTGACACTGTGGGTCAACAACGAAGGAACTGTTTACGGACCATCGAGTACGACAGCGATCACTGCGGACTCGGTGCCGTAATACAGCTGCCGAACGAGCTTGTGGAGCTGGAGGAGTATGTACCGGTGCATACTTACAATTACAGTAAGATGCGCTGGCCACGCTTCACCAGCGCCATAGCAGGCGAAATTCGGTCGCAGAATATATCCCCACCAAACGGCAGGAACCTTACAAATACTGAAATCGACCACTACTTAGAACAAATGGACGAGACAATCCAACGAACAATGGAGAAAACAATACCGAAATACAAAGAACGTGACGCAACCAACATGTACCATAACGCGACCATTGACGCACTACACAGACAAAAAAGTGGACTTCTGACAAGACTAAAACGCTTGTACCGACGGTTTACTGACCCACATGATCTGGAGATTAGGACACTGAAGTCGTCTATCAAAAACATCAACCAATTGATCAAGGAGAACTATCGGTTGTCCATTAATTTGTATTGGGACAACAAAATTCGGGCCGTTAACTCTAGCGACCCGAGCATGTTTCCGCAAATTAATAAGATATTTAGGAAAAACGATCAAAACGAACTTCCATGTCTTAAGTTCCAGAGGACGACAGTGAACAGAGAGGTACTTCTGACAGCAGGAATAGATCCAGAGGAAGCCGTCTTGGACGATGACCTCTTTATCATCGAAGATCCTCGTGAGAAAGTGGAGGCTGTGGGGGCTGCTTTCCAGCAAGTGTACAAGGTTAATGCAAGCATTCGCCCGAACCATGACCTGGAAAACAGGGCCCTGCTTCACCACTTCTACCTTCGTAATGATATTACGCAATGGCGATCGGAGAATCCCGGTTTTACTGGGTTCAATGAAGAACACTTGGCAAACGCCATCATCGCCGAGCGAAACGGGCCAAGTTCCCTGTTAATTTCGAAGGTCGAGCTCCAACTCATCTTCGACTCACTAAAGAAAAAGAAGTCAGCAGGAGTCGATATATCCAACGTTGTACTACGACATCTACCTCGGGAAGCAGTAGACATTTACACCACACTGTTTAACAACGCTCTGAATAATGCATATTATCCAGTGCGGTGGAAGACAGCCGTGGTACATCCTCTCCCGAAAAAGGGAAAGGACAACTCCAATCCGGCGAATCTCCGGTCGATAAGTCTTCTTCCGAGTATCAGCAAGGTATTCGAAAAAGTTATCAATAGAGCTCTGTTTCAGTGGGCAGAGGACAACAATATCATACCGGATAATCAGTTCGGATTTAAGGCGAGACATGACACCATTCATGCCGCGTCTAAACTCGTTTCTGATATCCAATGGAACAAATCCAAAAAGCAGTGTACGGGTGCCTGTCTGGTTGATTTGGAGAAGGCTTTCGACACCGTATGGCTAGAAGGTCTTTATCTAAAGCTGACCAGGCTTGGCATAAGTAAACCGCTATTGTATATGCTTTATGATATGCTCAATGGTAGAAAGTTTGTTGTCAAAAGTGGCAATGTAACTTCTACCGCAACATTCAATATTAAAAATGGTCTTCAACAGGGAGCGGTAAACTCGCCGATTCTATTCAGTATTTACACCAGCGATCTGATAGGTAGTTTAACTCAGGCAATTGCGTATGCCGATGATCTAATTGCGTACAGAACAGCCCCAAAAGTTGAGGTCATCAGAATTCTTTTGCAGCGTGACTTCGACAAGATTCAGCGATATTGCGATGACTGGAAGTTGAAAATCAACTTTCAGAAATCAGAAACTATTCTGTTTAGGACTCCGTTGCATGGAGCCACAAGGGATACGAGAAAGAACTGGCGCAAGCTGGTGATCGTGGGGCCAAATGGACATCCACTGGCGAGTAAAAGTGTAGTAAAGTACCTTGGCATCTGGTTGGATCAGTATTTGTATTTCGACAGACATATAAGTGCGGCTCTGACCAGGGCTAGGGGAGCTTTTGCCCTGACGAAACGGTTGTTTTATAGCAGCCGGCTTGACACCAGGGTGAAGGTGATTTGCTACATGGCCCTCATCCGGCCGATGATTGCCTATGGATGCCCGGTTTGGTTCAACGTTGCCCCATCTCAAATGGAAAAGATTCGGGTGTTTGAGAGGCAGTGCCTTAGACGCTGCCTTGGATTACACAGAACACCAGAGTCGGAGTACACACGATACTATTCCAACCAGGTTCTATACAACGGGGCCAACATAAACAGAATAGATAATTTTTTGTTTAAGCTGATTCGGGGTCACATTGCAAGAGCGATGTCTTCAACCAACAGCTTAATTTTTGGGGCTTACTACCCAAACGACGATTATTATGAGAGTGTACGTCTAAGCGGCTTTATTCCGCCCGATGCTTTCCTCTATTTAGACAGTCGAGGCCTGGTCCAGGATAGAGCGGCGATCCCGCTAATCTACCACGTCGGCCGTAGAACTGTAGATAGGCGACTCCTTTACAACCGAGACGTCCTCGCACAAGGTGGAGCTGAGCACCTTCGGTTCAGTAGGACTGTGTCCGATCGGGACCGTAGAGATAGGGTAAGGCAGGAGAACCAGTTCTGGTGGCTGAAAATTGAAAATGGCAACATGGCTATTTAAAGTTGACTAAGCTTTTTTGTCTTGGCCGACTTACATAGGTTTAGGTGTATTAGTTTTAAGTAGGGACAGTCAGGGTGGCACAAAAAAAAAACAACAAAAAAAACACAAAAAACAAAAAAAAACAAAAAAAAAAAAAAAAAAAAAAAAAAACACAAACAAAAAAATATAAAAATCAAAAAATGCTTGCTGTGGCTGTTCTAGTTTTTAAGTAGTCTTAAGTAGTTCTAAGTAGTTTAAGTAGCTTTAAGTAGTTTTAATTAGCTTTATTATAGTTTTAAGTTTTATATAAAATAAAAAAAAAAAAGGATCAGAGAACCGAGTTTTTTGTAAATTCTTCTTGGTAAAAAATAAAAACCGATAGAATTTTAGTCTTAAGATAGTTAATAGGCCGAAAGGCATTAGTATTAAGTAATCATAGTTTAACTTAGAGCGCCCGCATGGGGCCAGTAAGTTAGTTGTAAGTTATTAATAAGTAGGCTAGTTTTTATGAATTTTTGTCTAGCTTTAAGATAGTTATAAGTTAAAATAAAAATAAAAATGAATTAAAAAAAAAAAAAAAAAAAAAAGTGGCGTCGGACCGCAGCGTAGAAGGTCTCAGGTTCGATCCCCGGTCGGGCCTAAAATTTATTGATGCTTTTTTTATAACCGTGAGGTTAAAAATTTTATTGAGTGGGAGAATCGGCAGATGGAAGAAAATATAAGTGCAGGGGCATCGAAAGGTGTCCCAGCAACAACATCAAAGCTGGCAACGGCACCATCAGCGGGAGCAGCTAAGGCTGCCCTAGCAACAGCTTCAAAGCCGACAACGGCACAGTCAACGGCAACGGCAGCAGCGAATGTTGCCATAACAACAGCAGGAGAAGCTCCAACGGCACCATCAGCCGAGAGCAACAAGAAGAGGAGGAAGAAGATCATATGTACTCCTAACCTCGTTAAACGCCGCTCCACCAACACTTCAGCCAAGCTGCCAGCTGAAGTAAAGGAGACGGTGCAAACAACAGCGGCAGCAAAAAATCAACAACAGTTGAACAACCCGCCATCAGACGATGAAACGGAATATATGTCCGAGGGGGGAGAGGGACTGTATTCAATAGGCGACAGCAACCAATTTGTTGACCTAACATCACCAGAGGCGTCGTCAGAAGACGAACCCGAACCCGAACCTTTCACTGATGAGCAAAGTATCAGAGAAAAAATTGTTGCTATTGAGGGGGCGATGGAGAGCCTCAAAAAACAATTGGCGCCACTGGTCATTGCGCTTAAAAATAAACAAGAAGCTCGTCGCGCAAAAGAAAAACAGGAGCGCGAGCAGAAAAACACACTACAGGCGTCACAAAAAGTAGTGCAACGTCAACAAATAAATGATGAACTGCCAAGCACATCAAAGCAGGCACAGCTAAACCAGCAACCAAAACAGCAACCAAAGCAACCACGACAGCAGTTGCAATCTCAACAGCCACAGCAGCAAGAAGGGCAACAGAAACAAAATCAGCAGCAGCAGAAACTACAACAAAAACAGCAGCAGAATCAACAGCAGCAGAACCAACAGCAGCAGAACCAGCAACAACAGAGTCATCAGCAGCAGCCACAGCCGCCCAAAACCAAAAAAGAAAAGGTGCCACCAATTAACACCTATAAGATGGAGCTAGAGGACACCCATAAATCTATGTAAGTCGGCCATAGGCAATAATTTTACAATAAAAAGAATAAATAAAGATAGGCATGCTATCAACTGCTTCACAGTAGAACAGCATAAAATTGTTAAAGATTTGTTAAAACAGTCCACTACAGAGTTCTTCAGCCTTACGCCTAAAGCTGATAAATTGCAAACGGTCCTTCTGAAGGGCATAGATTCCTGCACGGAACCACAGGCGCTCTTAAATGAACTCCGCCAAAAAGCGAGCGACGATCTCGAGTTTATCGGGGTCAAGCCGTTCGCTACAGTCAGACGGGAGAAGCGGAGTCTACCGTTCTTCCTAATACAGCTCTCACCCAGCAGCATACTGGATAGTTTGAGGAGTATCTCCATCCTCAACTACCAGGTTGTAACTTGGGATAGATTAAAGAGGCGCGGCGACATGCTTCAATGCATGCGCTGCCAAAGGTTCGGCCATGCTGCAGCAAACTGTGAAATGCAGTCACGCTGCGTCAAGTGTGGTGAGAACCACAAGGTAGAAGAGTGTAAGCTCGGACAGGAACGGGTTGAAGATAGGACCCAGCTTAAATGTGCACTTTGCCGAGGCGAAGGGCACCCCGCAAATTATCGGGGATGTCCAGCGTTTCAGCAGATTAAACAAAACAAAGCAGCTAGGCAGACAGAGGTAGAGAAACGCCCTTCAGTGCGTCCTCCTACAGTAACGCCCGTCAACCCCCAAATTTCCTATGCCCAAATGGCTTCAGGAAGGGGGAGTACGGTACAGCCTGCGCCAAAGGTAGCCCAACCGCCCCTCGTGCCCAAGGCACCGGACGCACAGGCCGAAATTAGAGGCATGTTGCTGGCAATTCAAGGCCAGTTAACAGGGTTCCACAAACAGATCAGGGAGCAGGCGACAAGAGTGGACTATCTCTACTCTGTTTTGCCTAGCTTAACGCAACTTAGGGGTTAAGGGCGCGCCGCCGGAGAGGCCCTTTAAGATCCTTGCTGTGAATGTAAATTCACTGATTACACTTTTTGTATTTCTTTCTTTCTGTATGAACGTAATTTTAGTAAAGTAATCAAAAATTGTGTGAATGTAATTTTAGTAAATTAAGCAAAAATTGTACATAAATAGAATTTTAAGATAATAAAATTTATCATTTGTGATCAAAAGGTTGTCGAGTGTACTTGATTATTATTGCTTCCCCCCACCAGTGGTAAGGGGCATTAATATTTCACAACAATACAACATACTCCAAAATACAAAGGTACAAAGAACCTTTTGTATTCATCTACGCTCTGATCAAGGTTATGCACCCTGTTCAGCCAGTCGGAGCAAAATAGTTCCGACTTAATCAACTTAATCTTACCGAAAGTGAAACAGCGCCCCCTATCTAGGCTTCAGGCATTACAATGATTAGTCCCCTTTCACACGAGGAAACTGAGTTGCCAGCAACATTCAGTTTTTTGCGAGAAGGGCAAGAAGTAAGAGGGGAAAATGAAATCTCCCCGGTCAACGATTCGACATTCCTCTTCACACACACAGTAGAGTGTGTTCAGTCAAGCTATTTTAACAGGAAACTGTCGAGAGCGACATTATCGTAGTTTTGACTTTTTCACTATAATTTTGTTTTATTTTTAATTAAACAATTAGGCTTATAAAACTTAAGGCTAGACAAAAATTGATCAAAACTAGCCTACTTATCAATAACTTACTGACAACTTATCCAACAAGCTACGGTCCTTATAAGTGGATGCGGTTAATGTGTATCTAATATTAGTTTCCGTTTTATATCTTATACCTTTACCGAAAATTTTAATTATTAATTTATTAATTAATGGATGGTGTGGAAATTAAAATATGGACTGAGCAATTAAAATTGGAAGGTGAGCAATTATTTTAGCCTGTGAGCATTTTGAAATTCGACTCGGTTACAAAGATTTGGGCGTTTGAAATTCCCATACAAGTGCAATTTGTTTATATATTTAAAAAAAAAAATAGAGGGAGTGAGCAATTATTTTATTGCATATGTGTATTGAGCAATTAGATATACATCGCCTGGCATTTTTTTTTTTTTTTATTCTGAAATGATTTAATTTTTAAAATTATGAGCATTTCAAAATTTTCAAAAATTTTAACTATCGATTTATTAATTAATGGATGGTGTGGAAATTAAAATATGGGCTGAGCAATTAAAATTGGAAGGTGAGCAATTATTTAAGCCTGTGAGCATTTTGATATACGACTCGGTTACAAAGATTTGGGCGTTTGAAATTCCCATACAAGTGGAATTTGTTTATATTTTTTTTTACAAAAATAGAGGGATGAGCAATTATTTTATTGCATATGTGTAATGAGCAATTAGATATACACCGCCTGGCATTTTTTTTTTTTATTCTGAAATGATTTAATTTTTAAAATTATAAGCATTTCAAAATTTGTCTTTGATACTGAGATATTACAATTTTAGTGCACGTAGAACATAACAAATTTATTAAAAAAAAATTCACATGGCGGATTCGAACCTGTGTATGTTCGTTTCCCAGCCACCAACTTTTTTTTTTTTTTTTTTTAATTCATTTTTATTTTTCATTTAACTTATAACTAACTTAAAGCTTGTTGCGGTAAAATTTACCACAACAAGTTTCACCAACCTATTCTTTTCCTTAACCCATTTTTAGCCTTCCTTTTTCGTTGCGGCTCCAAAATACCGGTAGAGTGCAGTTGAAACCTGGTTTCCATCAGCCAGAGTCCTACTCTTAAGGTATCTTGGAAAAGCAACACAAATAGGTTTTCATAGTTTAAGTTGTGTGACGGGCGGTCCACAAAACAATTTGGTGGGTGACAGATTGTCAGAGACAAGCTAATCGTGTGACAGATTGTCCACGAAATCATCGAGTGTGCGACAGATGGTCCACAAGAGGATACAACATGATGAATCTAACCCATGTTTAACGACATGTGTGACACCTTGTTCACACCACCCTAAATTTAGTATGGCTTAATGCCCAGCCTAAAGTGTCTTGAACACAAAAGTAAAATCACTTTGTGATGTGTTTCCCTTCCCTTTTTAAAATCTGCGCGAAAGTCTACGGGTTTTGCTTATTTTAACTTTCGCGAAAGGCAGTGAATCCTGTCTCCTCATTTTAGTTTGAACAGGGTGGTGATCCCATCTGACAAAATGTTTTCTTCCAACTTCGTAGTCTGGGCCGGTTCGCGCTGGGGGCTTTGTTCGTAGTTTTAAATAATTTTTCGCTTATCCTTTAGCTATAGGAATTGACGGGTGGGGACTGAACTTGTCCATTGAGCTACTTTTAGAAAGAGATCGCATGCGTGGCTCGATTCGACAACAGCGCACACTTCAGCTAATTGGCGGAGTGCTGCAGTTAGACTGTGACCGAAAAACACACGGACAAGCGATCTGAAAGAGATAGCAAGATATGGAATGGACGGCATGGACGAGCTAAGTCCGCCATTTTTGACTGACTTTGAAAAAGGTTACGAAAGCGGCTAGTTGAAAAGATTTGAAGCGAAAAATTATTTTCGATTTTTGCGAGTTTTTTTGTTTGTGAATAGAAAATTTTATTACGAAAAATCCCAGTTTGGGGATCTATAAGATTGGAAAAAATAGAGAAGCTATTTTTCGGTGCTAAATTTGTTGGAAAGGAAAACTTTTTGCTGGAGGCGGTCAGGACAGGTAGTTCCAGATTGGGAAAACAATTGAGGAGATAGGATTCCACTATAATAAAGAAGCTAAGTATTACATTGTTTAGTTTTGTCCAGTGTCTATTCGTTTGGTTTGTCGGCCAGGAAAAGTGGCAAAATTTTACCCGCGTAGGCTTTCGTTCCGTTCATCTTTTATTCTCCCGAAATTGCGGGACTCGCGACCTTTCTAGTTGTCCTTGTACAGTTGTGGTTTTCGGGAACTTTCCCTTTGTGATTTTACTTCGTGTTCTTGTGACACAAAGAAATTGTTCTTGCTATTTTTTTTTTGAGTTGTTATTTTCTTTTAATTTCGAGAATTTGCCTTCTGCCAATCTCGAAAAACCTTTGTTTAACTTCTCTTTTGTGTTTGAAAAGATTCTGGGTTTTAATCCAGGCTTCGGCCACGGTTTCCCAGACACCCCCCATACAGATCAATAAAACTTTCAATTTCCCATTAGGAAATTAATTTCAGTATTTTATTTTGCAATTTTGGAGTTTATTTTACAGGTACTGGTTAAGGCAAACTACCCTATAAAAAGTTTCCTGGCGCCCACTTTCGAAAGTAAGTACGCCCCTGTACTTACCTTCTCGTTTATTATTTCATTTTATTTCATTTTATATCATTTTTATATTTGTTTGATATTCCTCTTTAATCGGATCGGATTAAAAAGGAATATCAAATCGAACCCACCCCTAAGACTGAGCTACGGGAGACAGCACTGTATGTGTTGTTGGTTGCTGATTTGTTCATCGAACGAACCTGTTGTCATTTTGACATTTCGAATTTCATTTCTAATTCTAATTAAATTCATAAGTCGTGTTGCACGCCGGGATCGTGCTTTCGGTTTGTTTTATTCAATAAATAATTCTTATTATTAATTAATCGAATTCGTTTTGTTATCGTGATATTGGAATCCGTTTTCCAATATTACGATTATAGTTTAAAGTCGGTTCGCGGAACAAATATTTGCAACAATTGGCGTCCACAACGTGGGGCTCGCCCTTGAGTGTTTTTTTTTTTGTATAAACTTCCATCCCTTGTGTGTCGTGTGTGTGCCTTCGGCAGTTTTAGGGAAGTTTTTTTTTTAATTTATTTAATAAAAATATTTACTTGGTGTTTTTTTTTTTCTTAGGTGCACTTAAAAGTGCATAGACAAATTGAAGAATTTAGCCATTGGTGCAGGCAGTCCTACTTAATTGGCTATCGAGTGGAAGTGAGGAGTGAAGAAGTGAAAGGAAAAGGCAAGGGAAGTTGCTAATAAAGGAGGCGGTAAAAGTTAAGGCATATTTTGTGAGTGTTTTTTTTTCTTTTCTTTTTTCATAATCGAATTAATAATTAATTTAATTTATTGCCACATTTGGGCGAATTTTTTTTTGATATACGCCATTTTATCGAGTGGGCATATAGCTGTCTCACTCACTCTTTTCAAATATTGTTTTGTTTCAAGTTTGAGTTAATCGAACTTGTAAACAAGAACTGGGCTACCATTTTAATTCTCGCCAGTACTTTTTGTTGCCACTTTGACAATTTTTTTTTTACTTTCGCGAATTATTTTTCTTGTTCGTGGTGATTAATTTTAAACCTTTTTAATTATATTTTATTCTAAGTTTTTGATTTTGATTTTAAATTATTATTATTATTATTGATTCTAAATTGTTTTAATTTTGAAAACGAGTGCCAGCTAAGTAGTTGGGATATTATACCGGTTGTTTTTAAATACTTTTGAGTTCGTTTTTGTTACTTTTTTTTAGTTTTTTTTTTTTATATTGTTAAAATGGAATTGAGTCAGGTGAATAGGATGAGATAACATATGAAATCGAATGCAGGGGTTTAACGGTAGGGACGGTTGAGGACATGCGTAAAGCGCTTAGAGTAGCTATTAAATTAGAGCGTAGGAATTCTTTTGTGTCTCCAGGATATCCATTCAGTTTTGAACAGGATACGGTAGCGGTTGAGAGAAAGTTAGAGGAAATAAATAAGTTGTTAGAAATCCGCCGAAAACAGAAACTTCGACGGAATATTTGAAAATTTTAACGAAAGTTGAGTGGTGTCTACGTAGGATGGAAAGGAGCATTCCAGAAAAGGAAAGTGAGGATAAAGTGAAGCTAGTGTTGAAAAATAAAATAGTGATGGCTATGGCAAATTTAGATGGGGATGAAGACGATGATGTTGAAATTGAGGAAGATAAACAAGATCAGAATAAAGGAACAGGAAAGAACATTGTGGTTGAAAAACAGCGTTCAGCTGAACCCCAGATGAATGGATCAGTGAGTACTGCTGCCGGTACACCTATAGGGTTAGGAGAGGCAAACAAGAAAAACGATAATGGTGTTCAGGTGAACCCTATCGTAAATCAGGAAAACGTTAGTACAGGGAAATTTCAAAATATAGCTAAATGGGAGGTGAAGTTCACTGGAGAGCGCTGTGGTGCCTCAGTGAACTCATTTTTAGAAAGGGTTGAAGAGATGAGGCAGGCCAGAGGGGTTTCGGAAACCCAACTGTTTAAAGCAGCTGTGGAGTTATTCGTAGGGAAAGCTTTAATTTGGTTTAGGGCAATTAGGATTTCAGTCAATTCGTGGTCGGAACTCGTCAGGGAGTTGAAACTCGAGTTCTTGCCACCGAATTACGACGACCAACTTCTTGAGGAGATAAGGCACCGCACACAAGGGAAGGATGAATCGATAGGAGTTTACGTTGCTACGATGCAAAACTTATTTGGTAGGTTGACCGATCCAATTTCGGAAAATAGGAAATTGTCAATGATTCAAAGGAACTTGACACCTTTTTACCAAACTCAACTTGGGTTGGCGAAGCCAAGTTGCGTTTCGGATTTAGTTGCGTTAGGTAGAAATTTGGAAGCAGTAAGGGCAAATGTGGAGGCTTATGTTCCCCCACCCAATGTTAGGAGTAATAGGACTTTGCTAGAACCGGATCTAGCATACGTAGGTGTTAGCACTCCATCCGTTTCGGTTGTTTCGGAAAATAACGGAACCGCTCGTCAGGCCCAAACATCGAACCAATCTCGATCTCATTCTTCTGTTAGGTGTTTTAATTGCAATGGATCAGGCCATTTTGCAAATAGGTGCTCTGCTCCTAGGCGTTGTTTCGGTTGCGGTGAGTTAGGTGTCAGCAGACAAAACTGTCGTCGCTGTTCGGGAAATGGGCAACGGACTCCTGCGCCAGCAGGACGGGAAGTCCGAAGACGTTGATAGGGTTGCCTGCTGGTAACCAGTCGGCAGATAGAATTCATTTAGGTTTTACTTTGGAGGCAAACGGTAAAGATACTGTTAGCATTTATGGTTCAAGGTTTGTAGGTTTATTAGATTCAGGAGCTTCTAGAACCATAATAGGTAGGGATGCATGGAAAATCTTTCAAAGTTTAGGACTTTCATTAAAGAAAGACACTGTTCACTGCGTGTGTTTGGCAGATGGAACAGGAGTCGAAGTGTTAGGAATTATCTCTCTTCCAATTATAGTTGAGGATAGGGCAGTTTTAGTTGACTGTTTAGTCATTCCCTCCTTACCACATACGGTGATTCTCGGCGCAGATTTTTGGGCGCTGTCGGGTATCGTCCCGGATTTGAGGTCTCGTATTTGGAATTTTTCGGAACAGGACAGTCCAGTTTCGATTTGTTCTATAACAGAACGATCTGAATTGAGTGTTAGGGAAATCCAAACTTTAGAAACTTTGATTGAAGAATCTTTTAGGAAGATGCCTGAAGGCTTAGGGTGCACAACATTAGTCGAGCACAAAATTAGGACGTCGGCGGAGCCGATAAAACAAAGGTATTATCCGGTCTCCCCGGCAATGCAGGAACACATCGATAGGGAACTAAACGAAATGTTAGAGTCAGGAGTTATTGAGAGATCGACAAGTGCTTGGTCATCTCCAATACTTTTAGTTAAAAAGAAAGATGGCTCCTATAGATTCTGTGTGGATTATAGGAAGCTAAATAAGAGTACAGATAGGGACGCGTATCCACTCCCGTATATTAACGCAATTTTAGATAGACTTCGAGGTGCTAGGTTCTTGTCTTCACTGGATATCAAGTCAGCTTACTGGCAGATACCTATGGAGGAAGAATCTAAACCTTTTGCAGCTTTTACGGTTCCTGGGAGGGGTCTCTTCCAGTTTAGGAGAATGCCTTTCGGTCTCACAATTCACCTGCGACTTGGCAGAGATTTATCGACACAGTCTTGGGTGCCGATTTAGAGCCATTCGTTTTCGTCTATTTAGACGACATTATCATTATTTCAGAAACTTTTGAGAAGCATCTTGAAATTCTGAATGAGGTCTTGAAGAGGTTAAGTGAAGCAGGTTTGAAGGTTAGTAGGGAAAAGTGCAACTTTTGCATGTCATCTTTAAAATTTTTAGGAAATGTAGTGGATCGAAATGGTTTACATGTAGATCCAGAGAAAGTTGATAGTATGGTTAGGATTCCGGCACCGAGGAATGTGAAAGAAGTTAGGAGTTTTATAGGGACAGTTTCATGGTACCGACGTTTTGTACCAAACTTTGCAGAGTTACTTAGGCCATTGTCAGATTTGTTAAAAAAAAATAAGAAGTTCAATTGGACTCAAGAATGTGAGGATAGTTTTAGGAGGGCAAAGGAGTGTTTGGTGACAGCACCTATACTAACATGCCCAGATTTTAAACGACCTTTTGTCGTTCAAACAGACGCTTCAGATTATGGGATCGGTGCAGTTCTTTCACAGAACTTTGAGGAAGGGGAAAAGGTTGTCTGTTACCTTAGTAGGTCCTTAAATAGGAATGAACGAAATTACAGCACCACAGAAAAGGAATGCTTGGCTGTATTATGGGCTATTGAGAAGTTGCGACCGTATCTCGAAGGTGTTCGATTTACAGTCGTAACGGATCATTATTCCTTGGTATGGCTGAGTAATTTGAAAGATCCACAGGGTAGGTTGGCTCGTTGGGCCATTAGGTTACAACAGTTCGACTATGAAATTATTCATCGCAAGGGTAAAGAGCATGTAGTCCCAGATATGCTTTCTCGGGGAGTGCCGCAGTTGGGTGGTATCTCAGAAGAGGATGTAGACCCTTGGGTGTCAAAAATGATTTCATCAGTCAATACAAATCCACTTAGGTATCCGGCTTGGAGGGTTGAACAAGGGAAGTTGTTCAAACTGGTGAAGCCAAACCACATTGTAGTTCATGAAACTAATCAGGAATGGAGAGAATCAATCAATCAGGAATGGAGAGAATCAATCAGATTCTTAAGACGACGTTGAGGGCGTACGTCGCTGAAAACCACAGATCGTGGGATTCACAGCTTAGCAAGGTGGCGTGTGCTATTCGCACGTCACAACATGAGGTTTTGAGAGTTTCGCCGTATTATGCGAACTTCGGTAGGGACATGGTGACTTCGGGTCGAGAAGCACCATCAATAGGTGATAGTTCAGGAAACGTTCAGGATCTGGATGAGATCGCTGAGCGCTTCAAAGAACTGAGGGTCGATATAGGGAAAAAATTGCAAGCAGCATCTAAGAGATCTGCTCAAGCCTACAATCTTCGACGGCGTGATGTTCAATATCACCCCGGCGAAATTGTATGGCGTAGGAACTTTTCGTTGTCGGATGCCGCGAATTATTATGCCGCCAAATTAGCACCGAAGTTTGTCGGTCCGTTTAAAATTAAGAAGCGTGTGTCACCTTGGACATATGTCTTAGAAGATAGTAATGGTAAAGAGCGCGGAACGTGGCATGTTAAAGATCTAAAACCGTACACCGATGCATCCGAAGATTAATTTTTTTTAAATAACGTAGCTTAATTTTTTTGGTAACGTAGTTTGTTTTTTTAGCTTACGGCAATGATTTTTAGTTTCAGTTTTTGTTTTTGCTTTTCATTTGGATGGAAAATCCTTTTCATTTTCCATTACCTTGGTAGATCTTAGAAAATGTGTTACAGAAATGTAAGCACATTTTCTGGGAGGTAAGGGTGGGATTTGTTGCGGTAAAATTTACCACAACAAGTTTCACCAACCTATTCTTTTCCTTAATCCATTTTTAGCCTTCCTTTTTCGTTGCGGCTCCAAAATACCGGTAGAGTGCAGTTGAAACCTGGTTTCCATCAGCCAGAGTCCTACTCTTAAGGTATCTTGGAAAAGCAACACAAATAGGTTTTCATAGTTTAAGTTGTGTGACGGGCGGTCCACAAAACAATTTGGTGGGTGACAGATTGTCAGAGACAAGCTAATCGTGTGACAGATTGTCCACGAAATCATCGAGTGTGCGACAGATGGTCCACAAGAGGATACAACATGATGAATCTAACCCATGTTTAACGACATGTGTGACACCTTGTTCACACCACCCTAAATTTAGTATGGCTTAATGCCCAGCCTAAAGTGTCTTGAACACAAAAGTAAAATCACTTTGTGATGTGTTTCCCTTCCCTTTTTAAAATCTGCGCGAAAGTCTACGGGTTTTGCTTATTTTAACTTTCGCGAAAGGCAGTGAATCCTGTCTCCTCATTTTAGTTTGAACAGGGTGGTGATCCCATCTGACAAAATGTTTTCTTCCAACTTCGTAGTCTGGGCCGGTTCGCGCTGGGGGCTTTGTTCGTAGTTTTAAATAATTTTTCGCTTATCCTTTAGCTATAGGAATTGACGGGTGGGGACTGAACTTGTCCATTGAGCTACTTTTAGAAAGAGATCGCATGCGTGGCTCGATTCGACAACAGCGCACACTTCAGCTAATTGGCGGAGTGCTGCAGTTAGACTGTGACCGAAAAACACACGGACAAGCGATCTGAAAGAGATAGCAAGATATGGAATGGACGGCATGGACGAGCTAAGTCCGCCATTTTTGACTGACTTTGAAAAAGGTTACGAAAGCGGCTAGTTGAAAAGATTTGAAGCGAAAAATTATTTTCGATTTTTGCGAGTTTTTTTGTTTGTGAATAGAAAATTTTATTACGAGAAATCCCAGTTTGGGGATCTATAAGATTGGAAAAAATAGAGAAGCTATTTTTCGGTGCTAAATTTGTTGGAAAGGAAAACTTTTTGCTGGAGGCGGTCAGGACAGGTAGTTCCAGATTGGGAAAACAATTGAGGAGATAGGATTCCACTATAATAAAGAAGCTAAGTATTACATTGTTTAGTTTTGTCCAGTGTCTATTCGTTTGGTTTGTCGGCCAGGAAAAGTGGCAAAATTTTACCCGCGTAGGCTTTCGTTCCGTTCATCTTTTATTCTCCCGAAATTGCGGGACTCGCGACCTTTCTAGTTGTCCTTGTACAGTTGTGGTTTTCGGGAACTTTCCCTTTGTGATTTTACTTCGTGTTCTTGTGACACAAAGAAATTGTTCTTGCTATTTTTTTTTTGAGTTGTTATTTTCTTTTAATTTCGAGAATTTGCCTTCTGCCAATCTCGAAAAACCTTTGTTTAACTTCTCTTTTGTGTTTGAAAAGATTCTGGGTTTTAATCCAGGCTTCGGCCACGGTTTCCCAGACACCCCCCATACAGATCAATAAAACTTTCAATTTCCCATTAGGAAATTAATTTCAGTATTTTATTTTGCAATTTTGGAGTTTATTTTACAGGTACTGGTTAAGGCAAACTACCCTATAAAAAGTTTCCTGGCGCCCACTTTCGAAAGTAAGTACGCCCCTGTACTTACCTTCTCGTTTATTATTTCATTTTATTTCATTTTATATCATTTTTATATTTGTTTGATATTCCTCTTTAATCGGATCGGATTAAAAAGGAATATCAAATCGAACCCACCCCTAAGACTGAGCTACGGGAGACAGCACTGTATGTGTTGTTGGTTGCTGATTTGTTCATCGAACGAACCTGTTGTCATTTTGACATTTCGAATTTCATTTCTAATTCTAATTAAATTCATAAGTCGTGTTGCACGCCGGGATCGTGCTTTCGGTTTGTTTTATTCAATAAATAATTCTTATTATTAATTAATCGAATTCGTTTTGTTATCGTGATATTGGAATCCGTTTTCCAATATTACGATTATAGTTTAAAGTCGGTTCGCGGAACAAATATTTGCAACAATTGGCGTCCACAACGTGGGGCTCGCCCTTGAGTGTTTTTTTTTTTGTATAAACTTCCATCCCTTGTGTGTCGTGTGTGTGCCTTCGGCAGTTTTAGGGAAGTTTTTTTTTTAATTTATTTAATAAAAATATTTACTTGGTGTTTTTTTTTTTCTTAGGTGCACTTAAAAGTGCATAGACAAATTGAAGAATTTAGCCATTGGTGCAGGCAGTCCTACTTAATTGGCTATCGAGTGGAAGTGAGGAGTGAAGAAGTGAAAGGAAAAAGCAAGGGAAGTTGCTAATAAAGGAGGCGGTAAAAGTTAAGGCATATTTTGTGAGTGTTTTTTTTTCTTTTCTTTTTTCATAATCGAATTAATAATTAATTTAATTTATTGCGACATTTGGGCGAATTTTTTTTTGATATACGCCATTTTATCGAGTGGGCATATAGCTGTCTCACTCACTCTTTTCAAATATTGTTTTGTTTCAAGTTTGAGTTAATCGAACTTGTAAACAAGAACTGGGCTACCATTTTAATTCTCGCCAGTACTTTTTGTTGCCACTTTGACAATTTTTTTTTTACTTTCGCGAATTATTTTTCTTGTTCGTGGTGATTAATTTTAAACCTTTTTAATTATATTTTATTCTAAGTTTTTGATTTTGATTTTAAATTATTATTATTATTATTGATTCTAAATTGTTTTAATTTTGAAAACGAGTGCCAGCTAAGTAGTTGGGATATTATACCGGTTGTTTTTAAATACTTTTGAGTTCGTTTTTGTTACTTTTTTTTAGTTTTTTTTTTTTATATTGTTAAAATGGAATTGAGTCAGGTGAATAGGATGAGATAACATATGAAATCGAATGCAGGGGTTTAACGGTAGGGACGGTTGAGGACATGCGTAAAGCGCTTAGAGTAGCTATTAAATTAGAGCGTAGGAATTCTTTTGTGTCTCCAGGATATCCATTCAGTTTTGAACAGGATACGGTAGCGGTTGAGAGAAAGTTAGAGGAAATAAATAAGTTGTTAGAAATCCGCCGAAAACAGAAACTTCGACGGAATATTTGAAAATTTTAACGAAAGTTGAGTGGTGTCTACGTAGGATGGAAAGGAGCATTCCAGAAAAGGAAAGTGAGGATAAAGTGAAGCTAGTGTTGAAAAATAAAATAGTGATGGCTATGGCAAATTTAGATGGGGATGAAGACGATGATGTTGAAATTGAGGAAGATAAACAAGATCAGAATAAAGGAACAGGAAAGAACATTGTGGTTGAAAAACAGCGTTCAGCTGAACCCCAGATGAATGGATCAGTGAGTACTGCTGCCGGTACACCTATAGGGTTAGGAGAGGCAAACAAGAAAAACGATAATGGTGTTCAGGTGAACCCTATCGTAAATCAGGAAAACGTTAGTACAGGGAAATTTCAAAATATAGCTAAATGGGAGGTGAAGTTCACTGGAGAGCGCTGTGGTGCCTCAGTGAACTCATTTTTAGAAAGGGTTGAAGAGATGAGGCAGGCCAGAGGGGTTTCGGAAACCCAACTGTTTAAAGCAGCTGTGGAGTTATTCGTAGGGAAAGCTTTAATTTGGTTTAGGGCAATTAGGATTTCAGTCAATTCGTGGTCGGAACTCGTCAGGGAGTTGAAACTCGAGTTCTTGCCACCGAATTACGACGACCAACTTCTTGAGGAGATAAGGCACCGCACACAAGGGAAGGATGAATCGATAGGAGTTTACGTTGCTACGATGCAAAACTTATTTGGTAGGTTGACCGATCCAATTTCGGAAAATAGGAAATTGTCAATGATTCAAAGGAACTTGACACCTTTTTACCAAACTCAACTTGGGTTGGCGAAGCCAAGTTGCGTTTCGGATTTAGTTGCGTTAGGTAGAAATTTGGAAGCAGTAAGGGCAAATGTGGAGGCTTATGTTCCCCCACCCAATGTTAGGAGTAATAGGACTTTGCTAGAACCGGATCTAGCATACGTAGGTGTTAGCACTCCATCCGTTTCGGTTGTTTCGGAAAATAACGGAACCGCTCGTCAGGCCCAAACATCGAACCAATCTCGATCTCATTCTTCTGTTAGGTGTTTTAATTGCAATGGATCAGGCCATTTTGCAAATAGGTGCTCTGCTCCTAGGCGTTGTTTCGGTTGCGGTGAGTTAGGTGTCAGCAGACAAAACTGTCGTCGCTGTTCGGGAAATGGGCAACGGACTCCTGCGCCAGCAGGACGGGAAGTCCGAAGACGTTGATAGGGTTGCCTGCTGGTAACCAGTCGGCAGATAGAATTCATTTAGGTTTTACTTTGGAGGCAAACGGTAAAGATACTGTTAGCATTTATGGTTCAAGGTTTGTAGGTTTATTAGATTCAGGAGCTTCTAGAACCATAATAGGTAGGGATGCATGGAAAATCTTTCAAAGTTTAGGACTTTCATTAAAGAAAGACACTGTTCACTGCGTGTGTTTGGCAGATGGAACAGGAGTCGAAGTGTTAGGAATTATCTCTCTTCCAATTATAGTTGAGGATAGGGCAGTTTTAGTTGACTGTTTAGTCATTCCCTCCTTACCACATACGGTGATTCTCGGCGCAGATTTTTGGGCGCTGTCGGGTATTGTCCCGGATTTGAGGTCTCGTATTTGGAATTTTTCGGAACAGGACAGTCCAGTTTCGATTTGTTCTATAACAGAACGATCTGAATTGAGTGTTAGGGAAATCCAAACTTTAGAAACTTTGATTGAAGAATCTTTTAGGAAGATGCCTGAAGGCTTAGGGTGCACAACATTAGTCGAGCACAAAATTAGGACGTCGGCGGAGCCGATAAAACAAAGGTATTATCCGGTCTCCCCGGCAATGCAGGAACACATCGATAGGGAACTAAACGAAATGTTAGAGTCAGGAGTTATTGAGAGATCGACAAGTGCTTGGTCATCTCCAATACTTTTAGTTAAAAAGAAAGATGGCTCCTATAGATTCTGTGTGGATTATAGGAAGCTAAATAAGAGTACAGATAGGGACGCGTATCCACTCCCGTATATTAACGCAATTTTAGATAGACTTCGAGGTGCTAGGTTCTTGTCTTCACTGGATATCAAGTCAGCTTACTGGCAGATACCTATGGAGGAAGAATCTAAACCTTTTGCAGCTTTTACGGTTCCTGGGAGGGGTCTCTTCCAGTTTAGGAGAATGCCTTTCGGCCTTCACAATTCACCTGCGACTTGGCAGAGATTTATCGACACAGTCTTGGGTGCCGATTTAGAGCCATTCGTTTTCGTCTATTTAGACGACATTATCATTATTTCAGAAACTTTTGAGAAGCATCTTGAAATTCTGAATGAGGTCTTGAAGAGGTTAAGTGAAGCAGGTTTGAAGGTTAGTAGGGAAAAGTGCAACTTTTGCATGTCATCTTTAAAATTTTTAGGAAATGTAGTGGATCGAAATGGTTTACATGTAGATCCAGAGAAAGTTGATAGTATGGTTAGGATTCCGGCACCGAGGAATGTGAAAGAAGTTAGGAGTTTTATAGGGACAGTTTCATGGTACCGACGTTTTGTACCAAACTTTGCAGAGTTACTTAGGCCATTGTCAGATTTGTTAAAAAAAAATAAGAAGTTCAATTGGACTCAAGAATGTGAGGATAGTTTTAGGAGGGCAAAGGAGTGTTTGGTGACAGCACCTATACTAACATGCCCAGATTTTAAACGACCTTTTGTCGTTCAAACAGACGCTTCAGATTATGGGATCGGTGCAGTTCTTTCACAGAACTTTGAGGAAGGGGAAAAGGTTGTCTGTTACCTTAGTAGGTCCTTAAATAGGAATGAACGAAATTACAGCACCACAGAAAAGGAATGCTTGGCTGTATTATGGGCTATTGAGAAGTTGCGACCGTATCTCGAAGGTGTTCGATTTACAGTCGTAACGGATCATTATTCCTTGGTATGGCTGAGTAATTTGAAAGATCCACAGGGTAGGTTGGCTCGTTGGGCCATTAGGTTACAACAGTTCGACTATGAAATTATTCATCGCAAGGGTAAAGAGCATGTAGTCCCAGATATGCTTTCTCGGGGAGTGCCGCAGTTGGGTGGTATCTCAGAAGAGGATGTAGACCCTTGGGTGTCAAAAATGATTTCATCAGTCAATACAAATCCACTTAGGTATCCGGCTTGGAGGGTTGAACAAGGGAAGTTGTTCAAACTGGTGAAGCCAAACCACATTGTAGTTCATGAAACTAATCAGGAATGGAGAGAATCAATCAATCAGGAATGGAGAGAATCAATCAGATTCTTAAGACGACGTTGAGGGCGTACGTCGCTGAAAACCACAGATCGTGGGATTCACAGCTTAGCAAGGTGGCGTGTGCTATTCGCACGTCACAACATGAGGTTTTGAGAGTTTCGCCGTATTATGCGAACTTCGGTAGGGACATGGTGACTTCGGGTCGAGAAGCACCATCAATAGGTGATAGTTCAGGAAACGTTCAGGATCTGGATGAGATCGCTGAGCGCTTCAAAGAACTGAGGGTCGATATAGGGAAAAAATTGCAAGCAGCATCTAAGAGATCTGCTCAAGCCTACAATCTTCGACGGCGTGATGTTCAATATCACCCCGGCGAAATTGTATGGCGTAGGAACTTTTCGTTGTCGGATGCCGCGAATTATTATGCCGCCAAATTAGCACCGAAGTTTGTCGGTCCGTTTAAAATTAAGAAGCGTGTGTCACCTTGGACATATGTCTTAGAAGATAGTAATGGTAAAGAGCGCGGAACGTGGCATGTTAAAGATCTAAAACCGTACACCGATGCATCCGAAGATTAATTTTTTTTAAATAACGTAGCTTAATTTTTTTGGTAACGTAGTTTGTTTTTTTAGCTTACGGCAATGATTTTTAGTTTCAGTTTTTGTTTTTGCTTTAAATTTGGATGGAAAATCCTTTTCATTTTCCATTACCTTGGTAGATCTTAGAAAATGTGTTACAGAAATGTAAGCACATTTTCTGGGAGGTAAGGGTGGGATTTGTTGCGGTAAAATTTACCACAACAAGTTTCACCAACCTATTCTTTTCCTTAATCCATTTTTAGCCTTCCTTTTTCGTTGCGGCTCCAAAATACCGGTAGAGTGCAGTTGAAACCTGGTTTCCATCAGCCAGAGTCCTACTCTTAAGGTATCTTGGAAAAGCAACACAAATAGGTTTTCATAGTTTAAGTTGTGTGACGGGCGGTCCACAAAACAATTTGGTGGGTGACAGATTGTCAGAGACAAGCTAATCGTGTGACAGATTGTCCAGGAAATCATCGAGTGTGCGACAGATGGTCCACAAGAGGATACAACATGATGAATCTAACCCATGTTTAACGACATGTGTGACACCTTGTTCACACCACCCTAAATTTAGTATGGCTTAATGCCCAGCCTAAATTGTCTTGAACACAAAAGTAAAATCACTTTGCGATGTGTTTCCCTTCCCCTTTTAAAATCTGCGCGAAAGTCTATGGGTTTTGCTTATTTTAACTTTCGCGAAAGGCAGTGAATCCTGTCTCCTCATTTTAGTTTGAACAGGGTGGTGATCCCATCTGACAAAATGTTTTCTTCCAACTTCGTAGTCTGGGCCGGTTCGCGCTGGGGGCTTTGTTCGTAGTTTTAAATAATTTTTCGCTTATCTTTTAGCTATAGGAATTGACGGGTGGGAACTGAACTTGTCCATTGAGCTACTTTTAGAAAGAGATCGCATGCGTGGCTCGATTCGACAACAGCGCACACTTCAGCTAATTGGCGGAGTGCTGCAGTTAGACTGTGACCGAAAAACACACGGACAAGCGATCTGAAAGAGATAGCAAGATATGGAATGGACGGCATGGACGAGCTAAGTCCGCCATTTTTGACTGACTTTGAAAAAGGTTACGAAAGCGGCTAGTTGAAAAGATTTGAAGCGAAAAATTATTTTCGATTTTTGCGAGTTTTTTTGTTTGTGAATAGAAAATTTTATTACGAAAAATCCCAGTTTGGGGATCTATAAGATTGGAAAAATAGAGAAGCTATTTTTCGGTGCTAAATTTGTTGGAAAGGAAAACTTTTTGCTGGAGGCGGTCAGGACAGGTAGTTCCAGATTGGGAAAACAATTGAGGAGATAGGATTCCACTATAATAAAGAAGCTAAGTATTACATTGTTTAGTTTTGTCCAGTGTCTATTCGTTTGGTTTATCGGCCAGGAAAAGTGGCAAAATTTTACCCGCGTAGGCTTTCGTTCCGTTGATCTTTTATTCTCCCGAAATTGCGGGACTCGCGACCGTTCTAGTTGTCCTTGTACAGTTGTGGTTTCCGGGAACTTTCCCTTTGTGATTTTACTTCGTGTTCTTGTGACACAAAGAAATTGTTCTTGCTATTTTTTTTTTGAGTTGTTATTTTCTTTT
Organism: Leucozona laternaria; assembly: GCA_932273885.2. Lineage (NCBI taxonomy): Eukaryota > Metazoa > Arthropoda > Insecta > Diptera > Syrphidae > Leucozona > Leucozona laternaria. The sequence goes on from OW026366.1 coordinate 141,356,373, forward strand.
AATTTCGAGAATTTCCCTTCTGCCAATCTCGAAAAACCTTTGTTTAACTTCTCTTTTGTGTTTGAAAAGATTCTGGGTTTTAATCCAGGCTTCGGCCACGGTTTCCCAGACACCCCCCATACAGATCAATAAAACTTTCAATTTTCCATTAGGAAATTAATTTCAGTATTTTATTTTGCAATTTTGGAGTTTATTTTACAGGTACTGGTTAAGGCAAACTACCCTATAAAAAGTTTCCTGGCGCCCACTTTCGAAAGTAAGTACGCCCCTGTACTTACCTTCTCGTTTATTATTTCATTTTATTTCATTTTATATCATTTTTATATTTGTTTGATATTCCTCTTTAATCGGATCGGATTAAAAAGGAATATCAAATCGAACCCACCCCTGAGACTGAGCTACGGGAGACAGCACTGTATGTGTTGTTGGTTGCTGATTTGTTCATCGAACGAACCTGTTGTCATTTTGTAATTTCGAATTTCATTTCTAATTCTAATTAAATTCATAAGTCGTGTTGCACGCCGGGATCGTGCTTTCGGTTTGTTTTATTCAATAAATAATTCTTATTATTAATTAATCGAATTCGTTTTGTTATCGTGATATTGGAATCCGTTTTCCAATATTACGATTATAGTTTAAAGTCGGTTCGCGGAACAAATATTTGCAACAAGCTAGACAAAAATTCATAAAAACTAGCCTACTTATCAATAACTTACAACTAACTTACTGGCCCCATGCGGACGCTCTAAGTTAAACTTTGATAACTTAATACTAATGCCTTTCGGCCTATTAACTATCTTAAGACTAAAATTCTTATGGGTTTTTATTTTTTACCGAGAAGAATTTATAAAAAAAACTCGGTTGTCGGATCGTTTTTTTTTATATTTTATATAAAACTTACAAACTACTTAAAACTATTATAAAGCTAATTCAAACTACTTAGACTACTTAGAACTACTTAAGACTACTTAAAAACTAGAACAGCCACAGCAAGCATTTTTTGATTTTGGTTTTATTATTTTTTTGTAAAGTTTTTGTTTTTATATTTGTTTTATTTTTTTGTTTTTTGTGTTTTTTTTTGTGCCACCCTGACTGTCCCTACTTAAAACTAATACACCTAAACCTATGTAAGTCGGCCAAGACAAGAAAGCTTAGTCAACTTTAAATAGCCATGTTGCCATTTTCAATTTTTAACCACCAGAACTGGTTCTCCTGCTTTACCCTATCTTTTCGGTCCCGATCGGACGCAGTCCTACTGAACCGAAGGTGCTCTGCTCCGCCTTGTGCGAGGATGTCTCGGTTGTAAAGGAGTCGCCTATCTACAGTTCTACGGCCGACGTGGTAGATTAGCGGGATCGCCGCTCTATCCTGGACCAGGCCTTGACTGTCTAAATAGAGGAAAGCATCGGGCGGAATAAAGCCGCTTAGACGTACACTCTCATAATAATCGTCGTTAGGGTAGTAAGCCCCAAAAATTAAGCTGTTGGTTGAAGACATCGCTCTTGCAATGTGACCCCGAATCAGCTTAAACAAAAAATTATCTATTCTGTTTATGTTGGCCCCGTTGTATAGAACCTGGTTGGAATAGTATCGTGTGTACTCCGACTCTGGTGTTCTGTGTAATCCAAGGCAGCGTCTAAGGCACTGCCTCTCAAACACCCGAATCTTTTCCATTTGAGATGGGGCAACGTTGAACCAAACCGGGCATCCATAGGCAATCATCGGCCGGATGAGGGCCATGTAGCAAATCACCTTCACCCTGGTGTCAAGCCGGCTGCTATAAAACAACCGTTTCGTCAGGGCAAAAGCTCCCCTAGCCCTGGTCAGAGCCGCACTTATATGTCTGTCGAAATACAAATACTGATCCAACCAGATGCCAAGGTACTTTACTACACTTTTACTCGCCAGTGGATGTCCATTTGGCCCCACGATCACCAGCTTGCGCCAGTTCTTTCTCGTATCCCTTGTGGCTCCATGCAACGGAGTCCTAAACAGCATAGTTTCTGATTTCTGAAAGTTGATTTTCAACTTCCAGTCATCGCAATATCGCTGAATCTTGTCGAAGTCACGCTGCAAAAGAATTCTGATGACCTCAACTTTTGGGGCTGTTCTGTACGCAATTAGATCATCGGCATACGCAATTGCCTGAGTTAAACTACCTATCAGATCGCTGGTGTAAATACTGAATAGAATCGGCGAGTTTACCGCTCCCTGTTGAAGACCATTTTTAATATTGAATGTTGCGGTAGAAGTTACATTGCCACTTTTGACAACAAACTTTCTACCATTGAGCATATCATAAAGCATATACAATAGCGGTTTACTTATGCCAAGCCTGGTCAGCTTCAGATAAAGATCTTCTAGCCATACGGTGTCGAAAGCCTTCTCCAAATCAAAAAAACAGGCACCCGTACACTGCTTTTTGGATTTGTTCCATTGGATATCAGAAACGAGTTTAGACGCGGCATGAATAGTGTCATGTCTCGCCTTAAATCCGAACTGATTATCTGGTATGATATTGTTGTCCTCTGCCCACTGAAACAGAGCTCTATTGATAACTTTTTCGAATACCTTGCTGATACTCGGAAGAAGACTTATCGACCGGAGATTCGCCGGATTGGAGTTGTCCTTTCCCTTTTTCGGGAGAGGATGTACCACGGCTGTCTTCCATCGCACTGGATAATATGCATTATTCAGAGCGTTGTTAAACAGTGTGGTGTAAATGTCTACTGCTTCCCGAGGTAGATGTCGTAGTACAACGTTGGATATACCATCGACTCCTGCTGACTTCTTTTTCTTTAGTGAGTCGAAGATGAGTTGGAGCTCGACCTTCGAAATTAACAGGGAACTTGGCCCGTTTCGCTCGGCGATGATGGCGTTTGCCAAGTGTTCTTCATTGAACCCAGTAAAAATGAGGTTCTCCGATCGCCATTGCGTAATATCATTTCTAAGGTAGAAGTGGTGAAGCAGGGCCCTGTTTTTCAGGTCATGGTTCGGGCGAATGCATGCATTAACCTTGTACACTTGCTGGAAAGCAGCCCCCACAGCCTCCACTTTCTCACGAGGATCTTCGATGATAAAGAGGTCATCGTCCAAGACGGCTTCCTCTGGATCTATGCCTGCTGTCAGAAGTACGTCTCTGTTCTCTGTCGTCCTCTGGAGCTTAAGACACGGAAGGTCGTTTTGATCGTTTCTTCTAAATATCTTGTTAATTTGTGGAAACATACTCGGGTCGCTAGAATTAACGGCCCGAATTTTGTTGTCCCAATACAAATTAATGGACAACCGATAGTTCTCCTTGATCAATTGGTTGATGTTTTTGATAGACGACTTCAGTGTCCTAATCTCCAGATCATGTGGGTCAGTAAACCGTCGGTACAAGCGTTTTAGTCTTGTCAAAAGTCCACTTTTTTGTCTGTATAGTGCGTCAATGGTCGCGTTACGGTACATGTCAGTTGCGTCACATTCATTGTATTTTGGTATTGTTCTTTCGATTGTTCGTTGGATTGTCTCGTCCATTTGTTCCAAGTTTTGGTCGATTTCAGTATTTGTAAGGTTCCTGTCGTTTGGTGGGGATATATTATGTGACCGAATTTCGCTTGCTATGGCGCTGGTGAAGCGTGGCCAGCGCATCTTACTGTAATTGTAAGTATACACCGGTACATACTCCTCCAACTCCACAAGCTCGTTCGGAAGCTGTATTACGGCAGCGAGTCCGCAGTGATCACTGTCGAACTCGATGGTGCGTAAACAGTTCCTTCGTTGTTGACCCACAGTGTCAGTAATTGTCAGTCTTGAGTCTATCAGCAATAGATCCAGAAAGGCACCGCTTCTTGGAAACGATGGCCTATCTGTAGCCAGCAGGTCAACCCCATTCCCAACGCTGAATTGACTCATCCAATTATACAGATGACTACCTCTAGGATTTTGTATTTGATTTCCCCAATCTGTGTGTTTGGCATTCAAATCACCGGCCATCAGGTAGTAGTTATCTTCCGAGTTCAATCGAAGACAATCAAAAAGTTTTTCGAGCTCTGTTATAAAATTAGTTGGCAGAGGTGATTCCGGTGCGTAAGCCGAGATCACATACATTCGCTTCCCCTGTTGGAGAGGAATGCATATGATGCACGCCTCAAGCAACCGAAATCTTCGCACATCGCTACTATATATTACCTTATGATCAATGCCCTTTCGTATGAAGATTGCGACACCACCCCCTTGAGTGGAGTTGGGCCGATCTCTTCTTACGATATTGTAATTGTTATATGTCAATTTATGTTTCTGGTTTAGCTTAGTTTCGCTAGCCATAAACACATCTGGACTTTGGTCTTTCAACAATTTCAAAAGATTAGCTCTACGTTCGGTCCTAATCAGTGAATTTACATTCACAGCAAGGATCTTAAAGGGCCTCTCCGGCGGCGCGCCCTTAACCCCTAAGTTGCGTTAAGCTAGGCAAAACAGAGTAGAGATAGTCCACTCTTGTCGCCTGCTCCCTGATCTGTTTGTGGAGACCTGTTAACTGGCCTTGAATTGCCAGCAACATGCCTCTAATTTCGGCCTGTGCGTCCGGTGCCTTGGGCACGAGGGGCGGTTGGGCTACCTTTGGCGCAGGCTGTACCGTACTCCCCCTTCCTGAAGCCATTTGGGCATAGGAAATTTGGGGGTTGACGGGCGTTACTGTAGGAGGACGCACTGAAGGGCGTTTCTCTACCTCTGTCTGCCTAGCTGCTTTGTTTTGTTTAATCTGCTGAAACGCTGGACATCCCCGATAATTTGCGGGGTGCCCTTCGCCTCGGCAAAGTGCACATTTAAGCTGGGTCCTATCTTCAACCCGTTCCTGTCCGAGCTTACACTCTTCTTCCTTGTGGTTCTCACCACACTTGACGCAGCGTGACTGCATTTCGCAGTTTGCTGCAGCATGGCCGAACCTTTGGCAGCGCATGCATTGAAGCATGTCGCCGCGCCTCTTTAATCTATCCCAAGTTACAACCTGGTAGTTGAGGATGGAGATACTCCTCAAACTATCCAGTTTGCTGCTGGGCGAGAGCTGTACTAGGAAGAACGGTAGACTCCGCTTCTCCCGTCTGACTGTAGCGAACGGCTTGACCCCGATAAACTCGAGATCGTCGCTCGCTTTTTGGCGGAGTTCATTTAAGAGCGCCTGTGGTTCCGTGCAGGAATCTATGCCCTTCAGAAGGACCGTTTGCAATTTATCAGCTTAAGGCGTAAAGCTGAAGAACTCTGTAGTGGACTGTTTTAACAAATCTTTAACAATTTTATGCTGTTCTACTGTGAAGCAGTTGATAGCATGTCTATCTTTATTTATTCTTTTTATTGTAAAATTATTGCCTATGGCCGACTTACATAGATTTATGGTGTCCTCTAGCTCCATCTTATAGGTGTTAATTGGTGGCACCTTTTCTTTTTTGGTTTTGGGCGGCTGTGGCTGCTGCTGATGACTCTGTTGTTGCTGGTTCTGCTGCTGTTGATTCTGCTGCTGTTTTTGTTGTAGTTTCTGCTGCTGCTGATTTTGTTTCTGTTGCCCTTCTTGCTGCTGTGGCTGTTGAGATTGCAACTGCTGTCGTGGTTGCTTTGGTTGCTGTTTTGGTTGCTGGTTTAGCTGTGCCTGCTTTGATGTGCTTGGCAGTTCATCATTTATTTGTTGACGTTGCACTACTTTTTGTGACGCCTGTAGTGTGTTTTTCTGCTCGCGCTCCTGTTTTTCTTTTGCGCGACGAGCTTCTTGTTTATTTTTAAGCGCAGTGACCAGTGGCGCCAATTGTTTTTTGAGGCTCTCCATCGCCCCCTCAATAGCAACAATTTTTTCTCTGATACTTTGCTCATCAGTGAAAGGTTCGGGTTCGTCTTCTGACGACGCCTCTGGTGATGTTAGGTCAACAAATTGGTTGCTGTCGCCTATTGACTACAGTCCCTCTCCCCCCTCGGACAACTGTTGTTGATTTTTTGCTGCCGCTGTTGTTTGCACCGTCTCCTTTACTTCAGCTGGCAGCTTGGCTGAAGTGTTGGTGGAGCGGCGTTTAACGAGGTTAGGAGTACATATGATCTTCTTCCTCCTCTTCTTGTTGCTCTCGGCTGATGGTGCCGTTGGAGCTTCTCCTGCTGTTGTTATGGCAACATTCGCTGCTGCCGTTGCCGTTGACTGTGCCGTTGTCGGCTTTGAAGCTGTTGCTAGGGCAGCCTTAGCTGCTCCCGCTGATGGTGCCGTTTCCAGCTTTGATGTTGTTGCTGGGACACCTTTCGATGCCCCTGCACTTATATTTTCTTCCATCTGCCGATTCTCCCACTCAATAAAATTTTCAACCTCACGGTTATGAAAAAAAGGATCAATAAATTTTAGGCCCGACCGGGGATCGAACCTGAGACCTTCTACGCTGCGGTCCGACGCCACTACCTCTGTGCTATTGGCACTTATAACAATAGTTTGGCTTAACTTGTACTAATGCACAACCGAATTCTAGTTATAAGCACTGTGAAAGTCGCTAAACGTGTCTACACTCTTCCACAGTTCAAGATCGACTGACCCAGCCGCCAACTCATCCAATAAGCTACGCTACCTTTCTATGTCCAGGCGATGAATTTTCAATATTACTCTCTGATTTGTATCTTATACCTCTACTAAAAATTTTAATTATTGATTAATTAATTAATTAGAGGTTCGGATAAAAAAAAATAAGGGCTGAGCAATTAAAATTGGAAGGTGAGCAATTATTTTAGCCTGTGAGCATTTCGAAATTCGACTCGGTTACAAAGATATGGGCGTTTGAAATCCCCATACAAAGTGCAATTTGTTTATATTTAAAAAAAAAAAAACCGATTGAGTGAGCAATTATTTTATTACATATATGTAATGAGCAATTAGAAATACATCGCCTGACTTTTTTTTTTTTTTTGAAAATCGAAAGTCGGTCGGCTGACTTCGCGGTGGTGTCATAATGACGTTTGTTTAAGTTTATCCAAATAAATTTGTATAAGTTTCCGCAGCAAAGTCCTTACATAATTGTATCCAATTTGAGTAAACCATTTTCCATACAAAGTTTGACAGTTCATTTACCAAAAGATAAACTTATCCAAAAGATAAACTTATCTGGTATTTTACGACGTTGCATGAATCCCCTTGTTATAGTTTATATTTTAAGATGTACTTTTTACTTTTATGTCAAAATTAACCTACTATTTCTATATATTTTTACTAATATGTGTCATTTTACTATAATTAATAGGTTATTCAAACGTATCTGTACCTTAACCTACAAATTTTTACCCAAAAAATTTAATTTTAAGCTCAGGTAGGGCTTAAAACTATATCGAAATCAAGAAAATCAAACACCAAAATATTAAACACAACCAAATGCAACAAAATGGAGGTATTCAAAGTTTGTCTCCATACATTGACGCTCCAACCTAATGTACAAGTACATGCATAGGCATACCTACCTATACATATATGATCTAGGTGTGTAGATATTACCTAGCTAAATAGGTATATATTTACTACTTATCTATTTTGTTTCATTCGTCTTAGATGCATACTTAATTGGATTTAACATTTATTTTCCTATATACGTAGGTATAGTGTAGCTGTAGGTTAAGTTATAGGCCTATGTTAGGTTGTTGCGTTGTATGGACAGTTGGTCCATACAAGTAGAAAACGTGATGAACCCGACCCATGTTCATCGACATGTGTGACAACTATTTCACACCAACGCAAATTTAGTGTGGCTTAATGCCCACCCTAAAGTGTCTTGAACACAAAAGTGAAATCACTTTGCGATGTGTTTTCCTTCCCCTTTAAAATCTGCGCGTAGGTCTACGGGTTTAGCTTATTTTAACTTTCGCGAAAGGCAGTGAATCCTGTCCCCTCATTTCAGGTGGAAAAGGGTGGTGATCCCATCTGACAAAATGTTTTCCTCCAACTTCGTTGTCTAGGCCGGTTTGGGCTGGGGGCTTTGTTCGTAGTTTCAAATAATTTTTCGTTTATCTTTTAGCTATGGTAATTGATGGGTGGGGACTGAACTTGTCCATTGACCTACTTTTGGAAAGAGATCGCATGCGTGCCTCGATTCGACAACAGCGCACACTTCAGCTAATTGGCGGAGTGCTGCAGGTAGACTGTGACCGAATAACACACGGACAAGTGATCTGAAAGAGATAACAATATATGGAATGGACGGCATGGACGAGCGAAGTCCGCCATTTTTGGTTGACTTTGAAAAAGGTTAAAAAAGCAGGTTTTTGACAAAAACAAAAAAGATTAAGCGACAAATTATTTTCGTTTTTAGCGATTTGTTTTTGAGCAGAAAATTGTTGTGAAAAATCCCAGTTCGGGGAATAAGAATTGAAAAAAATAGAGGAGCTATTTTTTTGGTGAAGAAAACTTTTTGTCTGAGGCGATCGAAAAAGGTTCCGCATAAAAAAAAGCTAAGTATTTGGTTGTTTGGTTTTGTCCAAGACTTAGTGTTAAAATAGTTAGTTTTATTCGTTTGGTTTTGTGGCCATAACAGTGGCAAAATTTTACCTCGGTTAGGCCTTCGTTCCGTTTCTTTTATTCTCCCGAAATTGCGGGACTCGCGACCGTTTTCCATACTGTTGTTCGTTCGGGGACTTTCCCACAGTGATTTTTCTTTGTGCACTTTGTGACACTCCATTGTTATATTTTTATTTCATTTTATATTAATTCGAACTTTCCTTCTTTCTTTTATTTGGAAAATTGGCCTTTTGTCAATTTCCATAACATTTCAAACAAAATTTTATTAATTTCCCATTGGGAATAAAAACATTTGCGTTTCCTTCAAATATTTGAAGAAGAATTTCAGCTTCCCGGTCAAGGCAAACGACCCTCAATAGTTTCCTGGCGCCCACCCTGTAGCCTAAGTACGCTCCTGTATTTACCTACCTACTTTTAATTCGATTCTTTTTTTTTAATCAACTAATATTATCACAATTAATTCGATTTGAATTGTTTCCTTTTATTGTGCATAAATTCATATTCTTTAATTCGACGAACCCACCCCCAGCTGACTAGCCGGTTGGCTGCATCGTTTTAGCAGTGTTGTTGTAGTATATTGTATTCTCTCTTATCTCTCGTCTTTGGTTGCTCGTTTGTAGTGATGGCCTAATCGGTTATTTCTGAGTAACTATTATAACAGTTACAGTTATTTCATGGTAACAGTTATTCTTACCAGTTATTGGGTAACGGTTATTTTCAATCTTAAAATACAAAATCGTAAGCTGGCCATAAACGATCGAGCCATGTGGTTCGTGGCTTTTCGACTTGTTGAAAATGAAGACAATTAACAATATCTGAAAAATCTGAAAATTGATTACAAAGCTTCTAAAAATTTAAACTTTTAAGGGTGTTAACATTGGAATATCTCCTCTCTCCTTCGATTTGTTTTTACTGATCAGTAAAGGTACGGAAGCTTCATAAAAAGTCGGAGGAGTAGACGAATGTGAACACCGTCCTTAATTTTTTGTTCCGAAAATCGGCTATTTAAGGGCAATCGGTTGATATTTGGATTGAAGTATTTTCTGTACTCCAAAATATAACTCATGCCCTACCTAACATGCCATCAACCTTAAAATTCAATCGAAGGATGGCTAAGATGACGATAGATTAAAAAAAACCTCTGAAAGACCCGAACATTTTTCCTTTTTATTTCTACTCCACAAACACGCATTTTTAGGGCAATCGGTTGATATTTGAAACGAAATATTCTCCATTCGATCAAATATAATTTGTCCACTATCTGTCAAGCCGTCAACCTTAAAATTCCATCCAAAGATGGCTACGGTGACGATGGATTAAGAAACCTCTACAAAATCCGAAAATTTATCTATTTTATTTTCTGCTCCGGAAAAATGCATTTTCAGGGCAATCGGTTGACATTTCAAAATAAATATTCTCCATACGATTAAATATAATTTGTCCTCTATCTGTCAAGCCATCAACCTTAAAATTCCATCAAAGGATGGCTACGATGACGATGGATTAAAAAACCTCTAAAAAATTCGAAAATGTTTCCATTTTATTTTCTGCTCCGGAAATATGCATTTATAGGACTACGGTTGATATTTGAAACGACATATTCTCGAAACGATCAAAAATAATGTGTCCCCTATCCCTCAAGCTATCAACTGTCAAATTCCATCAAAGGTTGGCTACGATGACGATGGATTAAGAAACCTCTACAAAATTCCAAAATTTTTCTATTTGTTTTTTTCGCTCCCAAAAAATGCATTTTCAGGGCAATCGGTTGATATTTGAAACGGAAAAATTCTCCATTCGATCAAATATAATTTGTCCTCTATCTGTCAAGCCATCAACCTTAAAATTTCATCGAAGAATGGCTACGATGACGATTGATTAAAAAACCTCTAAAAAATTCGAAAATTTTTCCTTTTTATTTTCTGCTCCGGAAAAATGCATTTTCAGGGCAATCGGTTGACATTTGAAAAGAAATATTCTCGATACGATCAAATATAATTTGTCCTCTATCTGTCAAGCTATCAACCTTAAAATTCCATCGAAGGATGGCTACGATGACGATGGATAAAAAAATCTCTGAAAATCCGAAAATGTTTCCTTTTAATTTCTGGCAATTCGATGTACATCAAAATGTAGTCTATCATCCTGATATGTTTATAACCTCTTATGTCTTAAAAGTTATTTCTTACCGGTTATCATAATAACGTGTAAGCGTAACGAGGGAACTGGTAACTTATTCGATATCGAATTACCTCTAAGCCTTAAGAGTTATTTCTTACATGTTATCATAATAACTGGTAACTTTGATATCGAATAACCTCTAAAGCCTTAAGAGTTATTTCTTGTATGTTATTATAACAATTGGTAACTTTGATATCAAATAACCTCTAAGCCTTAAGAGTTATTTCTTACCGGTTACTATAATAACTGCAAATGATAGCCTAATAGTTATCCTAAAGTAACTTTAACGATAGGCAACAAACATTATTTTTAACTTGCTTTGAATATTTTGGTCCAAAAAATGTTAACGATTTTTGGATTTTCAGAGGTTTCTTAATCCGTCGTCATCGTAGCAATCCTTTGATGGAATTTTACAGTTGATATCTTGACGGGAAAAAATATATTTGATCGTATCAAGAATATTTTGTTTCAAATGTAATTGTTATGTAATTGCCCTGAAAATGCATTTTTCCGAAGCAGAAAATAAAATGGAAAATTATCGAATTTTAATTTTAAGGTTGATGGCTTGACAGATAGAGGACAAATTATATTTGATTGTATGGAGAATATTTCGTTTCAAATATCAACCGATTGCCCTGAAAATGCATTTTTCCGGAGCAGAAAATAAAATAGAAAAATTTTCGAATTTTGTAGAGGTTTCTTAATCCATCGTCATCGTAGCCAACCTTTGATGGAATTTGACAGTTGATGGCTTGACAGATAGGGAACAAATTATTTTTGATCTTATCGAGAATATTTCGTTCCAAATGTCAACCTATTGCCCTAAAAATGCGTGTTTTGTGAGTAGAAAGTAAAAAGGAATTTTTTTTGACCTTTTCAGAGGTTTTTTTTCTCTATCGCCATCGTGGAATCCTTCGATGAAATTAGACCGTTGATGGCTTGAAAGATATGGATAGAATGACGATGTTCACATTCGCCTGACAGCTCCGACTTTTTTTTGACTTTTTTATACTTTATCTCATTCCCACTCTACAAGTGAAATTAAGATAAAGCACAAATATATTAAAAAAAACGTCGAATGATTTACTACGTGTTATTGTAAAAACTCATAATTGTAAACTTCTGTGTGGGGTAATCTAAGAATCAACAGATTATTTTCTGCAGGTTACTTCAATAACTGGTAACTTTGATATTGAGTAACCGGTTATAATAGTTACAAGCGAATAACCGGTTACTGGTAACAGTTATCGATATATCGTCCATCACTACTCGTTTGACAGTTCGTCATTTCGATCTTTACATTCGCGTGTGCCGGTTGCACAATTTTAATAATTTAATTAAATCGTTTGTGTTTAGTTATAATAATAATTGGATTCGGATAATCCTGAGTCGCGGTCTTTTAGTTTTGTCATCCTAATCTTCTATTAAAATTCGCGAAATAATATTGCAAGGCTTAGGTATCTAGCTATGTTTGTATACATAATAGATAGACATTTTATTTGAGTTCCTTATTTTCTACCGCCATATTATTTACATTGAAAGATTCATTGAGTCCACATTTATTAAACTGATGTACTCTCCTTCTCCAAAATAATCTGGATGTAAGTATATATGTATCTAAGTACTTAAACTTACTCCAGGGGATCAGTTTAAATTCAATCAGATTAAGTTTAAATTCAATTGGATTTATTTACCTGCGTTGCATTTAAGAAATTGAATTTAAGGCCATCTGTGAATTTGGATTAAGTTCAATCCATGATTGAATTTGGGCATTTTCGCTTTGTGTCAAAGGGACTAGGGGGCTCAAATCAAATAATGTGCTAAGATTTCGAAGTATATCGAAGAACAGTTTTTATTATTTTTTCGGTCAAATTATAGTTTAAACAATATTTTTCAATTTTAATTTAAAAAAGAACAAGGTATGGATATCGTAATGAAATGACTAGCTCATACCACACGTAACCTTTATTTTTTTTGACATTTCATACGAATCTCAGTATTAACATAAACTCAAAATAAAGTTCATTAATTTGCAATCAAGGAAAAGACCCAAATCGATTTCAAACATTTCATTTTTTTTATTTTTTCCATTTGAAAAAAACCGATATACGAAATGAAATGCCACTACCTGAAAACATTGAAATCATTAACATACTAAACCTCGACTTGAATCAGAGGTAGACAATCTTCTCATACTCTTTTCATACCTTTTATAGAGGTTATGGGCCGGCCGTATTCATAAGCCGTATTTTATTATCGCCGACGATCCATTTAGATCATCTCATGAAAATAAAAAAATACGGATCTTAGTGACAACTGTGTTGTATACCTATCTCTTTTTTCCTTGCGTTTATTTATTTTTCATTTATTCATTGTCTTTTTACTTTACACTTTACAGTTCACAATTCCTAACTATTTGCAAAGCAAAAACTAAACTTTTGGTTCATGAAACGTGATCCCGATAGAGGGCAGGATCTCATGTTCTTGATGTGATACAAGTATTTTGATGATATACATACATGGATCATCTTATACAAATCATCATAAAAACGGCTATAGTCATTTTAAACTATTGCTTAGTTAAACCTAAACCTTCAATTTATTTTAATTTTGGTCAATGGACTATTTTTGAAGTCGAACTTCTATTTTTAAATACAGAAATGGAATTGGAAGAACTTGTATTAATTGATCTTATTTAAAATGTAGTTAAGTAAAACATGAGATTAGCAAACCACTCGCCCCAAAAAAATTTCGTATTAACAGAATTTCCTCTGAAAATTCATACTTTATTTTTTTCATTGTATAAGCTAACTTGCGGTACTTTTAATTATAATATAAAACATAACTATAAGATCACTTAAAGAAAAAGGAATTTCATGAATATATTTATATATGAATAGCACTGTCCAATACTGTTGTTTTAATCGAGTCGATAAAAGACGACTTTTGTCATTTCGATATTTATCGAAAATAGCAGTGGTAAGCGGTTATATAATTATAACACGCATTATTCTCAAAAAGGTTTTTTGAAGTAAAACTTCTTTTCCGGCGTTGGGGGTAAAAATGTTCGTATGGAGCTGTCACTGACATGTCAAACCGGCTCTTTATCTGTCAAATACCGACAGAACTTTCCGCCACAGATTTTGCTTTAGCTCTCTGCAAAAACTTTTACCACCCAATAAATTATTAAAAAAAACATTTTTTATACCGAAAAAGAATGCTTTTATGGCAAAAGAGCCACAAAAGCTAACCGGCACAACATTTAAACACATAATTTCATGAAAAAAGCACATGAAAATAGTTTTTTTTTTTTAAATTAAAAGCAACGAAGAACAACCAGCCGAATTTAAAACCATTTTTATTGTTAAAAAAAACAACAAAAACAAACATATTTTTGAAGCGTTTTTTTTTATTTAAATTATTAAATACTGAATTCTAAATAACACAAATCGCTTTTGTTAAACTTTACTTATACAGGGTGTCCCGAAATCATCGCCTCAGAAGAAAACCATAAGTTCCATTCATTTCAAGTCCAAAAACTTAAGAGGTAATTTTCTCGTTTTCGCTTCGTTTTCGACTTATAACGGTTTTAATGATTTTTATTCTATTTTAATTTGACTGGCTCTAACTTTGCCAAACTACAACCGATTTTTAATTTTTTTTATTTAAACAAGGACAGTTAGAATTTCTATCCACTATGCAATTTTGTCTGTGTGTATAACGGTTTTACCGCAATTTATTATCAAACAAATTTTATAAGCATTTTTAGGTTGTTTTTTTGACTTCGATATGATTTTTTTTACAAAAACACGTTATTAAGTATAATTTTTTTGTTTTTATTATGAAAGCAAAATATGTTTTCCTAAAAATTTACATTCTTTTCCTAAAAATACATTTAAAATAACTAAAAAAAAAAAAGGAAATTCAAAAATTCAAGAAAATATGAATATTTGAATAAAAACGAATAAAAAACTACGCTGAGTGTTGAATGTTAGTAGAGTGGGATATTTGAACACCTTTTGTAAGAAACGAATAAAAAACTACGCTGAGCGTTGAATGTTAGCAGAGTGGGATATTTGAACACCTTTTGTAAGAAACTGCAAACAAAGAATTCCTTTTATGTAATTTACTATTATTTCTTGAATTTTCTTTTTGCTTGTTTTTAATTATTTTAAATGTATTTTTAGGTGAAAAATGTAAAGTATTTTTAAGAAAACATATTGGGCTTTCATAATAAAAACAAAAAAATTATACTTAATAACGTGTTTTTGTGAAAAAAATCATATCGAAGTCGAAAAAAAACAACCTAGAAATGCTTTAAAAATGTGTTTGATAATAAATTGCGGAAAAACCGTTATACACACAGAAAAAAAAAGAAATTTCTAACTGTCCTTGTTGAAATTAAAAAAAAAATTAAAAATCTGTTGTAGTTTGGTAAAGTTAGAGCCAGTCAAAGGAAAATAGAATACAAATCATAAAAACCGTTATAAGTGGAAAATGAAGCGAAAACGAGAAAATTTCCTCTTCAGTTTTTCGACTTTAAATGACTTCAGGAACTTATGGTTTTCTTCTGAGGCGATAATTTCGGGACCCTGTATACTAACTACTTAAAATAAACAAATAAATTTACCCATAAATAAAAAAACACAAAATAAATATCTTGTTGACAAACGTAAACCAGCATTGCCATATGCTAGGAAACCTAAGTTCCCTGACAAATCTAAAACAGCACTGCCATGCATTTGGAAGAATCCTTGAATACACGAACACAATGAATGCGATACAAAAACGTGAAGTGAGTGTGATGAGATCTCGTCGTTCTAGTTAAATTATTTTCAATGAGTATACACATTATAAAGCATTTCACGTCGTCACGTTACGTTAAATTAATAGATTAAGTAATTGTAAATCAGCTAGCTTCAATATTATTTTGTTAAATCTCGTCGTCAAAAGTTTCGTGCCATTGAATTGCGGAATGGTTTTATAATTAAAAAATACTAAAGCTACGATTAGACGGTCAACGAAAATGGTCAACGAGTTGACTCTCTGACGTCAAAATGAAGTCAAACTTCATACCAAAGTTGTCTTGCCGTGTGATCGTCAATATACTTACTTGCGTTAACGGCTGCGTTGCCACCGACGTTGACATTGTTTTTCCAACGCATTGACTTTTTTCGTTGAACGTTTAATCACCCTGAGCAAATGTTTGGACAGGGTGACGCAAAGCGTTCTCCATAATCCCAAAATTGACATGGCATACTTTTCTGCCACGTTAACGTAGTCTGCGTTGACTTCCATGTGACATTGACGGAATAGCGTCATTCGTGTGATCGTCAATGTGTGATGCGTTGACAGTCTATTGGCAGTGTGTTTATGACTTTTTTGGTGACGTCAGAGAGTCAATGCGTTGACCATTTACATTGAGCGTCTAATCATAGCTTAACAATGAAACATGTCACGCTCTCGTCTCGTTTTCTTCCGCATTGTGAGTCGTTTTTTTCTTAAATCTCGTCCCAATTTCGGAGATTTTACTGAGGTAAATCGGTGAGTTGAAATTGCTAAGCCACGGATCAAAATTTAAACCAAATTTGAACCTCAGTTAACTCGCCGAAATCTGTGAACTAAAATTGCTGAACCACGGATCAAATCTAGATAATTAGATATCATCGAAGAACAAAACAGTGACAAAAAGGAACAAAATAAATGGTGTTCACACAGCTTCACGTGAGGTGACTCATTTTGATGTCCTCGTTTTTTATTTCACTCACATGTCTTGGATAGAAAGAGATATCGCCAAGTGAGGCAGAAGTATTTAATTTTTTGGAAAATTCCTGCCTCACATTCTCTTTGTTACCAAGAAATATGTAGGAGTAAGATAAAAAAGAAAGACGTCAACATGACTCGAACCACTGATATATATATATAGATCATCAAAACACATGCGTTCCAATTAAAACACGAGATCCTGTTCTCTATCGGGATCACGTTTCGTGAACCAAAAGTTTAGTTTTTGCTATTGCTTCTCAGCTTTTCGAATGGTTAGAAATTGTGAACTGTATAGTGGTAAGAAAAAAGAAAACCAAAAAATGAAAAATAAATAAACGTAAGGAAAAAAAAGATAGGTATACAACACAGTTGTCACTAAAATCCTAAGTGTTTTATTTTCATGAAATGATCAAAGTAAGTAAGTAAGTAATTCATTTATTGAGACATTATTTCTTTACATAATATAGTTTTAACTTATTTGTGAATTTAAACGCTTTGGCTTAGCCGCTTTTCGAATGGCAACATAATAATATATGATTATATAAAAATATACAAAACAAAATTAAGTGTACTCAGTTACTAACAAATTTCTGTATTTATGAATAGATTTTAGTTGTTATTAGAGAGGTTATAGTTTAGGTGTGAATAAATAATTCTGCTTTCGGATCGACCTGCTTTTTCGATTAAAGCGTTTCGAGCATTATCTTCATTTATTTGTATTACGGAGTAAAGCTGTTCCTCTAGTATATCCAAATTAGTGAGATTCCACTCTATACCCCCTCCGTAAAAAGAAGTAATATTCTGCCTATTCATCATCCACCAGTCCTGTTTTTTTCCTTCATAAAGAAGAATTTTCTTCGTAAAACGAGTATCCGGGTGTGAAGCAATTTTTAGAAAATAGTCTGCTTGTAGCTTAAGGGTATAAGTCAAAATCTTAGGTAAGCCAGTTTCCAAATACACTGCATAGTTCGGAGTGTTTCTCGGTAGCTTGAAAAGTTTTTTCATAAAATTTCTATGAAATTTTTCCACCTCTTCAAATTCATCTGTTCCCCAAACTTGAGCAGCGTAACAGAGTGTTGACTTTACAACGCTATCGAAGACTTTGTATTTGGTTGATAGTGTGACATTTTCGTCTGCAAATATATTTCGGCATGTTATGTTGACCAAGCTTTCAGATGTATTTGCTTTTTCTTGGAGATGTTTTTTGAAATCCAGCGTCAAATTTATTTGCAATCCCAAATACCTGTATTCTTTAGCAACTTCAATCTTGTCACCGTTGAATAACCAATTATATCTAATTACACTTCGGGAATTATGTGCGAAAATCATGATTTTCGATTTCTCAATGTTAATAGTATGACCCCAAGTTTCACAATAGTTTGAAAGGCGGTTTATCATTAGCTGCAAGTTTTCAGGTGATTCTGAAAGTAGTACTAGGTCATATGCGTATAAAAGAACGTTGACATTAGTATCAGCTATTCGAATTCCACCAGGTATACAAGTAACTATGTCATTTATAAACAGCGAAAATAATAGGGCGCTTAGCAAACATCCTTGTTTGACTTCAGAATCCGTATTGAACCATTGTGAGTAAGCTAATCCACACTGCAGCTTGGGTATTTGTATACATTTCTTTTAGAACTTGAATAAATTTGGACGAAATACCTATCTGAGAGAGTTTATACAACAGTGAATTTCGATTCACTCGATCAAAAGCAGCCTTGAAATCCACAAAAAATGAGTAGACCTTCTTCTTCAACTTTTATTATTAAGGTTAAACAAAAAATTTGGCCAACAGTTGAGTAATTTCTTCTGAAGCCTGCTAGGAGTTCCGTTAGAATATCGTTATTCTCGACCCATTTTTCAAGACTGCACACAAGAATACCGCAGAATATTTTCACAATCGTGTTCATGAATGATATTCCACGTAGTTTTCAGGATTGTTTGAATCAACTTTTCTATGTATGGGAAAAATTACGGATTTCTTAAATGACCTGCGTTGCTTTAACTGGTTACTTAAAGCTGGACAGGCATTTTTGAAAAACTCGTAAGGTATACCGTCTTCACCAGGTGCTTTTAAATTTTTTGCTTTCTCAATTACAGCTTTAATTTTCTGCACATTGAAGAAAAAAACTAAAAAAGAACATATTGAAATCTTTAAAATAATAAACAAACACTTATTGATTTCAAGAATTACTTCAAATTAGAACAATTTAGAGAGAAAATAAGTCGGTATTTACATTGAACGATTTTTCCAATGCAGATTTTTTATTGTTGTTACAATGGTGTGAGAGATAATGGAAAAATCGTATGGAACATATCGGCTGTCCCTCGAAATCTCACACGATTACAATAACAAAGAAAAATCGGCATTGGAAAAATCAGGCAATGTAAATGCGGACTAAGCTAATTATGACTTACAATTGATAGCAGCGGTACGACATCCTCTAAAAGCCCTACGAATAAAAAACGCTTAATCCGCCTTATAATACCTTGAGTTTACTAAACCATAGAATAACGGCCATATTATTCACTCGATTCATCCAGATTAAAAATTTAAGATTGATGTAAAGCATACAAATTCAATGTAAATACATCTGCATTTAAGTTTTAATCTGGATTTATCTAGTGAAGAGTTAAGTAGTAGTAAGAGTTAAGCTACGGGTTAAAATTGTACATCAATAAAAACAAAATGTTCGTGGAATAGTAATGCGACGTTTACGAAAAGTCCCTTACGAAAATCTACTACAATAAGTAAGGTGCCTGTTTCGTATGGGTTTTGACAGCAAATTCTGATAATTTATTAAAAAAAAAAACAAAAAACTCACGTTATACCAAACACACATAACCTCTAATTTCATATTTCTGTCAAAATTATTATCATTTTATATTGTTTGTGTTGTGTCTGTTGTGTGTTATGTCCACCTCTTGTATACTTATTAAGGTTATCTTCATCAATTGCTATGAGTTTCCTAATATTTATCTTCGAAAACCCATATTTCTTCCCGAAATCCTGCAGAATAAGCACTTGCATTGCAACATACATATGTATCTGGTTTTGTATATTGTCCAATAATTGCAAATGTTTTAGGAACTCAATAAATCTAATAAACAATATTATTTTTATTCAAAATTAAATTTACAATGTTCACTTGAATTTTTTAATTTTAGAATAAATTTGACACATCTGGTTCTTATTCCTTCGCTAAACCACCTAGTTCGGTGGTTTAGCTTAGTAAACGTCAACTACTAGAAATTTTGTTTTATTATTAACATTTCGCACTTAGTTCTCGGAAGAATTACTCACCCTTCGCTATTCCACCTTTATTAATTTGGCTGTAAGAGTTTATCTTACCGAAAGTGAAATAGTGCCCCCTATCATGGCTCCAGGCACTACAATGTATTTGGGATAGAAACGAGCACTTCATAGTCCCCTTTCACACGAGGAAACTGAGTTGCCAGCAACATTCAGTATGTTGGTGAGAAGGGCAAGAAGTAAGAGGGGAAAATGAAATCTCCCCGGTCAACGATTCGAGGAGATTTTTTTGACGTTCCACTTTACACACACAGTAGAGTGTGTTCAACCAAGCTATTTTAAAAGGAAACTACTGGAGACTTTTAAGGAAATTAAAAGAAAACGTCAAAAAATCTAAAGCAACTTGTTTCTTCGTGTGAAAGGGGACTAGTTGAAGTTGAAAAACTTTATTTGAAAAATAGCTTTAAAATTTACAATTTTGATGACCTTGAGTTTAATATGGTTTGGCCAATGGCCGTCTACCAGATTGACAATTTGATTAAGCTTAAATGTATAGGTAACTTATTCGTTTAATTTAAAACTCTCCTTCGAGTATAAGTTGCCTATAACTGAGTGCGGTTGTAATATATTTATATAAAACTTCCCAGCATACTTTTCCATTGAGGACGTCCAACGTGTCGCTTTTTTCCATCGAAGCTACCCCAAAGTACCTGACACGGAACTCTTTCAAAATGGGAGATCTGGCGATGAAATGATATACATCTTCCCTCTCCTTGAGGTTACAAAGGTCACATAGAATTGGCAAGTCAGGTCGATGCGGAATGTAATTTAGGTGTATTAGTTCGCCTCTAACTTTAAATATTACATTTATCATATTTATGTGGTATCGGTTTGGTAAGTATGTGCTTTCTCGAAGATCTATATTGAGCTGGCTGTATATCAATCTATATTGTGAAGACTGTGCTTCTTGTTTGAAATTTGCGTATATTGATTTTTTTTTCTAATATTGTTCCAAACTTTTGTCTTACATCCGAAGGGTTCATGTCGGGTAAAAAATGGAAGTTTTCACCTACTCGAAGAGCCAGCTCCTCCCACTGTTGTACGAGATTTCCCCTGGAAGATAACATCTTTTTAAGAACTTGGTTAGGCAGTCTTCTTTCCTCCATCTCCACCACCTTCATTACAAATATAATAAAAATGCAGCTTCAGGGTCCTCAGGAACAATGGTGGTTCTGTTGTTTCCAAATGGAGCATATAATTTGGTGTGTTAATTGGTAACCGAAAAATGCGTTTTAAAAAGTACCTAAGGAACCTTTCAACCTCTTCGAATTGGGAGTATCCCCAAACTTGGGCACCATACAGCAATATAGAAGCTGACGTCGCATGAAAAATTTTAAGCTTTGAACTATGTTCAATACATTTATTTTCGATACAACGAACCCACACTGAAGAAAAAGCTCTTTTTGCTTCCGCTAGTTTTAACTCAAAGTGTTTTCTCATATTGAGATTTGGAGAGACAAGTACACCCAAATATTTATACTCTCGGAATATTTCAACATTTTCGCCTTTATATGCCCACTTTTCGTTGTTTGCATATCTACCACCTCCATCTCGGAATATCATAACTTTAGATTTTTGCAAATTAACTGACAGATTCCAATTTTCACAATATTTCTCCAGCCGGTTCATTATACGCTGCATTCCATCCACAGATTCAAAAAAGAATACGATATCATCCCCAAAAATAAGAACTGGTATCCGCATATTTCCAAACTGGATTCCTCCTCCACGATATCATTGATGAATAGAATGAATAGTAACGTACTCAAGACGCAACCTTGCTTAACTCCCATTTCTGTTGAAAACTCTTCAGAAATAAACTCCCCATCCCAAACGTAGGCTGCGTTATTTTCATACATTGCTTTGAGTAAGGCAACAATTTAACTGGATATTCCCAACTTATAAAGCTTATAATAAAGAGCTTCACGGGCAATTGAATCGAACGAAGCACGAAAATCGACGAAAAAGGCGTAAAGTTTCTGTTTCCTTCTTTTGAAGCTCTCCGCAATATTAAACAGGCTGAATACTTGGTCTAAAGTTGAATAGTGTCTTCTAAATCCTGCTTGAAAATCATTCAGAATTTTCCTATCATCAATCCACCAGGTAAAGCCTATTGAAAATGAGAGTACTAAAAAGCTTGACGGAAGTTTTCAAAAACGAAATGCCTCTATAGTTATCTGGTGCATCATAGGATCCCTTTTTGTGCAAGGGGAATATTATTGATCTCTTGAAACTTTCTGGGACGTCCGCGCTTTCAAAGATTCTATTGTACTCCTCCGTCAATTCGCGCAGGAATTCTGTTGTACAGTTTATATAAAACGCTGCTCGAACTCGGTCTTCACCCGGAGCTTTTCCAATTTTGGATTTCGCAATCACATTTCTTACTTCGAAAATCGTAAATGGTGCATCTAGTATCTCATCCTCAAAATAAGGGGCTGCGTAATGTGGAAGCGGTGAAAATTGTGGTGCATTGAGCAAGTTCATAAAATAGTCACGCAGTTCAGGGGCTCTCAGTGATGCGGCAATGAAATTTGTTCTCCCATTGATTGATTTGGCGGCTTTCCAAAACTCTGCCGAAGATCTAGACGAATTCAATACCCTTATGTTTTGTTGATCCAGCTTCTTTCTTTTCTCAAAACAGAGTTGCTTAAAGTCTTTATTGGCTTCTGCATACATGCTTTTGAAAAAATGTGTGTTATATTTCCTCAACAGTTTTAAGAAAGCGAACGACTTTTTTCTTGCTTTTTGACACTCTCCATCAAACCAGCGCTGCTTAAAAATGTCGTCCCTAAGTCTCCGCCTGGCGCTTGCTGGAACAGCTTTAAATATTATCTCAGTAAGATCCTTCATTTGCAACATATTATGCGACCTACGCAGAGAAAGCTCTAAGTTTAAGCTGTTCTGATAACTAGGAAGTAAACTATCACTCCACTTCAGCCTAGGGAGTAAGCCAAGTTGTTTTGCGCAGGTTTCTTCAGACCCCGAGATTGTGCACGCTACTTCCAAAGGCATGTGGTCGGAATAAATCTGTGCTGATATTCTGAAATCACTCAGTATCAAATTCCACTTTCCAGATACAAAACAATAATCTATGACCGAGCAAGATGTTCCACGATAAAAAGTAAACTCACCATTTGGATCACCTTTGCAGCTCCCGTTTAAAATCCAAAGTATCTGCAATTTCTAATACCTTAGCACCCTTGCCGTCACATATTTCATCTTTTGATCTCCGAGTTGGATTGATAATTGCTGATGCGTTTCCGCTAACGAAGTTGTTCTGCGAAAGTCCAACTCTAGCATTGAAATCCCCAATAAGGAGTACATGTACTGAGTCTAGATTCTGTATTGTTCCGCAGAGCAGATTATAATCTCTCATCCAGTGTGAACAATTCAGGTATATGGTATGATGTGGTAGGGGGAACCATTTATTTTTAACTCCAATACCACCATTTCTTCAACTCTTTTAAAACTCGTAGTAAAAGCTTCGAGATTCTTGGGATAGCCCCACAATTCTCCACCACTTCCTCTCCCAAATGCACTTGTGTTCACAGCTGGTATCCATTTAAGTTCATAGTTTATAAATAATTCCTTAAATTTATAATTTTCATCTTCTAATACATGCGTTTCAAAAAGTACGAATGTATCAAAACTTTTAATAAAGTTAAAAAAATTCATAGCAAAAAATTTATTTTTAAGTCCTGCGACATTATACCCTAAAATACTTAAGTTTACATAACTAATTTGTTTCTGGTAGACGGGTACTCCTCATTCCGATCCATCATGTAAACGACTATTTGCTGGCTGCCTCACGCGCGTGCTTGTGTTTGCACCCAAATTAATATCGTCCCTGGCTTGACATTGAAGTGATGAAGTGCAACCAACTTCAGATGAATTGTTTGAGTTTGACGGTTTGTGGTTAGAATTTTTACTATAGAGGTCTTCCAAGATTTGTCTTTGTCTTTTCTCTTTCTAATTTGACATCTAAAAACAACAACAAAAAAAAGTCCCTGGTTGGAAAATATTTACATGCTCTTGGCAGTGTTAAAAATCCGGTCATTTGATTATTTATTGTATTTGGAATTGAAAACTTAAATTTGCGATGGAATTACCTGTTAATTAGTGTTTAAACATTTTAGTGAACATTATTTCAAGTGTTTGATATAAAAAAACTAATTTTATTACATATAAATCACTATTATTAAACACCCGACCTTTTTGGCTCGCCTTCGTGCCTTCGGCATTTGGTTTTGTTTTCCAACCAGGGAGTGCTGTCAGATTGTTTTTTTTTTTTTTTTTTAATTTCACACTGACACTTCTGACATTTGGTGGCAGAGATCCATTTACTATTAAGGGACTAAAAAAGAGCATGTACGACACTTTTTGAGCCTGTTTAGATTGGGAAGATTGAGTACGGACTGGTGAGTCTCATCGTGTCTACATTGGAAACTTTGAAGAGCCTCAAAATACATTGAAATAACAACAATTTCAGATGTGTATCTGAGAATAGATAAAGATGATTCTCATCGGCTTTGTTCGTCGTTTTGATGACGAAAATGAAAAATTAATTCATTTCCTTTTTGCCGTCTTCTTCAGGGGATCTTTATTTGTAAAAAAAGAGAAGTAATTACTTAAAAGTGTCAATATATATAGGGCGGACGTGTTATACACTTACATTAAAGTTTTAAACAATTATATATACAAAAAACAATATTTGGAAATATTTAATAATTTAAACTTGAATAATTTAAAAGCAAATTAGTAATTAATAACTTCAGATGAAGTTTAGTCCTAGGACTACAATCAAGTTTTGGATCTATTGTTGGAAACTAAGGAGCAGTAAACTGCTGAGATGTTTTGTGTGTCTTGTTTACGGTTCATGTTGTTCTTGTTATTGATTATGTGTAGTGTTTCTAATGTGTAGCGTTTGGAAGTGTGTTTTTCCGTTGCCAAGATCCCCACACCATCAAGTGCCGTCAACAACATTTAGCTTATTGAAAAAACAACAAATGACACTCATGAGTCCGGTTTTTATGTTTTCTTCTCTTGCCTTAAACTGCCGTGATACCGGACTCAATCTTCCCAATCAACGTCAGCTACAGTTCCATTTACCCCTATCACACGCCGCGAACTACTGCATCGATTCATAGTAAGGGTATTCATACAACGTCGGAAAACCATCCTAAACATCGTAAGCGTCGGAAAGTTTACGATGTCGTAAAAGAGCTGTCAAAATTTGTGTGGAAAATCTCTTCCAACAAATCGTTAACTTTCCGACAAGAATTTGTGTTGTAAACGTGGTAAACTTTTTTTTAATGGGATTATGACATTGGCTGAATAAGCTGATTGGTTTACCACATCATTTACGCAGAATTTTTGGAGGGGCATTCATGAAACGTGCGTAGGAAACTTTACGATTTTACAACGTCGGAAAGTTTCCAACATTGCATGAATGCCCTTAGTGTCGGCAAGGTTTTTTGGTCGTGTGAAACGAAAGTGTGTCGACACTGTTGATCGAACTCTGGAGTTCGAAGTAGTATGTCGACGTGGTGTGTAAAAAGGAACGATCTAGTTCACCGATTCAGTGTTTTATGTTGTTAATGTTTTTTGTTGACAACTGGAGTAATATTTTACTACAGAGAATTAATTAATAAAATAAAAATGGAAAAGTGGGTTTAAGGACGTCGCCATATAGCTGTACAAGCAGCCTGAGTCTTCTTTATTTTTCAAAAGCAATGCCGAGAGTAGAGTAGATTTTCTTCTTTGTGATCTAATTTGCTTTCTTCTTTTATAAAAAATTAAATTACTTATGTAACAGCCAGCCATCATCCTAACAAAATAATATCATAAATACATATATATTTATTTTGTTTCTTTTCATTTAAATTTATGAATAATTCTTAAATTTTCAAAAAAACATATCCTTTATATAAAATCATTAATTGTAAGAAGCACATTTTTTATTACTGTAATAAAACTAAAATGTTAACGAAAAAATATAAACATACAAAGAATAACACATTTTTGTAAAAGGCCGCAGCAAATCAGAAAAAGTCGCAGTCTGTTCTAATAAAGAGAAGTGTGTTATCATACAACTATAAGTTGGAGAAACAAATCTTTTATTTTTTAAAACAAATTGCATTTCATCGTTGCGCTTGTAGACAGACTGAACACTAGTTGGTCGCCTGGCTCTTCTCCTCCCTTTACTTATCGCTAACTTGTTCTTAGACAAGCTGAACGTCATAGAACGGTCGCTTGGCTTGACATTTTTTTTTGGGAAGTTAATTTTCATCCACTTTGGATAGACACTGTCGCTGGTACAACAACAACATCAAGCATAAAATACAAATACATGCTTCAATTGGCTCTCAACATTGTGGCTACTTGGTAACTGTTACATCTGATATTGGTGGACAGCACAGTAGAACCCGAATAAATCTAAAAACAGTCAAACCCAGTTAAGTGGATACAAAAATGTTATTTTGGAAAAATTTTTACTTTCTGGAATACAGTACAACCCGTACAAATAAAAATACAGTCAAACCCGATTAACTACAAACAAAAAAAAAAAATTCATTGCTTCGTATGCTCAAGAAATTAAGCACTACAGCAAAACCACACTAACTGCATCACAGTAAAACCCGCTTAAGTGCATCACAAATTTTTTTTCTTAATTAGCACAAAAGAAATTTAAAGCTAAATAATATTAATGAGAAAAAGCAATCGTTTATTGGAAAAAACAAGAGTTCAATACCAAGGGGAAAATTCTTCGTCGGAATCAGAATCGCCAGAATCTGAGTTCAAATCGCTAGAATCTGAATCTGATATAACCATAATTGAACAAACTTCATTCCCATTGAATTCAATACAATCAACTTCTTCTGAAATGAATACTCAAATTGCTTTGTCTGAAGACCAGCTCACTCGCTTGGTAAATGCTATTGGCGTTAAAGAGAATCACGGTACATTCAGCAAGTGCACTGCTCGTTTTGATGGTGAAAGAAACACGTCTAAACTAGAAGACTTCATTGCAACGATCACCGTTTACAAGAATGCAGAAAATGTTTCTGACAACAATGCTATTGTGGGTTTCCCGCTCTTGTTCGAAGGGTTTGCTTCAAACTGGTGGCAAGGTGTTAAGGGTGAAGCAAAATCCTTTAATGACGCAATAAAACTTCTACGTTCATCGTTTGCTCCACCAAAGCCTTCATGGAGAATTTATGTTGAATTATTTGAAGAGAAGCAAAAATTTAATGAGTCAACTGACGTATTCATCTGTAAGAAGCGATCACTCCTTTCGCAGCTGACAGATGACATTTCCGAAGAGATAATGATCAATATGATTTATGGACAGATTCTTCTAAAAATAAGAGAAAAAGTTCCAAGAAAATCGGTGAAGACTTTCCAAGATCTTTTGAAGGAAGCTCGAGAAGCCGAGATCATGAATAACGAAACCAGACCCACAGGAAAACCGGTTGAGGAGATGAAGAAGAAACGTTGCACGTTTTGCAGGAAGCAAGGGCACTTAGCTGAACAGTGTTTCAAAAAGGCTAACAGTAACCCCAATGAACCAAAGAAATCAACCCTTAATTGTTATGGATGTGGAGCGGCTGGTTATTACCGAACAAACTGTCCTACTTGTAGCAACAAAAATGCTAATAGCCCAGCTATGTTAGACTTTAATCTGATTGAGTCAACAATCATTGGAAGATGTGTTCCTACAGTTAACATCAATATAAATGGATTGATAGGTGAGGCCTACATTGACACAGCAGCAAGAACTAGCGTTGCAGGAGAACGGTTGTACCAACAACTCATTAAAAAAGGATGCCCATTCCAGGAAGTTAATGTAGAAGTAACGTTTGCTGATGGAGTTCCTAGGAAACAAATTGTTCACTCCACGGTGGTGGATATCATAATTGGTAAAAGATTACGGAAAATCCGATTTATTGCATTACCAGAAGCCAAAGGTAATTGAACTCTGCTCGGCATTGATTTTCTGGAGCAATGTGGATTGGTTTTGAACATCGCACAAAGAGCTTACTATTTCATCGATGATCTGGCAACTATCTTCGACTTCAAACTTGCAAAATGTAACACAACGAAGCTACCAGTAGAGTCAACATCAGTGAGGAGCACTTTTAAAACTCCTCAGAAGCCAAGTTACCACATGACTTTGTTAAAAGATGACAAGCTGAAAGAAGTTTCGGCGTATCTTGCTTGGGTGGAAAGCCATGAGATCTTAAGTCCTTTAGCTAATACCCCAATACGACGAAGAGAAAGTGACTACTCCCCTCACGGAATTCAAGCGATCTTCGCAGATGCTGTGCCTCAAGAGATGAGAACAACAGAAAAACGAAATCACCTGTTCACCGAACCAAAGAGAGTAGACTCAAATGTAGATGATTGGTTTACACTTAACTCCATCGATATTGAGCTACGGCCAGAAGAAGGTTACGCAATTAAGAAAACAGAAAAATTACAGCTTGAAAATTTACTCAAAGAGAAAAATGATTTATTCGGAGAAATCACATCCCCGATACCATATACAGAACACAAAATCAACACCGGAATACACAAACCGATTTCTAATGTTCCTTACCGAATTTCACCTGCAAGGAAAATCCAACTTAAAAGCGAAATTGATGAAATGTTGCAAAAAGGCATTATCAAAGAGAAGGAATCCCCTTGGGCATTTCCCGTCGTTATGGTGCCGAAGAGTGATGGAAGCATACGAGTTTGCGTTGACTACCGAAAACTCAATGCCATAACTATCCCGGATCGGTATCCTCTGCCACGAATGGATGACCTTATTCATGCAGCCAAAAGCACACCGTATATGTCCACGTTGGACCTTCGCTCAGGATATTGGCAAATAAAGGTAGCAAAAGAAGATCAACTCAAAACAGCTTTCATAACGCCTTTTGGGAGTTACGTCTTCAATCGAATGCCGTTTGGACTGCGAAACGCACCAGCAACATTTCAACGACTGATTGACAAATTTCGAAATGGTTTGCCACAGATCTTGATACTCGCCTACCTTGATGATATAATTATTTGTTCCGAAAGCTTTACAGCGCACCTCAAGGACCTACAG
Source organism: Leucozona laternaria (assembly GCA_932273885.2). Classification (NCBI taxonomy): domain Eukaryota; kingdom Metazoa; phylum Arthropoda; class Insecta; order Diptera; family Syrphidae; genus Leucozona; species Leucozona laternaria. The sequence continues at coordinate 141,385,236 of OW026366.1, forward strand.
AAAGTTTTCGAACGTTTAAAGCAGTTTGGTTTCCGCCTCAACCGGAAAAAATGTAAGTTATGCTGCTCCGAAATAAAATATTTGGGTCATATCTTAACACCAAATGGGTTCAAAACTGATCCTGAAAAGACGAACGCCATAATGTTACGACCTGCACCCCAAAAACTTAAAACAAGTCTTGTCATTCCTGCAGACCTGTTCTTGGTATAGAAGGTTCATACCCAATTTTGCCGATATTTCTAAACCGTTGTCAAACTTAACTAAGAAGAAAACAATCTGGGAATGGACCCATGAAGAGCAATACGCATTCGACAAACTTAAAGCGGCTTTGACTTCTGCTCCAATTCTTCAGCAAGTCAAAGAAGGAGTTCCATTCGTTTTGAAAACCGATGCCAGCAATTATGCTATCGGTGATGTGTTACTCCAGGGGGAGAATGAAATGGAACACCCTGTGGAATATGCAAGCCGTCTACTTTTACCTGCGGAACGCAACTACTCGACGACTGAACGAGAAGCACTCGCTGTGGTTTGGGCAGTTGAAAAATTCCGAGGATATATGTAGAAGGTTCTGAAGTAAGAATACTAACAGACCATCAACCCTTAAAATGGTTAATGACGTTAAAGTCTCCTACTGGAAGACTAGCCAGGTGGGCACTTCAACTACAGCCGTATGACATCGACATTGGTTATAATCCTGGAAAAAATAATGCCGTCACCGATACTCTTTCCCGACCACCATGTCCTGAGAAAGATCATATACAGGAAGATTGTGTAATTTGTCCAATAGAAGTAAATATGCCAAGACGAGGATCAAAAGAAATACGAGACGAACAACTAGCAGATCCAGATTTGAAAATAATCATTGATTCATTCGAAAATAACGATGATAGTTTGCTTCGTTGGACAAATCGTGGATGTTGATTGCTGGAGTCTTATATCGCTATTGTTCAGAGAAGAAGACTCTGAAAAGGGTCAACTGGTTGTCCCCAAGACAATGAAGGCATTGATATTGAAGAAATACCATGATGACTCCACTGCTGGACACTATGGCGTTGAAAGGACATTAGCTCGTATTTCTAACCGATACTATTGGCCTGGAATGAGGTCTGACATAGCTAACCACGTCAAGGTTTGCCTCGAGTGTCAACGATACAAAGCATCAAACTTGAAACCAGCTGGATTACTACAGACAACACCAAGCAGTCAAGGATTTGAAACCATAGCAGTAAATCTCTTTGGACCACTACCAGTAAGCCCCAGTGGACATCAATGGATCTTGACCGTTGAAGACTTGTGCAGCCGTTGGGTGAAATTATTTCCGTTGAAAGAAGGTACTGCCGAAAACTGCGCACTTACCTTGTTGAATGAAGTTTTTCTTCGTTATGGTATTCCACGACGCCTTCATAGTGATAATGGAACACAATTCATATCTGCTCTTGTGCAAAAACTAACATTTTGCTTGGGAATAAAACAATCATTCACTCCTGTTTATCACCCGGAAGCAAATCTTGTCGAGAGGAAGAATCGAGATCTCAAAACCCAGCTATCAATTTTAGTTGGAAACAAACACACATCATGGAACCTCAAACTTCCAGCAATTAGATTCGCCATGAACACAGCAAAGTGTGAAAGCACTGGGTTTTCAGCAGCATTTCTGACGTTTAGACGAGAGCTACGTACACCAGACGACATCAATCACGACTTGAAAGCAATCATTCAGTCAGAGAATTTTATACCCCAAATCACTCCACACTTGAGAAAACTTTCCGAAACATTGAAAGAAGCAAAAGAAGCTTCCGAAAAATCAGAAGACCGTAACAAGATCTATGCAGACAAGAAACGAAGACCCCACCATAAGTTTGAAGTTGGCGATAAAGTCCTTGTCAAGACACACCCTATCAGTAAGGCATCGAAAGGATTTTCATCAAAACTCGCAACCAAAAGAGATGGGCCCTATACAATAATTGCTAAAAAGGGTTCTAGAAGCTTCACCATTGCCAAGGAAGATGACCTATCCGTACCTCTGGGTACTTACCATGCATCGATGATCACACTATTCTCTGGTGGTTCTGAAGAACTACCTACTCCTAATCCAATTCTTACTTTCAGAAAAAGAGGTAGACCTACGAGAATGACTTCACCTACCACTGCCACTGAACCTGTTCCTCCCCCATGCTCGAGGCGATCTATGAGGCAGAGGGGGAGATTGTAACAGCCAGCCATCAAATAATATCATAAATACATGAATACATATATATTTATTTTGTTTCTTTTCATTTAAATTTATGAATAATTCTTTAATTTTCAAAAAAACATATCCTTTATATAAAATCATTAATTGTAAGAAGCACATTTTTTATTACTGTACTAAAACTAAAATGTTAACGAAAAAATATAAACATACAAAGAATAACACATTTTTGTAAAAATAAATATTGTAATGTGCTGCCACCTTTTAGAGTATAAAAGGCCGCAGCAAATCAGAAAAAGTCGCAGTCTGTTCTAATAAAGAGAAGTGTGTTATCATACAACTATAAGTTGGAGAAACAAATCTTTTATTTTTTAAAACAAATTGCATTTCATCGTTGCGCTTGTAGACAGGCTGAACACTAGTTGGTCGCCTGGCTCTTCTCCTCCCTTTACTTATCGCTAACTTGTTCTTAGACAAGCTGAAAGTCATAGAACGGTCGCTTGGCTTGACATTTTTTTTGGGAAGTTAATTTTCATCCACTTTGGATAGACACTGTCGCTGGTACAACAACAACATCAAGCATAAAATACAAATACATGCTTCACTTAAATATTTTTTAAGAATTATTTTGCGTTTAGTCATTTACATTTTATTTATTTTTTGTTTATATAGAACTGGCAACTATTCGTTTTGACATACCATTATACGTCGACGCATTGGCGTTTGAATGCCCATACAGGAACGAACTTTCATCGTATTTAATTATAATGCCGTCAGCCGAATTAAAAATAGTAACAATATTAATGTTTGTTTAAGAAATTTTCAGTAAATATAATTTCAAATAATGTAGCAGGATTATGTAATAAGTTCCTTTTTAATGATTTTTTGGAGCAAATCAATTATTATGACATTTTTGTTTTACTTGAAACATTCGTTGAGAGAAATACTGATAATTTTGAAAATTAATTTAAGAACCATAAGCTTCATTGGATATCAGCTATGAGAATTTCTACACACGGGAGAGCGAGCGGGGGTTTCTTATATGGCATAAAAAATGAAATGGCAACTTCTATTGGAGCCCGATGTATAAATTCGCCAGATACAATTTTAATTGAAGTTACGTCAGAGAGAAACAAGCTTTTCATTATTCCTGTTTATCTAAACTGCAACAATTGGGTAGATGATTTTTTAAGTTTGTATAACTTCTTATTAGAGTTTGGAGAAGAAAATATCATGGTGATAGGAGACTGTAATGCAAGAGTCGGTAAAACACAACTGCTTAATACTGAAATTATACCACCAGCTCACGAAAAAAGAGGCGCAGTTGACATGAAAATTGATGGAAATGGGAAGAAGTTAATTGAAATGTGTGAATCTATTGGTTTATCATTATTAAACGGCCGAACTAAAAGCGACAAGGATGGACATTTCACATTTATAAGGGGAAATGCTTGCTCAACAATCGACTACTGCCTGTTGCGAGGAAAATGGCTCTACTACATTGATGACCTGGAAGTACGAGAACTAGTTTATTCCGACTACCTACCGATCGCAGTTTCATCAACAATTTTTAAAGATTCAGGAAGAAACCCAAATGAAAATCGTTTACTACCAAAGTTGAAGTGGAAAGAAAACTGGTGCATTCGGTATCGATCAAATCTTAATCAAGAGCTAAGGTCGATTGAAGAAGGTGCTCATCTATCTTTTCAATGTACGGATTCAATCGCAACTTGTTTATTCGAAGCTGCTTCATCATAATCTTGGAGAAAATAATTATTTTCACGATCGATACAGTTTGGAACTAATATCAACGATTTTTAAGTCCAGAGGTGAAATACTGGGTTTGAATTATACACCACATAGAAACGACAGGAGTGAGGAATGCACATTGTGCAACTTAAGTGCAAGAAAGGACATTCATCATTTTATTGGTATATGCCCAATCTTGAATGAATTAAGAAGAGACCATTGGGGTAAAAATAGTTTGTCACAAACAGAATTTTATCAATACTAAACGGGGATAACTGGATGAAGCTCTACAGCTATTTAAAATTAGCTCTAAAATATAGAAAACAAATAATTGATGAAGAATTTTAAATAAAACTTATCTGTATGTTATTATTGAGAGGATATATTATATGTATACACACAATTCTCTTTTCTTTTCGGGCTGACGGCAAAAGCCAATGCTACTATTGTGAAAAGTTGTAACATTATTTTGTGCAATAAAAACATCTATTCTATTCTATTCTATTCTATTCTATTCTATTCTATTCTATTCTATTCTATTCTATTCTATTCTATTCTATTCTATTCTATTCTATTCTATTCTATTCTATTCTATTCTATTCTATTCTATTCTATTCTATTCTATTCTATTCTATTCTATTCTATTCTATTCTATTCTATTCTATTCTATTCTATTCTATTCTATTCTATTCTATTCTATTCTATTCTATTCTATTCTATTCTATTCTATTCTATTCTATTCTATTCTATTCTATTCTATTCTATTCTATTCTATTCTATTCTATTCTATTCTATTCTATTCTATTCTATTCTATTCTATTCTATTCTATTCTATTCTATTCTATTCTATTCTATTCTATTCTATTCTATTCTATTCTATTCTATTCTATTCTATTCTATTCTATTCTATTCTATTCTATTCTATTCTATTCTATTCTATTCTATTCTATTCTATTCTATTCTATTCTATTCTATTCTATTCTATTCTATTCTATTCTATTCTATTCTATTCTATTCTATTCTATTCTATTCTATTCTATTCTATTCTATTCTATTCTATTCTATTCTATTCTATTCTATTCTATTCTATTCTATTCTATTCTATTCTATTCTATTCTATTCTATTCTATTCTATTCTATTCTATTCTATTCTATTCTATTCTATTCTATTCTATTCTATTCTATTCTATTCTATTCTATTCTATTCTATTCTATTCTATTCTATTCTATTCTATTCTATTCTATTCTATTCTATTCTATTCTATTCTATTCTATTCTATTCTATTCTATTCTATTCTATTCTATTCTATTCTATTCTATTCTATTCTATTCTATTCTATTCTATTCTATTCTATTCTATTCTATTCTATTCTATTCTATTCTATTCTATTCTATTCTATTCTATTCTATTCTATTCTATTCTATTCTATTCTATTCTATTCTATTCTATTCTATTCTATTCTATTCTATTCTATTCTATTCTATTCTATTCTATTCTATTCTATTCTATTCTATTCTATTCTATTCTATTCTATTCTATTCTATTCTATTCTATTCTATTCTATTCTATTCTATTCTATTCTATTCTATTCTATTCTATTCTATTCTATTCTATTCTATTCTATTCTATTCTATTCTATTCTATTCTATTCTATTCTATTCTATTCTATTCTATTCTATTCTATTCTATTCTATTCTATTCTATTCTATTCTATTCTATTCTATTCTATTCTATTCTATTCTATTCTATTCTATTCTATTCTATTCTATTCTATTCTATTCTATTCTATTCTATTCTATTCTATTCTATTCTATTCTATTCTATTCTATTCTATTCTATTCTATTCTATTCTATTCTATTCTATTCTATTCTATTCTATTCTATTCTATTCTATTCTATTCTATTCTATTCTATTCTATTCTATTCTATTCTATTCTATTCTATTCTATTCTATTCTATTCTATTCTATTCTATTCTATTCTATTCTATTCTATTCTATTCTATTCTATTCTATTCTATTCTATTCTATTATATTCTATTCTATTCTATTCTATTCTATTCTATTCTATTCTATTCTATTCTATTCTATTCTATTCTATTCTATTCTATTCTATTCTATTCTATTCTATTCTATTCTATTCTATTCTATTCTATTCTATTCTATTCTATTCTATTCTATTCTATTCTATTCTATTCTATTCTATTCTATTCTATTCTATTCTATTCTATTCTATTCTATTCTATTCTATTCTATTCTATTCTATTCTATTCTATTCTATTCTATTCTATTCTATTCTATTCTATTCTATTCTATTCTATTCTATTCTATTCTATTCTATTCTATTCTATTCTATTCTATTCTATTCTATTCTATTCTATTCTATTCTATTCTATTCTATTCTATTCTATTCTATTCTATTCTATTCTATTCTATTCTATTCTATTCTATTCTATTCTATTCTATTCTATTCTATTCTATTCTATTCTATTCTATTCTATTCTATTCTATTCTATTCTATTCTATTCTATTCTATTCTATTCTATTCTATTCTATTCTATTCTATTCTATTCTATTCTATTCTATTCTATTCTATTCTATTCTATTCTATTCTATTCTATTCTATTCTATTCTATTCTATTCTATTCTATTCTATTCTATTCTATTCTATTCTATTCTATTCTATTCTATTCTATTCTATTCTATTCTATTCTATTCTATTCTATTCTATTCTATTCTATTCTATTCTATTCTATTCTATTCTATTCTATTCTATTCTATTCTATTCTATTCTATTCTATTCTATTCTATTCTATTCTATTCTATTCTATTCTATTCTATTCTATTCTATTCTATTCTATTCTATTCTATTCTATTCTATTCTATTATATTCTATTCTATTCTATTCTATTCTATTCTATTCTATTCTATTCTATTCTATTCTATTCTATTCTATTCTATTCTATTCTATTCTATTCTATTCTATTCTATTCTATTCTATTCTATTCTATTCTATTCTATTCTATTCTATTCTATTCTATTCTATTATATTCTATTCTATTCTATTCTATTCTATTCTATTCTATTCTATTCTATTCTATTCTATTCTATTCTATTCTATTCTATTCTATTCTATTCTATTCTATTCTATTCTATTCTATTCTATTCTATTCTATTCTATTCTATTCTATTCTATTCTATTCTATTCTATTCTATTCTATTCTATTCTATTCTATTCTATTCTATTCTATTCTATTCTATTCTATTCTATTCTATTCTATTCTATTCTATTCTATTCTATTCTATTCTATTCTATTCTATTCTATTATATTCTATTCTATTCTATTCTATTCTATTCTATTCTATTCTATTCTATTCTATTCTATTCTATTCTATTCTATTCTATTCTATTCTATTCTATTCTATTCTATTCTATTCTATTCTATTCTATTCTATTCTATTCTATTCTATTCTATTCTATTCTATTCTATTCTATTCTATTCTATTCTATTCTATTCTATTCTATTCTATTCTATTCTATTCTATTCTATTCTATTCTATTCTATTCTATTCTATTCTATTCTATTCTATTCTATTCTATTCTATTCTATTCTATTCTATTCTATTCTATTCTATTCTATTCTATTCTATTCTATTCTATTCTATTCTATTCTATTCTATTCTATTCTATTCTATTCTATTCTATTCTATTCTATTCTATTCTATTCTATTCTATTCTATTCTATTCTATTCTATTCTATTCTATTCTATTCTATTCTATTCTATTCTATTCTATTCTATTCTATTCTATTCTATTCTATTCTATTCTATTCTATTCTATTCTATTCTATTCTATTCTATTCTATTCTATTCTATTCTATTCTATTCTATTCTATTCTATTCTATTCTATTCTATTCTATTCTATTCTATTCTATTCTATTCTATTCTATTCTATTCTATTCTATTCTATTCTATTCTATTCTATTCTATTCTATTCTATTCTATTCTATTCTATTCTATTCTATTCTATTCTATTCTATTCTATTCTATTCTATTCTATTCTATTCTATTCTATTCTATTCTATTCTATTCTATTCTATTCTATTCTATTCTATTCTATTCTATTCTATTCTATTCTATTCTATTCTATTCTATTCTATTCTATTCTATTCTATTCTATTCTATTCTATTCTATTCTATTCTATTCTATTCTATTCTATTCTATTCTATTCTATTCTATTCTATTCTATTCTATTCTATTCTATTCTATTCTATTCTATTCTATTCTATTCTATTCTATTCTATTCTATTCTATTCTATTCTATTCTATTCTATTCTATTCTATTCTTTTCTATTCTACAGGAACTAACTACTTCGTCGGCATGTTAGATCGATTTTGGCGTGTAACAGGGGTAATTTGCAGCATTCTAATGTGTTCAAGCAGTCACTTGAAAATTGTCAGAACCAAAAAAGATGAAAACGTTTCACCTTCCAAAACCCATTTGCTTAAATTGTTTTTGTAATTTCTTCCCGTTTCGATGACTAGATGTGAATTGCAACAACAATTTAACCAGGTGTGTGAAGATCCCTACCATCTATGTGTGAGGTTTTTATACACACATTCTCATTTTTTTTATCTGGAAACTGACATTTCAAGCTTGAAGGAAAATTGGAATGGCTGCCGCGGATCATAGATCATATGTTTTATCTATGCCGCCGATTCTCATCTTCATGTGCATAATCTCTGGTCATAACATGGACCTATACAATTCTAATAATGGCTATTGATTATCTAACCACATTTTGTAAATAATTCATTATAATCTTAATCAACAATTAATTGTTATGTTGGTTAATGCATAATATTTGTATGTTCATAAATTAGAATGTGACAGAGGCTTTGTTTGAGAGAAAAGAAGTTTTAATTCTAGCGCGCGTACGTCAGTATACACTTCAATAGAAGGCTGAAACCGAAGTAACTATGTCAAAAATTTGTTTAGCTTCTTTTTAGCAGTGACGTGATCAGAGCCAGAACGTTTGTTTTCCACTTTGAGACGGATAAAAACGTGGCTGATTAGCGGCGGATTAGCTTTTTTGAATATTCACAAAGAAATCGATGTATTCCCTGAAGATGTGGTGAATCAATTAGTTAATAAAAAAAAAATGAGATTTTATTTAATTTTTTCACAAAATTTTACTACCTAAATTTGTTCGTTCAAACTAAAAAAATATCAACGGGCCATCACACACTGGTTCAATTTTGAACGTTACTTAGTCCTTCCTAACTTTTGCTTCAATCGCATACGGAATTAAGAGAGATGCGAATAAATTGTATGTATATGAAACACATTTGATTGTATGAGTTTTTTTTCTTTCAATTTGAGAATCAACAACAAAAAATCCTTTGCTTTTACAATAATAAAAATTTGAGTGGTCATGACAACCGATTGTTTATTCGCCTAGAAACAAACAACTTGTGTGTAAAGGGTTTTCCAATAAGAGGTGTTATTTTGATATTCAAAGAAAAATGGCATTTTTTGAGATAAATGATCGAATGTTTATTTCATTATAAAGAGGAAGGTATGCTGTTAATAATGGAACACAATATCAGCCAAATGGCCGCCACGACCACGCTTACAGGGCCATATCCTTTTCATGAAATTTTCCATAACCAAATCGCAAAGTGGCTGCCCTATGTCCTCGATAGCCTCACGAATTCCATCTTTGAGGTCTTGAATCGACGCTGGGTTGTTGGCGTAGACCTTATCTTTCACGTGGCCCCAAAGGAAGAAGTCGCAAGGTGTTAAATCACAAGATCTCGGTGGCCAATTGTGATCACCCCTTCGAGAGATAACACGGTCCGGAAACTTTTCCCGTAGAAGATCGATGGTTTCATTGCTTGTGTGGCACGTAGCGCCGTCTTGTTGAAAGTAAACGTTGTCCAGATCAATATCATCCAATTCCGGCCATAAAAAATCATTAATCATCTCTCGATAGCGCAATCCATTGACCGTAACTGTTGCTCCAGCCTCATTTTCGAAAAAGTAAGGTCCAATGACCCCGCCGGACCATAAACCGCACCAAACAGTCACGCGTTGAGGATGGAGAGGCTTTTCAACAATAACTCTTGGGTTTTCCGAGCCCCAGATGCGATAGTTTTGCTTGTTGACGTAGCCTCCGAGGTGGAAATAAGCCTCATCAGTCAAGATGATTTTTCGATGAAATTCCGGATCATTTTCATGCATTTCAAGGACCCAATCAGCAAAGACACGACGTTGTTGATGATCAGCCGGCTTGAGTTCTTGTGTTAACTGAACTTTATAAGCCTTAAGACCCAAGTCTTTATGCAAAATACGGTGTAATGACGTTTGTGGAATGCCTAATTCCAAAGAACGACGAGGAATGGACAAACCTGGGTTTTCTTTAACACGTGCACGGGTTTAATTCTCCACATCACTAACTTGTCCCAACAGCTCGAATTTGTCCACCAATTTCTGTATTGCGGTCCGACAAGGTGCTTCACGACGACCCAAAAATGTTTTAGTTTTACGGACCGTCTCTGCCAAATTTTCACCATTTTTATAGTGAATTTTAATAATTTCAATGCGTTGTTGAAGCGTGTATCGTTCCATTGTCAAATATCAAAAAATGACAGCTTCAAAAGTGACAGCTACCAAAATAGCGGGCTATTCAAAATAACACCTCTTATTGGAAAACCCTTTCTTAGTAGTTAAACTTTGTTATTCCACTCGAATCAAGGAAGAACATTTTGTTCGTTTCATTTATAACGGGTGATTTTTTAGCTGGTTTGGTTTTGGCAACACTGGTTTTGACAGCTGACGTGTGTTTAGTACCTTGTGTCACTGTCAAACAGCTTCAGTTTGGTTTGCAATTTAACCATGGATCGTCTTACAAATGAACAACGCTTGCAAATTATTGAATTTTACTATCAAAATTCGTGCTCGGTTCGAAATGTTCATCGCGCGCTGCTTGTGTTCAGCGATGAGGCTCATTTTTGGTTGAATGGGTACGTAAATAAGCAAAATTTCCGCATTTGGAGTGAAGATCAGCCAGAAGCATTGCAACAGCTACCAATGCATCCCGAAAAAGCTACTGTTTGGTGCGGTTTATGGGCCGGCGGCATTATTGGGCCTATTTCTTCAAAGATGATGCGAATCGCAGCGTTACTGTCAATGGTGAACGCTACCGAGCGATGATAACAAACTTTTTTTTGCCCGAAATGGAAGTTCTTGACTTGCATGATATGTGGTTTCAACAAGACGGTGCCACATGCCACACATCACGCGAAACAATGGCGCAATTGCGAGGCGAGTTTGGTGAACAGTTAATTTCACGTTTCGGGCCGGTCAATTGGCCGCCTAGATCGTGCGATTTGACACCATTAGATTATTTTTTGTGGGGGTATGTCAAGGCTAATGTCTATAGGGACAAGCCCGCTTCGATTGACGCACTGGAAGCCAACATCCATGCATTCATTCGTGAGATACCGGCCGATATGTGTGAAAGAGTATGCCAAAATTGGACTCAGCGGATGGGCTACCTGAGACGCAGCCGCGGTCAACATTTGCATGAAATTATCTTTAAACATTAAATTGCAAGGTTCAAACTATCGATTCAAATAAATATTTCATTCATTTTTTCGAATTTTTTGTGTTTTTTTTTTAAAAAAAGTTCTAAGCCTCTTAAAAAATCACCCATTACAAACTGCGATTTCCCCAGGTTGAATTGAGCTAGTGTGTGATGGCCCAACAAGTTTTTAAAAAATATCTCTATTTGTAAAGAAAAAATATGAATAAAATTAATTTTAAAACTAGGGTTTTTTTTTATTTTTTCGTTTTCTTATTGAAATTTTAATTCTTATTCATATGAGGTGGTTGATAATAAGAAAGGCTCTCATTTTTGTGATAGTTTTACCCATACCTTAAAAAAAATGTCTACCCCAAAAAAATCCTGCGTACGCTACTGATAATTTACTGCAGTAAAAATAACTTTTGAAGTGGCCTAGTAGAGGTTGTAGGTATGACTGAGTAAGTAAATCATATTATGGCACTTGAAAACTTTCATAGAACCTCAAAATTTCAATTTATCTTCAACAAAATTTCAAATAATCAAAACAGTTTTTTTTTAATGTTATGAGTTTTCAACGACTTTTTATTAAGTAATTATTCGACCAATTTTAGAATTTCTTAGTTTCGAAAAGAGAAGTATCCGTCCTATATTAATATATAAGCTTTTATGTTAATGCTACAAAATTGTGTGCAGATTTTTTGGATTTAATCTATAAATTATAGATTATTTTCACGTGTTTTATACTTTGAAGACTTTAAGCTACATTTTGAATTTAAAAAAAAATGTTGATTTTTAATTTAAGTGTTTTTTTTATGTTGAATCGAATGAGGTATTATTTATTAAAATCTTAAGTTTACAATTTAAAGATTTGATCAAAGAACACAAAAGAATTAATATTTTAATTGCCAAGTAAATTTGCTAATAGACACCTCATCTGACCATTCAAATTCCTAGAACTTTAATAATATTCAGAAATTGTGAAAAGTGAGGTTGATAATCGACTAAAAAGTTTCAAGTTGCTTATTTAGAATATTGATCAGATATTGTGAAACAAACCCCAAATACATTTAACTTTAAAGCGAAAAAATTATTTTAAGTGATTTCTTATAGATTCGTATCATTTTTATTTTTCAAATTTTAGGTTAACACATTAAATTATCGAAGTGTTTTCCTGAAGGGGCCATTCAGTAATTTTTAAAACGATAATCGTCTAAACGTTTATCGTGCACGTTATCGTCATCAATTTGCTTCACGTAACACAATCACTATCGTCTCGTCAATCGTTTGTTATAAATCACAGTTTGAGAAGGATTGACTTTTCAATCATTGTCATAAATTACAATTCTGTAATTTATTTTTGTGTTGTTTTATGTTTGGTGTCAAACAAAAATGTAAGTTATTTATCTTATATTTATTTCTGAAATATTAAAAAAAGCATTAAACATTTGTTTTACCTATGTCAGTAACGAAATGAAGAAAAAGTGCAGCCAAATATTGATGTCACCTAACCCAATCGGTTATCCATCTATCCTTAAAGCTACATAAAGTGAATTAAAGGGTTTTCCAATTGCAGCGGGCAGATTTTGACGTTGACATCTGTCAAATCTGCTGTTTATTATTCAGTTACTGATGCCAATTCAACATTGCAAGTAACACGATTGAAAAACACGTCCAACTATTAAAACTTTTATATAAAAATCTTTTAGGCAACGACAAGTTGTTTGCGCCCATTTTACGGTTTACATGGTTGTCCTTCCAAGTCGATTATCCAAAGTTTGGTGCCCAAAGTTGAGTCAACCAATTCAGTTGACAATCAGCCAACGCCTTTGCGTCAACGAAACCCAGGATCAACCGAAAACATCTACCCGCCCTTATTGCCAAACCCTACATTTCGTTGCCATATATGATAAAATGCACAAATTGCTTACAAAAACAAACAAGACGACACAAGACGATAGCTTAATAGGTATCGGTCAAGTGCTAACGATTTAACATTCACGTTTTGACGATTTTTGAGTTACGGAGAACAAATCTTTGATCGTCAAGACGATATCTTTCAGTCGATAATGATTATTGCTTTTACGTGATGCAAAGCTTTCGTCAAAACTATATCGTGTTGCGATAATCGAATTATAGAATGACCCCACTGATCGCTCTAACCGAAATGCATTATTTTTCGGGTGGGTCTATAATGTCAAACTTTTACAATCTCTGAATTAAAAAATGTTTGGAGCTCTAGTAATCGAAAAAAATTATTTAATTTGGATGAATGGTTTGGCTTGTAGAGCGAGTCAAAGTTAACAAATTTGTATGGTGAGAAAAAAATGTTTTTTTTTAATTTGTCTATCTTTGAGTGTAAAAACTAAGAAAAGGGTGTAAGGTTTTACTTGATAAATTTGTAAATTACTAAAATCTGAAATGAAAAAAAATGTATTAAAGCGGTCTATCTCCCTTCGTTTAGGCGGGAGGGGCAATTTTCAAAAAAATGACTTAAAGCAAAAAACAAAAAATTAAAACAACTCGGAAACTAGAGGGTTTTATGTCTTCTAGTTTCCGAGAAAATTGAAAATTACCAAAACTTCTTTTATATTCAGTTTTTATTTTTTTGGTATTTATGTACGCTTGCTTATGTAAGCTTGCTTACATAACTACAGTATTGACACCCAGCATAACGCAGTGAGGCAAACTATAGGATTTGGGGTAGGTGCAAGGTTGGGTGTATGCAAAGTTTCTTTTGCATTTAAAGAATCTGGATTTAAAGAAACTTTGAATTTATCCTATATAATTATATCCAATGTCAACAGCTGTTTTAAAAATAAACTTATGCGTGGCCCAAAGTTAAACATTTAAAATTTTTAGAAGTGAAAATGTAAAGCATTATAAAAAACTCATATTACCTAGGTGTTGCATACTACTGTACGACTGCATTTATATAATTTCTCAATATGTATATATGTTTGTGTCTTACATACCTGTACAATGCAATTGTAATGTTTAAGGTAATGGAACCTAAAAAAAACCAGACCATAACGAAGACCGAACAAACATTCGAATTTTGTACCGTTGTTTTTCTAATGCAGGAGAAACTTTTCATACACCCAACCACGCACCTACCGCAAGCAGGGGGTTGCGGGGGGACAGCATGCCTCCCCCATACATACCTGAATGTTTATACGCCGTTATGCTGAGTGCTAGCACTGTATTTGTGTAAGAGAGCTTACATATGTAAATACCAAAAAAATTCAAATTGAATAAAAAAGTAGTTTTGGTAATTTCCAATTCTCATTAACTAGAAGACATAAAACCATCTAGTTTTAGGTGTTTGATTAAAAATTTATAGGGACATCAAATAATTATAGAGCCAATTCAGTACTTAATTTCACAACTTTGAATAAATAAAAACTGAAAACATTTTTTTTTGATAAATTTTGAGTTTGAAAGCATTTTTTTTCAAAAACTACTAACACAAATAACTATTTATTTATTTATTTATTTATGTAATAGATACTTATACACATTAAGATACAAAAATCTTATGAGCTAGTGCATAGTTAAAGTAGAAAAAAAGTTTATGTATGAGAACAATTCATAGAGGCTTAAAATCATTCAAACTCTAAGTAAAATAAATGAACCAATAAAATCAGTAGCTCACAATAATTAATAGTTTTACAGTAGCTTACAATAATTAATAATTTTACAAAATAGAAATATGAAATTCAGTTAATTAAATAATATGCCTTAAGTTCCTTTTGAAATCTCTTCCTATCACCAATGTTCCTAAAATGTCGTGGGAGAGAGTTCCAAAGTCGGACGGCGTAAACGAAGAACTGACGTTCAGACGTCAAACATGAAAAACGCGGTTGAAGGATCTGCGCTGTTCTAGTGGAAGCACAAAAAGTTATTTTACTAAATAAGTTCGGAGGTTGTTGCATTTGTACAATATTAGAGAGCATAGTTAATGATCGAAATTGCAGTAACTTATCGAAAGTAAGGTTGCAAATTTTGTTCGAAAAATTAGAGACTCTATCAAATCTGCGGAGTCCGAAAACGTATCTAATGGCATTATTATAAGCAACATTTAATTTTCTTTTACACATTGCATCACATTTCCCATACACCTCACATCCATAAATAAGAATAGGCATGATAAGTGATTTTACTAACACAATTCTAGTTTTTATTGGAGTAAAATACTGCGACGCCCATAACGAGCGTAAGACACCATATACTTTGCCAACAGCTAAACTGATGTGGTTAGTCCAAGTCAGAGTTTTATTGAAAATCATTCCTAAGTTCTTGGCAGTGGAAACATACTCGATGGGGATATTATTAAGGAAGATCGTGGGGAAAAAAGATGTGGATGTACATTTCTTAGATATGACAATGCACTTAGATTTGTCTGAATTAATTGAGAGAAGATTTTTCTTTGCCCAATTAGCGATGTTTTCAAGGTCTGCATTTATACGACTTACGCAATCTTCAATTAGTCCGAGGGGGCAGCTTATTTGAAGTTGAGCGTCATCAGCATAGAGTTGTATAGTAGAATTGGTAACGACGTATGGAAGTTCGTTGATGTAGAGGGAAAAAAGCAAAGGTCCCAAAATAGAGCCCTGTGGTACTCCTGCAGGTACAGTTATAAAATTATATAACAAGTCGTTTGCATAAACCGCTTGTTGCCGACCAGAAAGATATGAAATAAGAAGCTTTATGGCAGTGGATGAAAAATCAAAATTTGTAAAGAGCTTATTGCAGAGAACATTGTGGTCAACGGTATCAAAAGCTCGAGAAAAATCAAGCAGTACAAGAAAAGTGATTTGATCATTATCAATGCTTTGTCTTATTTCTTCAACCACTGTCAACAGAGCGGTAATGCAACTATGTTTTTCTCGAAAACCAGATTGCAGAGGTGTAAGGGCGTCAGTGGCGTTTAGAAAAGAGTTAATTTGAGTTTTCATTATTTTTTCAAAAGCTTTCGACAGAAACGGGAGTATGGATATAGGACGGAAATCCTTACCACTTGAGTTTTTAGGGACCGGTATGATTTTCGCTCTCTTCCAAACTGTAGGAAAAACACATTTCGTTAAAATGCTGTTGAAGGCGAACGTAATATAGGGCAGTAGCAATGGTAATAAAATTTTCAAAAATTTAGGATGGACACCATCAGTTCCAACGGCATTAGATTTTATAGAAAGTATACTTTCGACTACTTGAAATTGGTCAATTCCATTAAATCCGAACTTGTGACTGGTTTCAAAGATATTTTCCGTGGGCAAATCAACCAGACATGGGGATGTTTCTACATGCGATAAATGTGGAAGAGTTACAAATTCTTGATTAAGCAAATTAACATCAATAGTTTTGGAGACTTCACCTTGCTGCCTGCCTAAACCCAAGTTTCGTAAATTTTTCCAAAGTTTTTTCCCACTTAAGCAAGGGTCTAGTCGGTTAGCGTAAACTAGGGTCTTAGTTAAACGAATCAGAGAAACGGTTTTGTTTCGGAGATTACAAAATTCTTGGTGGAATGCATTTAGCTTATATCTCTTCCAGCGCTTGTAAGCTAAGTCGCGTTTTTTTATAAGTAATCGAATATCTGTGGTAAACCATGTGCGTCGCCCAGAATTGATAGTCCTAGTCCTCAAAGGAACGTGTTTTTCAAAAAGATTATTAATGTTAGTTTGAAGAAAATCAATTTGCTCATTGCATGAAGTTAAAGAGTAAATTTGTTCCCACGCTACACTCCGAGCATCGCACTCTAAAGTTACTTGGTTTATTCGATTGAAATCCCGGTAAGTGAGGGTAGTAGGTGAGATAGTCACTGTAAACTCGAAGGTTAGGTAAATGAGGTCATGTTTCGAGAAAGCAGGGGCAGACAACTGATCATACATGAAGACTTTATTAGGTTCACTCACAAAAAAAACGTCGAGGAGTGTAGCCGAATGTGTGCTAAAGTGCGTGGGCAAAAAGGTATTAACTGGAAACAGATTCAAGGTCAGCATACTTTCCGATAAGTGGTCTTCCAGAAGTAAATCACTATTCATATCACCACACACAATTACATTTGAAGACGAGATCGTTATGTCTTCGAGCAGAGATATAAGAGGTTCAATGCTTATCAATCTGTGAGGTCTATACACAACTCCCACAAGAAGTCTCTCACGTTCGCCAACAAGCTCTATAAACAAGAAGTCTATCTGACTGTCATTTGGAGATCTACGTTTTACAACACAGGGAATATTTTCCTTAAGACATTTTAAATTTTTCGGATTAGCCGCGTTTTAAATATTTAATATTTAGCGAGTTCAATACAGTACTACAGTACCCGTTTAATTTCAATCGCTTCGCGTACCAGACGAGGGATGTAATGCGGCTCGTTAGCTAGAACCTTAGCTTGTTCAAAGTGAATCCAGTGGTGTTCGTCTGGGTGGTCGAGTATATGTTCGCATATGGCAGACTTTTCTCTTTGTTTTTTGCTTACAGCGCTTATATGTTCTTTTAAGCGTGTAGCAATACTCCTCTGAGTCTGTCCTACATATGAAGACCCACAACTGCAGGGCACCGCATATACTCCAGGTGTTTGTAGAGGGAATTGGTCTTTCGGTGACTGGAGGTAATTAGTCACTTTTTTAGGTGGTAAGAATATGGATTTTATACCATATCGTTTTAAGACTTTTCCCACCCTGTCTGTTACACCTCTTACATATGGCAGGAAGGCTTTTTTGTCTAATTGGCTATCTTCCTTATCCTTTAACGAAATCAGCTTCCATGATCTTTGTTTCTTGGAGTAGCCATTCGCTTTGAGAACGTTGTCTAACACTGATAGTTCAGCGGGAAGATGGTCGTTGTCACATATCCTGTGGGCTCGCTGAACAAGTGTAGAGACAACAGATCTCAAATTCGCAGGATGGTGGTGGGAAGAAGCGTGTAGGTATCTGTTTGTGTGTGTACCCTTTCTGTAAACTGTGTGTGCCAATGTACCATTTTGTTTCCGCATCACTTTCACATCCAAAAATGAAAGTGATGCGGAAACAAAATGGTACATTGGCACACACAGTTTACAGAAAGGGTACACATACAAACAGATACCTACACGGTTCTTCCCACCACCATCCTGCGAATTTGAGATCTGTTGCCTCTACACTTGTTCAGCGAGCCCACAGGATATGTGACAACGACCATCTTCCCGCTGAACTATCAGTGTTAGACAACGTTCTCAAAGCGAATGGCTACTCCAAGAAACAAAGATCATGGAAGCTGATTTCGTTAAAGGATAAGGAAGATAGCCAATTAGACAAAAAAGCCTTCCTGCCATATGTAAGAGGTGTAACAGACAGGGTGGGAAAAGTCTTAAAACGATATGGTATAAAATCCATATTCTTACCACCTAAAAAAGTGACTAATTACCTCCAGTCACCGAAAGACCAATTCCCTCTACAAACACCTGGAGTATATGCGGTGCCCTGCAGTTGTGGGTCTTCATATGTAGGACAGACTCAGAGGAGTATTGCTACACGCTTAAAAGAACATATAAGCGCTGTAAGCAAAAAACAAAGAGAAAAGTCTGCCATATGCGAACATATACTCGACCACCCAGACGAACACCACTGGATTCACTTTGAACAAGCTAAGGTTCTAGCTAACGAGCCGCATTACATCCCTCGTCTGGTACGCGAAGCGATTGAAATTAAACGTCACCAAAATTTCAATCGGGACGACAGTTTCAATCTGTCGAGAACTTGGGATCCCATTTTAAACTCCTCACGGTCGATCCAATTACCGCTTAATACCAACAGAGATGCAGTGAGCACGGTTTGCTCCCAACCTGCGATTCAACAACAACAACAGCAGCAAGAGACAGAACCCTCTACGCACCGCTACAACTTGCGTAGCCAACATCGCTTGTAACATTTTCATGGCAGTTTCCCGGTGACAACGCTCAATGTAATTTGAAGCGAAACGTTCGGGGTGAGTACTGTATTGAACTCGCTAAATATTAAATATTTAAAACGCGGCTAATCCGAAAAATTTAAAATGTCTTATGTAAACAACCGCGAAAGCCTTAAAAGTTATAATATTTTCCTTTACATAAACAGCAACCCCACCACCATTACATCTAGTACGATCAGCACGAAAAAGCTTATAGCCAGCAAGTTTGAAAAGAATATCATTAAAAGTAATAGAAAACCATGTCTCAGAAATACAAATCACATCAACCCCAGAACCTTCAAAAATATCTCGAAATTCGTCAATCTTACACCTCAAACTTTGTGCATTTAAATGACAAATTTTAAGGCCAGATTTTTGGGCAACAAAAATTTTTATACGTGATCGCAGCAGAACATTACCATCGGAATCTGGAACTACTCCATTTCTATTAACCAACACCGAGCCGGTGATGTTTTAAAAGAAAATCTAAAATATAAAGACGACAAAAGGAATGATGTAGGAAAAGGCTTCGAAAAGGAAAATGACTGAAAGAAAAATTAAAATTTAAGGGCAATATTGGAATTCTTTCCATAATTTGAATTAATAATTATTTTTTAAGAAACAAATCAATAATAAATAATATTAATTATAATATTGATCAAATGAATATGAATGCTAAAAAAAAGAAAAAGTTATTTAAATAGTAAATAATTATAATATAAAAAAATGAGTTTGAAGAAAATTTAAAAGGATACTGGTGTATCTGGCAATGCTGGTAGTTTTAACTAATTGTAAGTTCGAAATTCTAATTTATTCTAATGTGGTTTTCCAAACAACCAAAAAAATTGATTTTTATGGGGGTCAACTTGATCTTTTTCAGATTTTACGTTCCTAACAACCAAAAAAATTGATTTTTTTCGTGGTCTGTTTTTTTTCTCGATTGATCTTTCAAATCTCGATTTATTGGCAGATTTACACATACTTTCACACACACTTGCACACAAACCAAATTGACATTTCTAAACGTCGTCCTCTCCTCGTCAGTTTAAATTCGTTTTGGCCTTCCGCTAGCATTGTTTACTTTTGATAAGGCATTTGTTTAATAAAATAAATACAAATAATGAAGTTTAATTAATGAAATTTTTGTCTTTATTGTCCTCATTACCGTTAACCATTGACTTCTTGAGTTCGGAGTCAATTAGTGATTAAATTGGATAAATGTTTCATATGGAATGAAAGGCATTGTGGAAACATGTGGGTTAGTCCATTTTTTTTTGTGAAAGTAAAATTATTTTTATTAAAATTCCATAGTAATCCTTATGTAGTGACCTTGTTTCATGATAATTGTCTTCTTCCTCACCATCGACCGATAGCTTCTCCTTTGATTTGGATTTTGGATGGATGGGATCCCTGTGGATATATGGATCCGACCGATGGCCAAACATGTTATAAAGCAGTGATAGTATACCAACAAAATAAAATTCCTGCTAGGGAACAAAAAATTCCCTAATTTGTATTCTATTTTTTGATTTCAATTTGATTGAACAAAATAATGTACAATATCACATTCATTTAAATGAAGTCAAAAAAAGAATGCGTAAATCTTTTCTTTCTTATATTTTGTCATAATTTCAAAATGGCCTCAGGATATTGATAATTTCAAGATTAAAAGTCAGTCCCACTTTTGAGTTTTTTCTTATGAAACAAATCAATAAAGGCTCCCAAACCGGCGCTAAACCTTCGCGCGAATATGCGACGACTGAAGAATGTTCAAAGATTTGCATAGCGCCAGTGTGGGTTCTCTCATTAATCTCCATTTCAATAAATTAAGACAGGTGAAAGTATTCGCGTAGTTGAAATTAATTATAATTTAAACACAAAAATGTTCTTTTATAATTTGAAAAAAAAACGTTTTGTAAGAATTTTTTCTTACGCATTTTTTCACCAGTTTCATCAAGAAAATAAAGCCAAATATATAATATTTTTGTATTAAAGAAAAAACTGTTCCCTAGGAAAAAAATGCTTGTAGAAATTTTTCCCTACATAAACTATCACTACTTACATCAGTAAACACAGACAAATCACCTACACCTTTACAAAAAAAAGGATCGCGATTCGTTCTAGTTACCACGATTGATCTGGAATCTGACCCCCAAATTTGAAATGGTTGACTGGAAAACCACATAAGTTCGAAAAGTTGGTAACCCAGTAATTTTATTTAATGTTTCAATGTTGTCAACAATTTGAGCTTCCTTGTCATCTTGATGAAGTTTTATGTAAACAAGTCCCCGGGCGGTGAATGCAGAATGTATTTTTTTAATTTTCTTCAGTGTGAGCGCATTACGCAAAATACTTTGATTTTTTTTAGTGAGGCTCTCGCGCAACTAAACCAGTGTCGTGCATTGGGATGGAAATCCAAGATCGCTTAGTTGTAGTTGGCGTTTGTTGTGAGTTTGAAAAGTTCTTATTTTCTTAAGAGTCAAATTCCTATCAAATGGCGAATTGAATTTGATTAGAACGGCGGAATCCAAACGATTGTCCGAGGGGCGAGTGCGATGTATTTTGATAAGTGCGGGTGTATTAAAATCGATAGTGTTGCAAAGGTTATCAAACAATGTTAATAAATTCTCATCAGTTTGATATGGTACTCCGTAAAGAATGGCATCAGCGGCAACAAGTCTATCTTCTTGAGCTTCAGCCATATGTTGCAGTTTACCAATATTGAACAAAGCGTTTGACAGCTTCGTTTGTTGATATTGTTGTTTTTGTATCGGAAAGTGAGGTATTTATTTGTTTTAAATCGGTTTTAAGTGTTTCGATTTCGGTAAGTGCAGCAGTGTACGATGACTCAATTATATAGGGTGATTTTTAAGCTGGTTTGGTTTTGGCAACACTGGTTTTGACAGTTGACGTGTGTTTAGTACCTTGTGTCACTGTCAAACAGCTTCAGTTTGGTTTGCAATTTAACCATGGATCGTCTTACAAATGAACAACGCTTGCAAATTATTGAATTTTACTATCAAAATTCGTGCTCGGTTCGAAATGTTCATCGCGCGCTGCTTGTGTTCAGCGATGAGGCTCATTTTTGGTTGAATGTGAACGTAAATAAGCAAAATTGCCGCATTTGGAGTGAAGATCAGCCAGAAGCATTGCAACAGCTACCAATGCATCCCGAAAAAGCCACTGTTTGGTGCGGTTTATGGGCCGGCGGCATTATTGGGCCTATTTCTTCAAAGATGATGCGAATCGCAGCGTTACTGTCAATGGTGAACGCTACCGAGCGATGATAACAAACTTTTTTTTGCCCGAAATGGAAGTTCTTGACTTGCATGATATGTGGTTTCAACAAGACGGTGCCACATGCCACACAGCACGCGAAACAATGGCGCAATTGCGAGGCGAGTTTGGTAAACAGTTAATTTCACGTTTCGGGCCGGTCAATTGGCCGCCTAGATCGTGCGATTTGACACCATTAGATTATTTTTTGTGGGGGTATGTCAAGGCTAATGTCTATAGGGACAAGCCCGCTTCGATTGACGCACTGGAAGCCAACATCCATGCATTCATTCGTGAGATACCGGCCGATATGTGTGAAAGAGTATGCCAAAATTGGACTCAGCGGATAGGCTACCTGAGACGCAGCCGCGGTCAACATTTGCATGAAATAATCTTTAAACATTAAATTGCAAGGTTCAAACTATCGATTCAAATAAATATTTCATTCATTTTTTCGAATTTTTTGTGTTTTTTTTTTTAAAAAGTTCTAAACCTCTTAAAAAATCACCCATTATTAACCCTTTCGCAGATGGAATTTAAGTTTGTTTGCATTTCGGTTATATGATTTTCGATTTTATCTATTTTTGCCATGATTCGCGCTTCGGATTCGGAAATTTGCATATTAATAGTTTTGGAAATGGACTCACTTTGACTTTTCAAGCGTTCTTCAATTTGTTTTAATAAGTTAGTGTCGCTGGTGTTTGGAGCTTTTAACGAAGGGGAGCTGGTTTGTCTAGGTGAGGATGCATTGGTATGTTTATTCGAGTTTGCAGTATTTCGGACGTATTTTTTTACACTGTCTGGCATTGTGTTTATGTAGTTAGTTTATTTGTATATGAAATTAAGTCAAATGGTTTTCACTCAATGGGAATGAGATGGAATGTCAATGCTCAGTTTTGAGGTTAATTGCCAAATCAAATTCACAAATATTAAATTTATTTTAATTGGTTAAGTAACTAAAAGCACAACTGAAACCACTAAATATGAAGTGTTCATATAAAGGAACAGGCAAACCTTATTAAGAAACTACTCGGACAATTTTATAGGGAAATTTAAACAAAATAACCGGAGGAAAAAAAAAGCACGTCTATTGAGCTGCTCTCATACTTGTAATCTATGTTGAAAAAAATAATAACAGAACAAGTTTATGGCTTCCAGAAAACATATCATTTTGCAATGTAAGTGCTGCCATTGTTTTGAAATCTTTTTTTTTTACTTTAAGTAATTTTTTGGAAAATTGCCCCTCCCGCCTAAACGGAGGGAGATAGACCCCCCCTGTCATAGTAAAACTTCTTGTTTTATACCCTTCTACAAAAATCCATTATTATATTGCGGTGCCCTAGTTATCGTACTCTCCCCTCAACTTTACATTGAATAGAAAAAAAAATTCCAGATACATCAAGCCAAACTCGACGGATAATAAATCTTTATATATCCTTATAAATTGTATAGAGCTGAGCAAGAGAGATTTTATTTGAAGAAGTCAGTCAATTTTTTCTTCGTTTTTTTTTGTCAAGTGCAGAAAAACATATGTACGACTGGGTCGCACGGTGTTGCTCTTATGTGCGATCAAACTTCGGTTCTAAGGTCTAAAATAAATTATTTATGGGAGCATATAATTTATCCATTTGTCAAATCTTAGGTAAGTTGCAGGCAGTGTTATGTGAGTATACGAAAATTAAGAATATAGCCCCGATTTCCACATATATGCAATATGCATGCAAGGAAATTATATTATTAAATCAACAAAATAAGAAATTGATTAAAATACTTCTGAAACTGTTTTAAACCAAACGCGATGTACACCATCTGATTAATAATATTAACCTTAATTAATAAGAACAAAATTTAAAAAATCGTAGGAGCGGTTTTCAAAATAATCAATTTTTTATTTATAAAATTATGTTAACATTTTTAAGAAAAGAAATTGGTACGCCAATTTAAAAATAAAAATAAATTTAAGAATAAAATTGAATTTTATAAAAAAATGTTCCACCCCTTTTTAAAAATATCGAATTTTCAAAAAATAATTTTGAAATATTTTTCAAAAATCCAAAAATATTTTTGTTTCAAAGTTTTGATTTTCAACATTATTTAAACTTATTACAAGCTTCTGTGCGAAAAATTAAATTTTAATCACTAAGGCATAATGACTGTAATGTAATGTAACGGGTGATTTTTAAGCTGGTTTGGTTTTGGCAACACTGGTTTTGACAGCTGACGTGTGTTTAGTACCTTGTGTCACTGTCAAACAGCTTCAGTTTGGTTTGCAATTTAACCATGGATCGTCTTACAAATGAACAACGCTTGCAAATTATTGAATTTTACTATCAAAATTCGTGCTCGGTTCGAAATGTTCATCGCGCGCTGCTTGTGTTCAGCGATGAGGCTCATTTTTGGTTGAATGGGTACGTAAATAAGCAAAATTGCCGCATTTGGAGTGAAGATCAGCCAGAAGCATTGCAACAGCTACCAATGCATCCCGAAAAAGCCACTGTTTGGTGCGGTTTATGGGCCGGCGGCATTATTGGGCCTATTTCTTCAAAGATGATGAGAATCGCAGCGTTACTGTCAATGGTGAACGCTACCGAGCGATGATAACAAACTTTTTTTTGCCCGAAATGGAAGTTCTTGACTTGCATGATATGTGGTTTCAACAAGACGGTGCCACATGCCACACAGCACGCGAAACAATGGCGCAATTGCGAGGCGAGTTTGGTGAACAGTTAATTTCACGTTTCGGGCCGGTCAATTGGCCGCCTAGATCGTGCGATTTGACACCATTAGATTATTTTTTGTGGGGGTATGTCAAGGCTAATGTCTATAGGGACAAGCCCGCTTCGATTGACGCACTGGAAGCCAACATCCATGCATTCATTCGTGAGATACCGGCCGATATGTGTGAAAGAGTATGCCAAAATTGGACTCAGCGGATGGGCTACCTGAGACGCAGCCGCGGTCAACATTTGCATGAAATTATCTTTAAACATTAAATTGCAAGGTTCAAACTATAGATTCAAATAAATATTTCATTCATTTTTTCGAATTTTTTGTGTTTTTTTTTAAAAAAAAGTTCTAAACCTCTTAAAAAATCACCCGTTAATAATTTTATCCCTTTCTAATTTCGACACAAAAAAAAAAAATTATCAACATCGAGGGAGTCATTTTTGAGAAAAAAAAAGATTTTTCTTAATGGTTTTTAAACATTTGTATGGGAGGTACCGTTAGTTTTGGTTATAGGAATAATTATTTTTTTAAATCTTCTAGATAAAAATAAAAAACAGCTTTTGTCAAGTTTAATAAAAATCGACTGAGTGGTTTTTGTAATATTGAGTTTTCAAAAAAAAAATTTCGAACTTTTTTTAAAAATCCAAATGAAAATTTTGGTATACACAATATTATTTAGAATGTGTCAATAATTCTTCATACAAAATTTATCAGCATCAGTTGAACCGGTTTCGAGAAAGGCGAAAATCAAAAAATTTGGGAGGTACCATTAATAAACATTTTTCGGAACCATTTTTTTTACTAAACGGCATCATATAACAATTTAAATTTTTTTTAATCTGTCGAACCGATTTTGAGAAAAATAATGTCGTTTTCGATTGGATTTTCGGTAAATTGTACTCCTTTTCAATTCCAATCGAATATGAAAACACTGACTTTCCTAAATTTACACACACACTACCAAAGCTGAAATTTAACAAAATGGCTTCTTCAAGTATTTTTCACTTTTGACAAGTAATCCAACGAAAAACTTTATATGTATGTGTGTGTTCCTCATCTACTCCAAAATGAAATTGGGGACAGAAGAACACTCCGAAAACATTACTCGGAACAGCCAATCGAAGGCTTTTGGAGTAGTAGGAGTGAAAAAGGAGTGTAAAAGGAGTACTCCGTACATCCAAACGAAAACGACATAAGATTTTTCTTTTCGGCAAAAAAAATTTTTATGACAGGTACCGTTATTTTTGGTGGTTAAAAAAAAATTAAAAAAATGTGTGGGGGGAATGTCCAAACATTTTTTTTTTATATTTAAAGCTTATAGGTAGACATTATTATCTTATTGGGATGTCATAAAATTATTAATGTTATAAGGATTATAATATTTTTTAGTTCATGTATTTATTTTTAAGGTACAAAAAGATGAAACATTAATATAAAATTACAATTTGAACCTTGAACGAGTGATCGAGCAGTTGCATAAGAAATAATTATTTAAAATGGATTTACCATAAAAGACTTATTATCAAAGTTGATAGTCGTAAATATTTCATTTCTGCCGCAATAAGTGAATACCTACTATTCCATTCATTTTACCGGAAATTGAAGCAAAATTAACAAGAGTTTACCACAACCTTAAAAAAATGGATCGCAGCCCATAGAACGAGATTAAATTTAAAAAGTTTTAAACGAATTAACAGAAACAAAGCCTACGCGGTCATGTCCGAAATGCAAAAGGACACGAAAAAGCTTCAATAATCAGGATGAATCAAATTACGACGAACATACATAAGTACGAATATGGAATCTCACCATTGCATGCTAGAATCAGGTGCATGGAATTTATTTTGAAACGTGCCTATATATTTCAACAAGATGGAGAGGAAATTGGTAAATCTATTGGGACTAAGGAGGCAAAAAAGAGAAGAAAACAAGAGATCCAAATGCCTTTTCGCGATGAGCTTGGACTTGATGTGGATAAACCAAATCAAGGATTTGGAAATATTAATGATGAAAACACTTCAAGGAGATTTTTTTTGAATAATCAGAGGCAACCGCTCGAATAACTGGAGTCAATAGAGAAGTTATAACTAGGATCAAAATGATTTATAATGTTTTGAATGGCAGAGAAGTAGGGAATACAGTTAAATTTGCCGAGTAAAAATATTATCGAATAATAATCACTACCACTTGGAAAATTTGCAGAAGAAGCCCAGGAGTCCAAAAATAAAGATGTAAAGCATGTAAGAAAGATCTGAAAGCACAATACTCTGCGGAAATCTAATGTTTGTACGTACATTTTTGTTAATTTTATTTTTTTTCACTGTTTGAATTGTAATCAATGAAATATTTTATTAATGTACTCTTGTCTACCAAAAAAATGAAAACAAAATTAATTAATAAAAAAAGGCGATTTTTTCCCCACTGTTTCACTCAAATTGGTTTGTTTTCCTTTTTCCCTACTGTTTCACTAAAATTACACTTAGATTACTTCATAAATTGACTTTCGACCTATTTAAAGTTAAATACCAATTATGTTAACCACTTTAACTAAAACTTCTTATTTCAGCAGCATATTCTGAAACACCCTGTTCAATTTTTTTTTGAAACTCACCACTCAGCCTTGAAAATTTTCTTCAAGATAAAAAATATTGTGGGGATATTTTTATTCGTTTAAGAACTGTGGTTTTTACAACCATAAGTCAATACGGGCCACTGTGCGCCTTTAGAGATGATTCACATCAAAAATAAAAATAATTTGTGTACTTACATCCCCCAACTGGTCCATATCTGAGGTAAGGTCCGATGCAATAGGCAATTTATTGGATGGGCGATGTCGTATCGTGTACCGAGATACTCTCAGAACGTCCTTATTAAATGGTGTCAACGAATAAAATCGTTGTTTGCATTCGTAAGTCAGAGATATTTTGTTTGGATTCAACTGTAGAAAATTTTGGAAGCAAATGAAATTCTGTTGATGTTTTCTTGGTTTGTTGTAGAGTATGGAAGCTTCCCAACATGTTTTTCCATTTAGATCCCTGAGTAATACACGAACTTGTTTTTCAGCTGTTCCCAGACCGGAAATAACACCACCAGCATGTAATTTAAGATCAGGTAGTTCTATAAAACTAGCAATAAGACCTGGACTGATTATAAAAGCTTCTATGCTTTGAGATTGATGATCTTGAGACACTATAAAATCTCTTATATTTTCGCGGTTATCAGCTATTTTTAGTATGTATATATCGTCTTGTTCTTCTACCAAGGAACTCGAACGTGAAGCTCCAATTGAAGGCGGGAAGAGACCTAAGTGACCTACTAAGTGCATGATGATAGATTTAGCACAGAGTCGTATTGATGATTTGTTCCTATGTATCGTCCCTGATTTCTGATTGTTGAATTTGCCAACAAGCACATCATCAATGCTTATGTTTTCATCGAAGTCACTATCGGAATGAAGGAGTTTGAAAGTATTATGTCGTTGTTCTCCTGATAGAATGTGAAACAGAACACCTAAAACCGCAACTATCAAGCTGCTGCCTTTATTGATTGAATCAAGCATAAATTGCACAGGAAAAGACATACAAAATTCTCCAAGACACATCATTAAGGTGGATAGAGCTTCCTTATCCGCTTCATGTGGACTGAGAACGTGATGAAATTCTAGAGCTTTACATAGTGCAGTAATAATGAGTTGCGGTAAGTTATCCATTTCAGAGAGCTCGCGACTGAGCTCACTGCATATTTTAAGTGATCTAGCCGCAACGACTGCCAAAGTTCGATGTTTGAATTGCAAAGCTTGTAGAAGCACTTGAATGACTTCTTTAATGCGCGGGTTAAGCGCTATGGAGTGCTCTCCGTTCCAAGGTTTGGTCAAATACTTTTGAATTGATTGCTTGAATGTGTTTTTCAATATATTTGGCCTATTCAGTTCCAAATAGATCCATTGACCAAGCTGTGCGAATGCTATACACCTTCCTTTCGATGATGGCTCCCGGCGCGCGCATCGTAACATTATATTAAGAATATGGTCATGTAGGTCTGGGCACTCCATCAACTCTATTTGTTGCATCGATGGTTGAAGAACTGGCTTTGGAATTGCTGATAACGGAAAGCATAACAAAGATCCCAATAGAGTAACTACTTCGCCACGGGGAGAGCTACGATTAAGGTCGTTTGATGTTAGAAGCACAGCTGATGCATGTACAATATCAAGCAACAGAAGCGTATGTCCCGCAAGTTGTAGACTTAAAAATCGAGTTCCTTCTAAAAATTTAAGTAAACATGAAATCCCTTGACGGTCTTCGCCAGTTAGAACTTTATGCAGTAAATTATAGAACAAAGACATATGATTTCTTCTGTCAATCACACCTTCTATTGCTAGCATACAAAGTATTTTAATTGCCGAAAGTTGTCCTTTTTTATATTCTGGGCCGAGGAGTTGTGCACCAAAGCACCACGGACTTGTAATACCAATTGGTGGAACAAGAGATGGTGGAGTTGGGGTACTGAGGTTATCTTCCGAAACCCCTTGATTGTGCATAATTTTTATCAAATTTTTTGTCATTTCAACCAAATATTTAAAAACTTGAGCATGTAACTCTGGTTTAGAAATAAGATTTATGTCTCCCAAGGAACAAAGCATTCGTTTCCACATGATCGCTGCAGTGCCAGGTAACCAGCCAGTAACATAACCCCCAAGAATTATTGATTTC
The DNA here is from genome assembly GCA_932273885.2 of Leucozona laternaria. Taxonomy (NCBI): domain Eukaryota; kingdom Metazoa; phylum Arthropoda; class Insecta; order Diptera; family Syrphidae; genus Leucozona; species Leucozona laternaria. Next base: position 141,415,404 of record OW026366.1, read on the forward strand.
CGTTCAGATGAGATTACCCACGAGTTTTCTCTGAAGCTCGCTGTGTCAGCTACTAAAGCATCGATCTGCATGGGAGAATCTTTTGTAGAAACGCCTTCTATACCACTCGAAGCAGATGGTGATGGACTTCGAGAGTCGTGCAAACTGTCGGCATCTCTTTTTCTGGTAGAATAACATTTATTTTTTAAATGAAAGGAGTTCAAGGAGACAGCTCGTCTCAGCATACCCCATTTATGTAAATTCATCGATTCTTCATTTCTGAAATTAAGTTTCTCAAAACTCATGTGCACATTTGTTTGATCAAGTAACATACTAAGTGAGTGATCAAAACTTAAAGTTTTAATCAGTGCAGTCTGTTTTTTGTGGTGAGCCCTTTCTCCAGTTTTTATGGAAGATTCAAGGCTTCCCTCACTATAAAAGCGGCCAATAGTCGGAGGTGTTGTTATAATTCTTCTTGCAGATTCAGGAATGGGCTCCTTTTCTTCTTGCTTTTGCTGTACTTCTAAAATCTCTTCGTTTCTTTCATTGATTGCATGTGAAGACCTTGAACTTCGTTCTTTTACATCACTTTGCCATACGCTCGCTATTAGACGCCGTTTGCCTTTACTGTCTGCCAAACGGTCAAGCGGAAGATCCTGCAAATTTAAATTATAAACATACCGCCCAAGCACGCGTGTCAGTGATTGCATTGTCTTTTCCCATTCGTTGATAAGTGCATCTTTAGAAGTCAAAGATGTAAGAACGTTCAAAAATCGTTCCCAAAGTTGAACATTAATTGGAACATTTGTATGAGCTCTTATCCAAGTTACAATAAGCGTTTGAAATATTGCCTGACCCAAACGACTTCCTAATCCCGGCCTTGAGCCAATTGAGTTCTGATTCAAAACAATTGAAGTTACTTGCAATAATACTAACAATAATTGTTCCCATGTTTTTGGTTCCATTCTTGTGTTCATAACCATAGTTCGATAGACATTAAGAACTTTCTTACAAATGTCTGTTTGTTCGTTAAGAGGTGTTGATTGAAATTCTCTATTTGCCGAATGAAATAAAATGTTTATATTACTTGTATTTACCAGAAACACATTTGCTGCATTTGTTACGAATACGTGTATAGTATTTTGGAGGCCTGCTTGAATGCCGTAATTTGCTTCCCCAGTAATAACCTCAATATTAGGCCTTGATTTCAATTTCTGACTTTGTAACGATGAATCTGTCGAGCTACAACTGGTACTGTTAATGTCGCATTCATTTGGCTCCAACATAAATGGAGGCGGATTCTTACTTGTCATCCATTCTCGATAGACTGCCACTGAGATCCGCATCGCATCTATTTGAGATTTCGTTGTAAAACCTAAAAGAAATCCTTGTCTAAAAACTTCATGTATAAAATTTATATTGCTTTGTGTTGAATATAAAGCATCTCGAACAATTTTATACTGAAGAGGCGATATATTCCTATGATCCGATGTGAGGAGAGTGCGTTCCGTATATTGAAGATAAATGTTTTCTTCCTTGCTGTTTATCATTTTTTCATGAACGAATCTTGAAATCCAATTGATTAGCACAACAACACATGATGACATAACTTCGTCCTTTTTTGTACTTATTGTACGTATGGTAGGAACTTCTGATTTCGGTTCGTAGATCGTGTTTGTACAATCAAAATCTGGACAGAAGACAGGTACAAATATCTCTTTAAAACGATTTAATAAAAATATAAAAGATTTGCAATCTTTTTGAGCGCAATTGTCTCGCCATTTAATAGATCCAGTCGTTTGGACCATACAATTAAGAAAAATCTCAAGGCCTTCTATAGGATCAAGAGGGCCGGCCTTATCATTTGATGAAGGAGGAAAAAGCGCAACTGTTTCGGAATTTCGAACGGGATGAAGCATCATATCATGAAAAACTGCGGTTCCAACTTCAACTTTCATATTGGGATGACTAAACACATCAGAAGAATTGAATTCCCCGTCTGGTACTGATATATCTTTTTGAGGCACAATCAGACCAGGGAACATATCGGCGAACATGTCATGCACATAGTTGGGGGCGTTCTCGGCCAACACTTGATACCACAGTATAAAATATCTAAATCATAAAAATTATAGTTATAGTTTGAAACTTTGAATTGCAACAAACCTGACGCCTTCTTTTCGAAGCCACGGACTGTTTCCGAAATGCAAAAGTTTGGCCATTATTCTGCTTAGGGAGTGACACTGCCATCTTCGAGCTAATAGCTCCGGCAAGAGGAATAAAATTTTCTTCAGAAGCCATAATGACCCATCCAGTTCTTCTCGGTGAGCTTTGTGAGCTTTAACGAAAAATATAAAACCAATATAGTAAAACGCGATCAAACTGCAAATTTAATTTGTATTTGTAATTGTTTATTCAGTTTTATTCTTAGTACATAAAAGATAATGATCTTTTGAAAAGATGTACATGTACAAGCCTAATCTAATACTTTTTTATATAGGTACAATAGATACACATAATCGATATAAATAATAAAAAATAAGTATTATGGAGCATATTCATAGTAATTTTTTTAAACCCAAGTGCTTGGACTCGTTTGTCTAAAGAGATGAATATCAAGAACTTAAACTTGATATTCTGTGAAGTTGAAGCAACCACTTTAACTTGTTCCAAGTGTTAAAAATTATCCAACTGAACAAATGAAACACGAAACCAAAGACTTCAATAGAATAATAATCATTTTATTGAAATACAGTAATTCTTTTATACCTTTTTACTTTTACTGAAAAATGATTGCACAAATGGATACAATAATATCTGGAACAATTAATTACAATATGAATACAATAATATCTGGAACAGTGAATGAATTTTCAAGAATGCAGCACCGTCAGCAATATGATCACTTGTAGCAGTTGTGTTGCTGGCCCTAATATTAGTCGTAGGATATAGGACGTCTGTTAATTTGTGGAGAATGTGTTATGCCCTTCGATAGTGATGTGGTTTGCTTTTAATATGCATCTTGATTTTAGTGTTAGTATTCCGGAACCGTCTAATTCCATTTGTAGTTTTCTTCTTCCGCAAATTGCAGTGAGTCGAGATGGGTTTTTTTTGTGCTGCATTTTATTTTGTGTCTGATTTCTTTAAGGAACACGTAGGTCTTGATTCATCGTTAAAAAGACCCAATTTATTCGCAAGAACAGACTTCTGCTCCCTTGCTGTATCTAGCTTGTAAATTGAAACATAAAAACTTTTCTAATCTTAAATTAATGCAAGATTCCATATCATACGATTGTATTGGAAGGTATTGGTCACAAGGTATTGGTGCATTTACAGCCAGTATTGGAGCACATAGGTCAATTGCCAGTATGGTATCGTTGAGTAGGCTAGGTATGGGAGTCATTTTGAACAATTCGTAGCATTCTTGGATGACTAATGATAGTGTGATCCACAATACCGCTTGCTTATCTGTTACTCCTCCTTTAACTGTCATTAGTTTGTATAGCTGTATGGGATCTTCTTCATCTGCAGGTACTTCTAAGAATGAAGATTAATGAGCCTCCCTTGATTGTTTTTACCTCGTCCTTGAGTTGGCGTGCTGACATTAATAGTGAACTTACTTTACGATGGTGAGTGTCTGTTGATGCATCAATAAATGTTGATTGCATTTATTGGACGTTGATCATCATTTTAATGAGTGTTGAAGAAAGTGATGTAAAATATGGAATATTTTGATTTGATGACTTTCTTGATTGTTATTTCTCTTAATTGATTATTGATTTGGTCAAGCCTATGATTGATGATCTCTTCGTTTTGCCTTACTACGATGATTGTTGAATCAATGACTGAAGTTTGGTTTCTGAATAGATGAGGTAAGTGATTTTTGTTTTCCCTACTTGATCTGTTGTCCTTGTCATTTGATAAGGATACTTGCAGTGTAATGTTCCAAAAAGTGAGTTTTCTATGTTTCCGATGAAATTAACTGCTCCTCTCTTAGTTCTCTTGGTGGGAAAAGAAGTGTTTTCTGATTTAAGTTCGTTTTGAACATGTTGAAATTGTTTTAATGTGTTGACGCATATACTTCGTTGCTGCATTTGTTGACATAAGTGATTCAAAGTCAATGTTCCGTTCCGCTGTATATTATACTGTATTATAATGTATGTTCTTTTAATAATGGATCTAAGTTATAATGAATAAAAGTTCCATTCACTTGTTGCTATTTTTTGCTGTTCCAATACCTTCGAAATGTATTCCGAGATTTGATCTAAATTTGTTGATCTGGGGTGGAATCGGCTAATGTGATCGGTGATTGTCACATTTATGATAATCAAATATGATCAAATTAATTTTTCCGCCTGCGCAAAGTGATCACCAAAAATTATTCAAAACTTGGCATTACTTTGAGCGACAAGTACTGACAGTTGTCATAAATACGATTGTTTGATTTATTTATGGGGTAAATTTTATTTTCAAGAGGCACAATTTTGTTTCAAATTGCTTAAGAGTTGAGGAAGTCACCTCACACACCGTGCTTTCACCTATTGGAGCTGACCAGTGCGCACCAACTTGCCTTCGGTAGCCACAACCCCCAGAAAATTCAAAATTAGTACCAGCTGGAGGATAAGAGGAATGTGGGTTGACCCCACCCGAGCTGGCAAATCCAAAAGCCGAAGAATATACATAAATGGATGATGTATCTTTCGTCATCCTAAAGTTTTTTTTTTTAAGAACCTATTGATTTTGTAATTTCCAATTATAAAAAGGTGGAATTAGTGTGTGTGTACCTAGGTACTTTGGATCTGGTAGGTCGAAAATATCAAATTTGTTTCTTAGGCCGGACATAGCTATTATGTATGAAATTTTCATTTTCCACATTCTCAGGTCTTAAAAATTATTGCATAGTTTCAAATAAATTAATTTTTCTTGAAACCTTGTCAATTTTACATGAAAATGAGACCAAAATAGCTATCACAAGAAAAAGTCACTAAAATATGATTGTCACATGTGACAATCACATTACGCAGACCGAATTTGTTTATTGTGACTGTCAATTATCACTAATCACCTTAGCCGATTCCACCCCTGAATTTCATTGCTCATAACTACTGGAATGATTAGGAGAATTGTTAGCAAGAGGTGACACCAATGTCATTAGATGTTTTTCGTCTTTTAGTTATTATCTCAAGCACTGGCTCTGATGAATTATTGTTACTTCCTCGTTTCCATCTCTCAATGTTACATCGTTCACTTCGTCCTCGATTCGTAATGGTGGTAATCGGTGATTCGGACGTTTCCAAACCCCAGATGCTGTTTTAACTTCCAAAACTCTCATTGCGATCACGCTGGAATGCTTTGACGATTCTACTCAGGGGCCACTGAAGTCATGGAACGTTGTCTTCTTTTATGATGACCATATCTGCTACCTTGATATTCTTCGAGCATTCCTTCCACATGTACCGGTATTGAAGTTCTTGAAAATATTCCTGTGACCATCGTGTCCAAAATTCATGTTTAAGATTCCATCTCGTCAATAGTGTCTGCTTCATAGGAGTTGCGTTAACATCAGTTTTTGCGGTGAGGGGTTCGCCGATAAGGAGATGCCCTGGAGATAGTGCTGTTAAGTCTTTAGGTCGCTTGAAAGTGATGTTAGTGGTCTTGAGTTCAAGATGGCTTCTATTCCAACTAATACAGTTTCCACTTCTTCACATGTGAGAGATGCTGTGGCTTCACTCCTCTTTAACAGATGTTTTGCTGATTTTACTGCTGCTTCCCAAAGTCATCCGAAATGAGGTGCCCGGCATTCTCTTGTTATGGTTTCACGTGCACCTTCTGAGAAGATTGTTTCATATAATTCAGTTAGTTGATTATTTGCTCTCAAAAAATTTGTCGCATTATCACAGTATATGCTTCGAAAGTCTCATCTGCAACCCATAAAACGTTTCAATGCTCCGAGAAACGATTCGGTAATTAAATCACTTACCAATTCTATATTTTCCTTAAACTTAAATCAAATTAATTATGTTGTTAATTCTTTAAATAGATTATTGGATTTATATTTCGTTTCGGAAGATTTGAATGTGAACATTTCTGAGTCAATTCCACATCTTTCAAACTCTATTCACCATAAAGCTGTTATTTTATCTATTTCAAATTATAATTATAATAATTATAGTAAATTTAATAATCCAAACCCTTTGTTTCGTAAATTCAATATAAATAATCTAGATATAATAAAATCGCAGTTGAGTTTGTTGCGAGGCAAGAAGAAGGGATGCGTTGGACAATGGTAGGGCAGAAAAAGGAAGAGGAAGAGTTTGGAAAAGGGAAATGGAATGTTAAGTTCCGGGGGACGTGGCCTGCTTGCGTGGCACGGCATTTAGCTCGCCGGAATGGGGGGGATTTCGCCCCGAAACCTAACCTCACCAGCTACAAAACATAAATCAGGCCAGAGAAAACTATCAAAACTACCATCGGCACCCCTGAAAATAAGATCCTCAGAAGTTCATAATTCGTTCACACGAAACAAGGAAACCCCAAAATTTTCATCCAAAGGCGTTATGCGAAGTTTTATTTATATAATTATCAAGAATCATCAAAAACAGGTCATTTACAGCAAATTTAAAAAAAAAGAAAATATTTGTCAAATATGGGATAATTACTCCCAATTCTCTAAATTTACTATTTTTTACTTTATAGCAATTTAACAAACAAATCAACAAGAAAAATTAAAATAAAACAAGAAAAAAAATGTGACACAGTGATGTTTCCAACGAAGAGTTATATTGGTACCTTTTTCGGTACGTAGACTGAATAAAATTTTAATGATCGGAAGCCTAAATCCTTACCTACAATGAGGTCTTTGAAGGTGGTCTATCAGCTGAAAACAAAACGTAAAAAACGCGATGTAATACGGTGGAAACAGTACCTTGCACTTACAAACTATATTTAACGATAAGATAATCAATAAAAAAAATTTGAAAATAAATAAATAGATTAATTAATACGCAAATAAAAAGCTTCAACGCCAATTATAATTTAACCAAAAGTTCGAGTATCGAACGGCAAAGAAAACAGAAATCAAATTGTAAACAAATTAATTAAAATAAATCTTAGGCAGCAGGAATTCGTTCTGGCCTTAATATTGGCATTATAACAAATTTCACTTCTTTCCTTTTACTTTAAACCCCCTTTTTTTGCATAGACTCACGATGCCGCCACGGGAATCTGTCTTCGGTTTTCACGGAAGTGTCTAGGATGAGACTCTCCCGGCAACGTGATTCGGTAAGGGTATCAGTTGGCTGGAGTTGAAACTAATATTATTTCTTTTGAAATCTCCACAGGTGTTTACAGTGCTCCAGTTCGGCGATAAAGGAATTTCAGGCTGTAGCAGTCCGATAACCCGACGAAACTGGATACCCGACAGGTTTTCTGCCACATTTGCTGTTCAGAAAACGGATGGCACAACACAATTTGCTCCCACGAAGATCAAATATTAATTTCTTTTTGTATATCGCACAAATAATTGTATTTTTGTGAAATGAATTGTATTCCACAGCAATAAAAGTATTCCACAGAAATAAAAAATGTGGGGCGGCCCAGTGCGTCACTGGCAACTTGGGACCGCCAAAATTAAAAAAAATGTAGAATAGTTTGGTAACCTATGTAAAATTCGTAGCTTTAGCATTTCTTTTCTTTTCAAAAACATTTCTAATAAACTCACCAAATTCGGTTCTATTCACTACTTTAGTTGTTCTGTTTCATTTCATTTAAAATCCACCGGTTGTTGGTAAACCTAAGTACCTATTTATCTCGATAAATCTTAAAAAAAACACAATTTAATTAAGCTTCAAACGACATGGGAATTTACTAAAAACGTACTCGGTAAGTATTTAAGAAAAACAAATTTGAATTAACTTTTTGTCACGTTCAAAAAAAGTATATTATAGTACTTTTGACAAAAAAATATTATTAAATTTAAATCAAGTCGAAAGGACGTCTTGTTTGCTCAACCGGGGAAGACAATTTTCATATCGATCTGTGGTCCGTTCTTTTTCTAACAATACTTAACTATTGTTAACAAATAGTTAATAGTTAGTTAATCAAAATAGTTACGATTTGTAACTATTTGACACATTAACATCGTTCCTAAATTCGTTTTGAAGTGTCAAATAGTTACGTTTTGTAACTATTTTCAACTCATGTCTGTATATTTTAATCCATCAGATTATTATATACCAACAATTTTTAGTATTTACCAGCAACAGCTTCTCTGTATGCTTTATTTAAAATCTATAACAACAGCAACAGCTGCTCTGTATGCTTTATTTTCTAATAATACTTAAATAAATTTCTCACGATAGTCAGCATTCTGCATTCAGGCTCAGAACATACTTGGCAGAAACGTATCATAGTCCTTTTACTTTTTGTATTTCTTTCTTTCTGTATGAACGTAATTTTAGTAAAGTAATCAAAAATTGTGTGAATCTAATTTTAGTAAAGTAAGCAAAAATTGTACATAAATAGAATTTTAAGATAATAAAATTTATCATTTGTGATCAAAAGGTTGTCGAGTGTACTTAATTATTATTGCTTCCCCCCACCAGTGGTAAGGGGCATTAATATTTCACAACAATACAACATACTCCAAAATACAAAGGTACAAAGAACCTTTTGTATTTATCTACGCTCTGATCAAGGTTATGCACCCTGTTCAGCCAGTCGGAGCAAAATAGTTCCGACTTAAACATTGGTGACCCCGACGTGATTTGAGCACACACAGCCTTCTGATCTTTAGTGAGATTCACGTTCTTACATTAAGCGTTCCCAGGGCTTTGACACTGGGCTGCCGAATCTACGTCTACCATATTAAGCGTACCCAGGGCTTTCGACACTGGGCTGCTGAGTTCCAGAGACGAGCTCCAGAGATCCAAGCATCCGGAGTTCCCTTGTTCCCGAGTTCACCAGCAGAGGCGAGTTCCAGAGATCCAGGTATCCAGAGTTCCCGTGTTCCTGACTTCGACAGCAGAGTTGAGATCAAAGTATCCATATCCCTTGCTTCGTTGTTCCTGACTCCAGAGATCCAAGCATCCGGAGTTCCCTTGTCCCCGAGTTCACCAGCAGAGGCGAGTTCCAGAGATCCAGGTATCCAGAGTTCCCGTGTTCCGGTGTTCCTGACTTCAACAGCAGAGTAGAGATCAAAGTATCCATAGCTCCCTTGCTTCGTTGTTCCTGACTCCAGCGATCCAAGCATCCGGAGTTCCCTTGTCCCAGAGTTCACGTAGGTATTCAGCGTGCTCAAAATGGATGAAATGCAGGTATTCACCATCGTGGCCAGGCAGAAGGCCATCACGGAGGAACTGCAGCGTCTTAAGACAAACATTGGCAAAGACGGTCCTGACCGTAAAACAGGCGAATATAAGGCCAAAACGTTGCGGTCATTAGAGGCTCTCTGGGTAGAGTTCTATAATAATCATGAACAAATAAAGGCATATATGAAGGCGGACACTCCGTATGTTCAGAGGAATACATACGAAAAGGTTAAAAAGACATATATTGACATCAAGCAAATATTAGAGTCAATTGTACCTATAGACGTCGAGCCTCAAACAAATAAATCATGTGGGGCTGAAAGCATAATAGCCCCAACATCTGACTGCTCAAGAATCATTAGAAGGCAGAGCGCAACCGCTCAGTCTCTACAGCGGTTGCTTACTAGTCTAAGGGCCACAGCACAAGAGGCTTGGACTTAAGCATTTTGTGGTATAAAATTGGGCGCATTACAAAAATACTGGATGGAAATGGAAGAAACTCATCGGTTAATACATGAAATTTCCGAAAATCCAGGCCAAGATGGCTACAACTTGGAAGAATTCTGCAAGTTGGAAGATGAAGTCCAGCAATTCCAAATTTCTTTGACTGCCAGGTTGGAAGTATGTTCGAGTCCCGTAGCTGCAGCACCAACTCAAGGCAACCACCAACCTAAACTACCGAAGGTTGTACTACCAAAGTTTGATGGCGAATATTCAAAGTGGATACAGTTTCGTGATTTTTTCACTGAACTTGTGCATAACCAGCCAATTCCACTATGCCAAAAGATGTAGTACTTAAAGACCACCGTAACTGGCGAAGCAGAAAGATTAATTCGTCATTTTTCGACTTCAGATGCCAACTACAATGCTGCCTGGGACACAATTGAAAATCGCTATGAGAATACTCGACTTTTGGTAACCGCTTTGTTAAATAAATTACTCGCCCAACCAAAGAATCAAATGGAAAGCTCCTCAGCGATTAAGGCCTTGCACGACACCACGAAAGAATGTCTCTTGAGTTTTCAAAATCTGGGTATCGAAACCAAAAACTGGTATCCCCTCCTCTTGCATATCTTAATTAAGCAATTGGATAGAAATTCGCACACACCATGGGAGCAATCGCTTAAATAACCTAGACTACTGCCTTCATTAAACGATTTTTTGACATTTTTGGAAAATCGTTTTCAATCTTTGGAGGCTTTAGGAACAACCCCAGCAAGAAATGTCTCAGAAGACCAGCGTAAGCGATTTGAATCCAGCAGGGCATTTACCACAGTAGCCACTGCAGATACAGCTTGTACTTGTTGCAAAGGCAACCCTTACCTTTATATATGCCATAAATTCTTTAAATTAAGTCCACAAAACCGCTATAAATTAGTGTAAAGCTCAGGATTATGCATTAACTGCTTCAAGATGGGACACAACGTTGAAGATTGTTCATCAAGATGCTGCTCCAAATGTCAGCGTAAGCATAACACGCTGCTTCATTGGGGAAGGTCCCCAAGAAATAATAAGTCAAATCCTTGCACATCTGCAACAAGGAATTCTTCGGTTGATTCAACAAATCTTTGCACATCTGCAACACAGAATACTTCAGTTGATTCAACAAGTCTTTGCACGTCTGCAACACAACATATTCTGACTCCTACCGAAAACTCCAAACTCGGAGCTACAAGGGTTATACTAAGTACAGCTATAGTTCACATAAAGAGTCAAGGAAAAGATATACCATGCCGAGCTTTATTGGATTCTGGATCACAAATCAACTTGATAACAGAAAAGCTAGCAAAATCATTGGGCACCAGGCAGACGCTGGACACACTTTCTGTAGAGGCAATCGGTCAAAATAAACTGGCATCCCACCGGAGAATCAGTTTGGAAATAAGTTCCAGAATCAACGGATTCTCCACCAGACTTGAGGCGCATATTTTGCCAAAAATAATTTCACCACAACCATCAAGAGCAATTACGACATCAAACTGGAATATTCCAAGCAACATCGTCTTGGCTGATCCTCAATTTCATCAGCCAGGGCCAATAGATTTGCTCATTGGGGCAGAGTTATTTTATTCAACCTTAGTTGTTGGTCAAATAAGTTTAGGAGACGATCTTCCTACTTTGCAGAACACCGTATTTGGGTGGACAGCAGTAGGCAAGGTACCAACTTCCACGTGCAATCCTATGGTAGCATCATGTGGAATCTGCACAGCAGACGAGGCTCTTGATCAACAAATTGAAAGATTTTGGCGTTTGGAAGAAGCCACTGCAGCTGAAGACAATTTCACTCAAGCTGAAAGACGCTGTGAAACTCACTTCGTCCAAACTACAACCAGAGACTCCTGCGGTCGCTTTGTGGTTCGCTTACCTTTCAAGGAGGCACCTACTAGCTTGGGCGAATCTAAAGATATTGCGTTTCGAAGATTCATTGCCCTTGAACGAAGGCTTGCCAATTCACCAGAGCTTAAAAAACTTTATATACAATTCATGGAAGAATATCAACAATTGGGCCATATGCAGGAAGTGACTCTTCATCAAATCGCCAAGCCTTATTATTTCTTGCCTCAACATTGCATTCAAAAGCCTGCCAGCAGCACTACCAAACTTAGGGTGGTATTTGATGGTTCTGCGAAAACCTCTTCAAATATTTCGTTAAACAACATTCTCGCCACGGGACCAACAATTCAAGACGACGTTTTTACAATGTTACTTCGATTCCGTTTTCCAAGGTACGTTTTCACTGCCGATATTGAGAAGATGTACCGGCAAATACTCCTACATAAAGAAGATCAAAAATTTCAATTGATATGGTGGCGAAGCAGCTCAAGTAGCTCATTGAAGTGTTTTAAGCTTAACACTGTTACCTACGGTACAACTTCTGCATCATACTTAGCCACCAAGTGCCTGCCAGTGTTAGCACAAGAAAATAAAGAAAAATATCCTTTGGGCTCAATGGTTCTTGCCCGTGATTTTTATGTGGATGATGTTTTAACTGGTTCAGATAAAATTGCCGAGCTATTGGCAACTCAAGAAGAGCTGCAGACAATTCTTCAAAGTAGTGGTTTTAAGTTGAGAGAATGGTGTGCTAATCATGCATCTCTTTTGAAGGGTATTCCTCTTGACGATAGAGAAACCGAGCTTGACTTTACCAACAATATCGATGAACATATCAAGACTGTAGGACTTACATGGATGCCGAAACCAGATCAACTTTGCGTCAAAACATCCTGGGTTGAGAAGGTTCGAGTGACTAAGCGAACAGCATATTCTGACATAGCTCACTTATTTGATCCACTAGGAATCATGGCTCCGGTAGTCGTAGTCGCAACAATATTTCTCCAAAAACTTTGGGAATTGAAGCTTGATTGGGATGCTGCTTTGCCTCAAGAAATGCAGACAGCGTGGATCAGGTATCGAGAAGGACTACAGTCGCTAAATAGCATAAAGATTGATAGGCACATCTCTTCGCATAGAACTCCGAAAAGCATACAATACCACATAGTTCCTGATGCATCGGAAAAGGCCTATGGGGCAGCAGCATACGTTCGATCCGTCAGCAGTGACAACATCATAACGGTGCATTTATTATGCGCTAAATCGAGAGTAGCGCCATCAAAGCAGACAAAACTAGCGCAGCAAGCCACTATTCCCCGCTTAGAACTTTGTGCTGCCTGTCTTGCCACTGATCTCTTACTTCGTTTACAAAAAGACCTGAATATCAATAATGATGCAACATTTGTATGGACCGACTCGGAAATGGTTCTTGCTTGGATAAATTCTTCATCATCAGCCTCACTACCTGTTTTTATTGCAAATCGGGTATCACGTATTCAACAAAGTACAATACTCCAGCAATGGCACCACGTCCCTTCAAAGGAAAATCCGGCGGATGTTCTTTCACGTGGGATAGCACCCGAACGGCTTCAAACTTGTAATATTTGGTTCTATGGGCCAAAGTTTTTACATGGAGCTACATCAATTTGGCCACCTAAATACAAGTCAATTGACGAGAATCATTTGTCAGTAGGAACGGCGATTCACGATCCACCCCCACATCAAGAAGGAATTTTAATTAACATAAACCACAAAAATTCCTTTAAAAACGCACAAAGAATACTCGCCTACATAATGAGATATATCCACAACATAAGGCAATTGGCGATAAAAACTAAAATCAAGAAAAACGAAGAAGAATTGTCACCGGAAGAACTGGAATTAAAACTGGAAGAAATCAATCAAAAAAGAAAATTTTCAAATTAATGCAACAAGATAAATTCCATGATGAAATCAAACATCTGAAAGACGAGGGTGACGTTCCAAATAAAAATCCATTCAAGAGTCTCACGCCCTTTTTAGATGAAGAAGGGCTGATTCGTGGAGGCGGAAGCTTAGAAGCATCGTCTTTGCCTTACGACGCTAAGCATCCCATACTTATACCATACAATCATCCTTTCACCAAAATGATATTTACTGAAATTCACGAGGACAACAATCATGTCGGGCCGCAAACGATGCTTTCAATAGCCAGGCAGATGATTTGGCCAGTGAAAGGAAAGACTCTGGCACGGTCAGTTTTGCACAAGTGTGTTAAATGTGTCCGCGCCACACCAAAACTTCTATCTCAACAAATGGGAAATTTGCCTGCTGATAGAATTCAACCAGCTCGACTATTCATCAATACCGGCGTCGACTTTTGCGGTCCAATTTCAACACACTATAAGATAAGAGGCAAACGGCCTCAAAAATCCTATATCGCAATTTTCTGCTGCTTTTCTACCAAAGCGTGCCATTTAGAATTAGTAACCGATTTAACGACACAAGGTTTCATAGGGGCACTTAAGCGATTCATGGCTAGGCGGGGTCATTGCAGAAGCATATATTGCAAAAATGCAACAAACTTTGTTGGGGTAAAAAACCATCTGTCAGAAGTAATAGCCTTTATGGAATCCAATACCGAAAAAGAAAAGATAACATCTTTATGCGTTACAAAAGGATGCGACTTTCATTTCATTCCACCACGGTCACCGCATTTTGGTGGTCTATGGGAAGCTGCGGTCAAATCATCAAAACATTTGCTACAGCACACTCTTGCAGGAGCATCATTAACGTATGAAGAACTTGAAACAGCCATCACTCAAGTTGAAGCGATATTGAACTCAAGGCCCATAACTCCAATGTCCACTTCACCGAATGATCTTACCGCTCTAACTCCTGGCCACTTCCTCATTGGAGAGCCTCTCATTAGCAATGTTGACCCCGCAGCCACACCAGCTGATTCAACGATACTTACTCGCTGGAATCTTGTGAGTCATCTCAAAAATGAGTTCTGGCGACGATGGTCGCGTGATTACCTGAATCAGCTACAGCACAGGTATAAATGGAAGGAGAGATGTCAAAATGCAGAGCCCGGAATGATGGTGATAATCAAGGAAGACAACACACCAAGTTTACGATGGCCGCTTGGCCGCGTCACTAACGTAATAACCGGAGAAGATGGACTGGTTCGAGTAGCCGATGTTCGGACAGCGACTGGTGTATTCCGTCGTGCCATACACAGATTGGCTCCACTTCCAATTGCAACTAACGATGATGAATTCAAGCACAGGGAAAGTACAAACATTGCTACAGATCCGTGCTCATCAACCTTGACTCGTTCGCACAAAAATTCAGCTGATGAACCAGGACCAGTACCAAAAAAGAAATTCAAGCCTTCTATTGGATCAGCAGCCCTAACCATCCTCTTGGTATTTGTATTTATTCCCTTGATAGCATGTGATCCGGTCAAGATTCAACCATTTCAGTCACGGCCAGGAATCTACTTTGAAAATTTCGGCACCTCAGCCATCACTTCGAGTAATTGGAACTTAATAGCCTATTATGACATGGATCCTTATTGGTACGAATACCAGTCGATATTAACCTATAGTAGGAAATTAGCAGAAATTTGCCAACTATTGCCGAATAAAAATGAAACTTGCAAGGAGGCAATCGTCCAATTTGACCGACTAAACGCAGATATCAAAAAGGATAATGATCTGTTATCTACAACCTTAATCACTCAGAGAGTACGTCGTGGCGCCGTAAACTTCGTGGGAAATGTGGCTAATGCTTTATTTGGGGTTCTTGACGATGAATACGCTAACCACATGTCCAATACAATAAACACAATTAAGCAAGATCAAAATCACATAGTCAGGCTTATCCAAAACCAGACTTCAATAATTGATGCCACCATAAATATTATTAAAGAGAATGAGCAAGACACGAGCTCCCGTTTTGAGGAGATGGACAAAAACCTCAAGGAAATTACAGCTGCTCTTAACGACATTAGACAGCAGCACCACCAGGAAAGATTGCGTCAGCTCTTCAATTCAATCGCTCTGCAGCTTATACTAGTCTCTTCGCAATTTCAAAAAACACAAGCCTCGTTAATAGACGTAATGATCGATACTCATCATGGAAGAATAAATCCTCAGCTTATTTCCCCTGCTCAGCTAAAGCAGGAAATCACTATGATAAAAGCTAACCTACCTTCCTCAGTCAGGCTTCCAGTAGCACCAGACGAAATCCCGAAACTTTATCATCTTATGAGCATTCATGGCAAGGCTCTGAAGAAACACATCATCTTCAAAATTGAATTACCACTCCTAAGTCTTGATGAATTCGAGCTCTTCAGAGTTACTCCCGTTCCAGTTCTTGTCGAAGAATCATTTTATACCATAAAACCATCAACGGAGTACATTATGATCAACTTGCACCGTGACCAATACTACCCGTTATCAACATTAGAGTTTCAAGGATGTTTTTCCCTTACTGAAGAAAGACACCTTTGCCACCTACAACATCCAATTTATAGACGAGGGTCAAGGGCATGTTCCTGCGAAATCGACTTCTTAAACCATGGGCAGCAATCTCCATCATGTAAAATTATAATCACCCACGATGGCCCTCACTGGATACAATTGCACAAGCCCAACGAATGGATATACGTTTTGCGGAACAGAACTACGCTGAACATAGTTTGTGATAACACAGTAACACAGACCGTTGTGAAGGGCTCTGGAATTCTTCAAATCCAACCCGGATGCATTATCAAGGATGACTTCATAACATTGCGTGGACAGCTTATACAGAGAACAGTCTCAAGGATGTCACTATCTCCAGTAACAAATCTTTCTGATTATACCTTACCAGACAATATAGCTGCAGCATCTTATAGGGCCGTGCCCTACAAAAAACATGTAGAGGAATTGGATACACTCAAGCTAGAACTCCTAAACATTACCAAGGCGCTGCCTCCTATAACATATCAAAATGATGTGCATCAAATTTCGGTGAGCTACGTCGCATTAATCACATCCCTCATAATCCTTATCTGCTTGTTGCGACGGTCATATTGCTACTACTGCAAACACAATTCAGAAATCTCCAAAGACGAAAGGAAATCCAGCAGAACTTCGGCGGACATCCGGGGCAACCTCAACTGCAAAAAAGAAGACCCCAACGACAAGAATCCTAACAGCATTACCTTCGAGATGGTCGTATAGTTTCGAACATAGTTCAACGGGTGGAGAATGTATATTTTAATCCATCAGATTATTATATACCAACAATTTTTAGTATTTACCAGCAACAGCTTCTCTGTATGCTTTATTTAAAATCTATAACAACAGCAACAGCTTCTCTGTATGCTTTATTTTCTAATCATACTTAAATAAATTTCTCACGATAGTCAGCATTCTGCATTCAGGCTCAGAACATACCTGGCAGAAACGTATCATATTCCTTTTACTTTTTGTATTTTTTCTTTCTGTATGAACGTAATTTTAGTAAAGTAATCAAAAATTGTGTGAATGTAATTTTAGTAAAGTAAGCAAAAATTGTACATAAATAGAATTTTAAGATAATAAAATTTATCATTTGTGATCAAAAGGTTGTCGAGTGTACTTAATTATTATTGCTTCCCCCCACCAGTGGTAAGGGGCATTAATATTTCACAACAATACAACATACTCCAAAATACAAAGGTACAAAGAACCTTTTGTATTTATCTACGCTCTGATCAAGGTTATGCACCCTGTTCAGCCAGTCGGAGCAAAATAGTTCCGACTTAAACAATGTCCATGATATGAATTGAAAGTGTTGATCTGTCAAAGTACACATGTGAGCCGATTTGTTTAAAAAACAAATCAAATATTTGGTGCTTTTTGTGAAGTTAGAAATACGAACAAGATTAAAATGCATTTTTTCCAATTGAAAATGAGAAAGCAGAATTAACATTGCAAAAATATGATTTTGCGCCATAAAAATGAAAATATTAATATTATTTTTATTTTTCATTAATATTCGTTTGACAGATCAACAATATCTAACAATATATCGTTCCTAAATGAAATCGTAAAATCCTAACAATGTCTAACAATGACACTTCAACAATTTTTTTTGACATAACAACAATAGTTGACAATTGTTAGAAAGAGAACGTACCACTGATCTTCATATGACTTTCAGATAAGACGGTGGCATAGCCATGGAACACACCACCCTTTTTTCAAATTTCCTCCTCCCACATCATTTGCATCACCCGATCCAAATTATCCGCTAGTTATACTACGTTTTCACCAAGAGATAATCCGGGACTTAAGGTTAGAGATTTAAAATTAATCTTGAAGTATTTTCACCACAAAAAAGGAGATTAATGTGACGTTTTCAGTCTGAATTGCCATTCAATTGTCAACTCAATTTGACAAGAATAAAACAAATTTAATCGGAAAATGTATAGCAAACAGAAAAAAACAATTTTTGAGCAATAAAACAATTAATTTTGAATAAACTATTTATTAAAAATGAGTCTAGTAACCTAAATCTATTGTTATCACAGCATTTGATTCTTCAAAATAACATTATAGTGAGTACATTTAATAGAAGAATCCATAATTATAGAAAAAAAAAACACAATTTTTCGGCCCACACTTTAATGAGAAGCTAACCATTCTCCAGTGTCCAGGTTTTCCGTTGGTTTTTGTTTGTTTTGGTTGTTGCATTATCTGAAACTTGTTTTGTTTACTAAAATATATTATTATAAATATATGAAATACATTGTAAATAATTACATTTTTATTCTTACAGAAAACGCGCAAAAATATTTGATAATTTTTTTTGATTTCAATGGAAAAACTGACGTTTAAAAGGATGCTTTCTACAAAATTAGGATTGTTTGATTTGACAATCTCCTTCTCGCAAGAAGATTTCAATGAGATTTTTTGTAATACTACATTTTCACCAAGAGGTAATCCGGGATTTAAGGTAGGAGATTTAAAATTAATCTTGGAGTGTTTTCACCACAAAAAAAGGAGATTAATTTGACGTTTTCTGTCTGAATTGCCATTCAATTGTCAACTCAATTTGATAAGAGTAAAACAAATATAATCGGCAAACGTATAGCAAACGGAAAAAACAATTTTTGAGCAATAAAACAATTAATTTTGAATAAACTATTTATTAAAAATGAGTCTAGTAACCTAAATCTATTGTTATCACATCATTTTATTCTTCAAAATGTCATTAGAGTGACTAAATTTAATAGGAGAATCCATAATTACAGAAAAAAACACAATTTTTCGGCCCACTCTTCAATGAAAAGCTCCCCATCCTCCAGTGTCTAGGTTGTCCGTTGTTTTTTGTTTGTTTTGGTTGTTGCATTATCTGGAATTTGTATTGTTTACCAAAATATTATTTTAATTATATGAAATACATTGTAAATACTTGCATTTTTATTCCTACAGCCAACGCGCAAAAATATTTTTTAATTTTTTTTTATTTCAATGGAAAAACTGACGTTTAAAAGGGTGCGTTCTACAAAATTAGGATTGTTTGATTTGACAATCTCCTTCATGCAAGAAGATTTCAATGAGATTTATTTTAAATCTTCATTTGAGGAGATTTAATTTTGTATGGTAAATCTTCGAGATTTGAAGAGGATTTATGCTAAATCCTCTAAAATCGCGATTTAGTGCTCAGTGAAAACGTAGTATAAGTCTTCATTTGAGGAGATTTAAATATGTATGGTAAATCTTCGAGATTTGAAGAAGATTTATCTTAAATCGCGTTTTAGTGCTCGGTGAAAACGTAGTATTATATTTCCTATTTTGTTATTAGATTTCACAGGTCAATGTAGTGGTGACGTCTCAGAAACGTCACCTACCAACATCATCAATTCTACACCATAGAGGGCGCTCGCAAAGCAAAATTAATGCCTCGCTCTTACTAGACCAGTTTCAAACAAAAAAAGTTTCATGCGAGGAAATATAAATTCATTTTCATGATGGTGAAACTCCTAATAATTTCATTCTGTTTCCACCCGCTGTCAACCAGGCGTCCATAACAAAGTTTCAGTCCCCGTAGGATACACTCCCATCGGGAACGGAAAAAGAAGGCCGCCTGGGAATTTACCAATGGGTGTATGTCTTTAAATGTCCAGAACTATATTTATTTTCTGTTTAATTCCGTCACATTTGGCATAAATTCCCCATTTTTCCCTCGTGAGCCCTTTTTGCTATCTTTTTGATAAAGTTTCAACAAAAAATGTTTTGGAAGTGACGCACGCACACGGATCGATTGTTGTGTTCCATTGAGCTTGGAACATTTCCAAAAAAATTTCCTTGAAAATTTCCCAATATCATTTTTAGGTTGAACACGGAACGCGATCATTATTTATGGCTTGGGGTAATTTTCTTTCATTCATCATTTCATTTTTTGGAGTTTGGACTCTTGGTAAGTGTTCAACTTTCCTTTTTTTTCAATGCTATATTTGTTTGGAATTAACCCTTTCCTCATATAATTATTGTTATTAATCCGTTTCAGATGTTCTTCTTCACGCTCTTTCATCCTTTTCAGGATAAACTCTGTTACATTTCATAAAGGTGAGCACTACTTCTGATGCCGTACCTACCTACTTATTCCAAATTCGTAAGGTATTTTCATTTTTCAGATTGCGCTAAGCTCTGACCACCGAAGGATTACGGAATACTTCCTCCAGTCAACCAAGAAGCCGTGCGTCACCCAGGTTCCCGCTGAAAAAAAAATCTGGCCAGGGGTTCAGCTATATGGAAACGTGGTGAGCTTACCCACGCTACACAAGCCGGGCATATTTACGGCTATGCCGATATGGTAAGCTTTAAAGCTTGAATACCGTAATTTAATTTTTGTTCCCACATTACTTTTTTTCAGATTTCAAGGCCAAAAATATTTCATCGCACACCAACGCATCCAGAATAACTTCGATGTGCCCTAATCCCACACTAATCCCAGTGTAAAATTAATTAGTTCATGGTTACTTACTATTTTCACTTGTCTAATTTCTATTTATTTATAGTTTCGTTTTCTTTATTTTTCTCTAATAGATCTCAGATTAATTCGATTGTGGACAATGGCAATCTAGGACACGTTCGCTCACCCAGAAAGTGGGTTTGTTTTCCAGATGCTGACTGAATTCAGAGAGGTCATTGACCTTACCGGTTACAATGCAGCAGCTACAATTTTGGATACCGTTTGCATTCACTTTGAGCAACAACAAAGTGATAACCAACCATCAAACCAATGCACCCGGTTACCCCCGAAGTGGATATGAATTTTTATTTTGGAAATGGGTGATGTGGAAATTTATAAATGTCAATGACCTATCGAGATGAAACTTCTTGAAATCGGATATGGATTATATTGGTGAGTCGTGTCGTCAGTAACATGCATTACTAACAAAGTTAAATTGGGGCTTAAACTAGGAAATAAATAAATAACAATAAATAAATAAAAACTAAAGACAAACATGCTATATCACAGATGGAATATTTCTGCTAGTGGTTATTATAAAATATCAGTCGAGTATCACCGTTTGGAATTATTATAGTATCACAGTCTAGATATAATTATCACCAATAATCGCCACGTATATTAAAGGGGCAAATATTCAAAGTGAAATGAAAATATTTGGTGACAAGATTGTTAATCTTTGTCTGTCTTTGTCTTTGTCTTTGTCTTTTTTTTTTTTTTTTTTTTTTGGTTTTCAAGCTTTGGATGATTGCCCAAGTATCCGGCACAATATTTTATAGGACTGTTTAAACTATACACTGGTGAAAATAAATTTACATTGAAATAAATACCACTAACATTTTGCATGAAATTAAAAAATTAATAAAATCAAAACAACTATATATGTAACAAAATTTTTTAATTTGTTTATGGATGGCCTAAGTGAGCATGCATACATAAAGGGTTTTCCAATAAGAGGTGTTATTTTGATATTCAAAGAAAAATGGCCTTTTTTCAGATAAATGATCGGATGTTTATTTCATTATAAAGAGGAAGGTATGCCGTTAATAATGGTACACAACATCAGCCAAATGGCCGCCACAACCACGCTTACAGGACCATATCCTTTTCATCAAATTCTCCATAACCAAATCGCAAAGTGGCTGCCCTATGTCCTCGATACCCTCACGAATTCCATCTTTGAGGTCTTGAATCGACGCTGGGCTGTTGGCGTAACCCTTATCTTTCACGTGGCCCCAAAGGAAGAAGTCGCAAGGTGTTAAATCACAAGATCTCGATGGCCAATTGTGATCACCTCTTCGAGAGATAACACGGTCCGGAAACTTTTCCCGTAAAAGATCGATGGTTTCATTGCTTGTGTGGCACGTAGCGCCGTCTTGTTGAAAGTAAACGTTGTCCAGATCAATACAATCCAATTCCGGCCATAAAAAATCATTAATCATCTCTCGATAGCGCAATCCATTGACCGTAACTGTTGCTCCAGCCTCATTTTCAAAAAAGTAAGGTCCAATGACCCCGCCGGACCATAAACCGCACCAAACAGTCACGCGTTGAAGATGGAGAGGCTTTTCAACAATAACTCTTGGGTTTTCCGAGCCCCAGATGCGACATTTTTGCTTGTTGACGTAGCCTCCGAGGTGGAAATGGGCCTCATCAGTCAAGATGATTTTTCGATGAAATTCCAGATCATTTTCATGCATTTCAAGGACCCAAACAGCAAAGACACGACGTTGTTGATGATCAGCCGGCTTGAGATCTTGTGTTAACTGAACTTTATAAGCCTTAAGACCCAAGTCTTTATGCAAAACACGGTGTAATGACGTTTGTGGAATGCCTAATTCCAAAGAACGACGAGGAATGGACAAACCTGGGTTTTCTTCAACACTTTGGGCTACAACAGCAATATTCTCAGTAACAAAGTTAAAGTGGGGCTTAAACTAGGAAATAAATAAATAACAATAAATAAATAAAAACTAAAGACTAACATGCTATATCACAGATGGAATATTTCTGCTAGTGGTTATTATAAAATATCAGTCGAGTATCACCGTTTGGAATTATTATAGTATCACAGTCTAGATATAATTATCACCAATAATCGCCACGTATATTAAAGGGGCAAATATTCAAAGTGAAATGAAAATATTTGGTGACAAGATTGTTAATCTTTGTCTTTGTCTTTGTCTTTGTCTTTTTTTTTTTTTTTTTTTTGGTTTTCAAGCTTTGGATGATTGCCCAAGTATCCGACACAATATTTTATAGGACTGTTTAAACTATACACTGGTGAAAATAAATTTACATTGAAATAAATACCACTAACATTTTGCATGAAATTAAAAAATTAATAAAATCAAAACAACTATATATGTAACAAAATTTTTTAATTTGTTTATGGACGGCCTAAGTGAGCATGCATTCATAAAGGGTTTCCCAATAACAGGTGTTATTTTGATATTCAAAGAAAAATGGCCTTTTTTGAGATAAATGATCGGATGTTTATTTCATTATAAAGAGGAAGGTATGCCGTTAATAATGGAACACAACATCAGCCAAATGGCCGCCACGACCACGCTTACAGGACCATATCCTTTTCATCAAATTTTCCATAACCAAATCAAGTGGCTGCCCTATGTCCTCGATAGCCTCACGAATTCCATCTTTGAGGTCTTGAATCGACGCTGGGCTGTTGGCGTAGACCTTATCTTTCACGTGGCCCCAAAGAAAGAAGTCGCAAGGTGTTAAATCACAAGATCTCGATGGCCAATTGTGATCACCTCTTCGAGAGATAACACGGTCCGGAAACTTTTCCCGTAAAAGATCAATGGTTTCATTGCTTGTGTGGCACGTAGCGCCGTCTTGTTGAAAGCAAACGTTGTCCAGATCAATACAATCCAATTCCGGCCATGAAAAATCATTAATCATCTCTCGATAGCGCAATCCATTGACCGTAGCTGTTGCTCCAGCCTCATTTTCGAAAAAGTAAGGTCCAATGACCCCGCCGGACCATAAACCGCACCAAACAGTCACGCGTTGAAGATGGAGAGGCTTTTCAACAATAACTCTTGGGTTTTCCGAGCCCCAGATGCGACATTTTTGCTTGTTGACGTAGCCTCCGAGGTGGAAATGGGCCTCATCAGTCAAGATGATTTTTCGATGAAATTTCGGATCATTTTCATGCATTTCAAGGACCCAAACAGCAAAGACACGACGTTGTTGATGATCAGCCGGCTTGAGTTCTTGTGTTAACTGAACTTTATAAGCCTTAAGATCCAAGTCTTTATGCAAAATACGGTGTAATGACGTTTGTGGAATGCCTAATTCCAAAGAACGACGAGGAATGGACAAACCTGGGTTTTCTTCAACACTTTGGGCTACAACAGCAATATTCTCAGTTGTTCTTGAGCGACGTGCACGGGTTTTATTCTTCACATCACTAACTTGTCCCAACAGCTCCAATTTGTCCACCAATTTCTGTATTGCGGTCCGACAAGGTGCTTCACGACGACCCAAAAATGTTTTAGTTTTACGAACCGTCTCTGCCAAATTTTCACCATTTTTATAGTGAATTTTAATAATTTCAATGCGTTGTTGAAGCGTGTATCGTTCCATTTTTATTAATGGCGTAGTTTCTACTTGTCAAATGTCAAAAAATGACAGCTTCAAAAGTGACAGCTACCGAAATAGCGGACTATTCAAAATAACACCTCTTATTGGAAAACCCTTTACAACGGCTAATTCTCAGGTACAAAGTGGTTTAAGGAATTTTTTTTTTGTGAGTGAGTTATTTTTTTCTTCAAAGTACTGCGTGACGAAGTATAAATTCATTTTAAATCGGTTTTACGGAAAAATTTTACAATTTACAATGCAGTAGGGATAGAAACGAGCACTCCATATTAAAGGGTGATTTTTAAGCTGGTTTGGTTTTGGCAACACTGGTTTTGACAGCTGACGTGTGTGTAGTACCTTGTGTCACTGTCAAACAGCTTCAGTTTGGTTTGCAATTTAACCATGGATCGTCTTACAAATGAACAACAGTTGCAAATTATTGAATTTTACTATCAAAATTCGTGCTCGGTTCGAAATGTTCATCGCGCGCTGCTTGTGTTCAGCGATGAGGCTCATTTTTGGTTGAATGGGTACGTAAATAAGCAAAATTGCCGCATTTGGAGTGAAGATCAGCCAGAAGCATTGCAACAGCTACCAATGTATCCCGAAAAACCCACTGTTTGGTGCGGTTTATGGGCCGGCGGCATTATTGGGCCTATTTCTTCAAAGATGATGCGAATCGCAGCGTTACTGTCAATGGTGAACGCTACCGAGCGATGATAACAAACTTTTTTTTGCCCGAAATGGAAGTTCTTGACTTGCATGATATGTGGTTTCAACAAGACGGTGCCACATGCCACACATCACGCGAAACAATGGCGCAATTGCGAGGCGAGTTTGGTGAACAGTTAATTTCACGTTTCGGGCCGGTCAATTGGCCGCCTAGATCGTGCGATTTGACACCATTAGATTATTTTTTGTGGGGGTATGTCAAGGCTAATGTCTATAGGGACAAGCCCGCTTCGATTGACGCACTGGAAGCCAACATCCATGCATTCATTCGTGAGATACCGGCCGATATGTGTGAAAGAGTATGCCAAAATTGGACTCAGCGGATGGGCTACCTGAGACGCAGCCGCGGTCAACATTTGCATGAAATTATCTTTAAACATTAAATTGCAAGGTTCAAACTATCGATTCAAATAAATATTTCATTCATTTTTTCGAATTTTTTGTGTTTTTTTTTTAAAAAAAGTTCTAAACCTCTTAAAAAATCTTCCATTATATATCCTCTCAGTTCTGCAGTAAGAAAGTTGAACAGCTGCATTGTGGGCACGTAAGTCCCCTTTCACACGAGGAAACTGAGTTGCCAGCAACATTCAGTTTGTTGGTGAGAAGGGCAAGAAGTAAGAGGGGAAAATGAAATATCCCCGGTCAACGATTCGAGGAGATTTTTTTGACATTCCTCTTCACACACACAGTAGAGTGTGTTCAACCAAGCTATTTTAAAAGGAAACTACAGAACGTTTCCACGATTTTGTTTCTTCGTGTGAAAGGTACGGGAGATTTTTAAGGAAATTAAAAGAAAACGTCAAACAAATCTCCAGCAACTTGTTTCTTCGTGTGAAAGGGGACTAAAAAAGAGCACGTACGACATTTTGTGAGCCTGTTTTGATTGGGAAGATTGAGTACGGATTAATAAGTCTCATCGTGTCTACATTGGAAACTTTGAGGAGCCTCAAAATACATTGAAATAACAAAATTTCAACATTTAGCTCATTGAAACAACAACAAATGACACTCATGAGTCCGGTTTTTTTTTTTTTTCTTCTCTTGCCTAAGACTGCCGTGATACCGGACTCAATCTTCCCAATCTAAACAACGTCAGCTCTAGTTCTATTTACACCTATCACAGGCCGCGAGCTACTGCATCGCTTCATAGTGTCGACGAAAGTGTGTCGACACTGTTGATCGAACTCTGGAGTTCGAAGTAGTATGTCGACGTTAGTGTGTAAAAAGGAACGATTTAGTTCACCGATTCAGTTTTTTATATTGTTTTTGTTTTTTGTTGAAAACTGGAGTAATATTTTATTACAGAGAATTAATTAATAAAATAAAAATGGAAAAGTGTGATTAAGGACGTCGTCATATAGCTGTACAAGCAGTCTGAGTCTTCTTTATTTTTCAAAAGCAATGCAGAGTAGAGTAGATTTTCTTCTTCGTGATCTAATTTGCTTTCTTCTTTTATAAACAATTAAATTACTTAAATATTTTTTTAAGAATTATTTTGCGTTTAGTCATTTCCATTTTAATTATTTTTTATTTATATAGAATTGACAACTATTCGTTTTGACAGCTGGTTTTGACATACCATTATACGTCGACGCGTTGACGTTTAATGCCCATACAGGAACAAACTACTTCGTCGACATGTTAGATCGATTGTGGCGTGTAACAGGGGTAATTTGCAACATTCTAATGTGTTCAAGCAGTCACTTGAAGCTTGTCAGAACCAAAAATACTCAAAATGAAGATGAGATCGTTTCACCTTCCAAAACCCATTTGCTTACATTGTTTTTGTAATTACATCCCGTTTCGATGAATAGATGTGAATTGCAAAAACAATTTAACCAGGTGTGTGAAGATCCCTACTATCTATGTGTGAGGTTTTTATACACACATTCTCATTTTTTTATCTGAAAACTGACATTTCAAGCTTGTAGGAAAACTGAAAGGGCTGCCGCCGATTCTCATCTTCAAGCCTGATTCACAATGCGGCGAGGAAACGAGACGTGAATCAGGCTTCATGTGCATAATCTCTGGTCAGAACATGGACTAATGGACAAGTTATGAGAGTCACAAAAACAATCTAAATTGTGATCTCCTTCATAGCAGGTCACAATTCATAAATTACATGTGTTGTAAAACTTTGATATCATAATCTATTTATTTTTTAAACAACATTTGAATTTTTTTTAGATTAGGAAAGAGAAAATTAAAGTGGATTTTATTGGGCGTATATTCTTCGGTGTCTTTCATCCGAAATAAAAAAAACAAGATTTTCACATAAGCACACTTTTTTCTAACGCAGGAAACAAATGATTCATTTGCTCTCGAAAACAAAATTTTTTAATAGTGGAAGGAATCTCGTGAAAATGTTCTTTAATTGACATGTTTAAGTTCTTTGGATCCAAACATATCCTAAGCTTATTTGGTTTTTCCACAATAACAATATTTAATACCCAATCACTTGATCCCTCACAGCGTTCAATAATGCCCATTTGACTTAATCTTTCTAGTTCTTTTTTCAGTGGATCTTTTATTGACAAAAGAATACGCCTTGCTGGCTTTGCTACAGGTGTTGCATTTTTCATAAAATCAATATGGAAGTTTTTGTAACAACAACCTAGACCAGGAAAATACATTTTTGTATTTTTTCAGTAGATCTGACTAAGAACTTAGATTCTTTAATTTGTTTTTATTTACTTCATTAACTTTTTGAATTAATTCTAAATTAATCGAAGTTTCTAATCCTAACAGTAGAATTCTATCATCTTCTACCACGAAAAATTCTATTGGTACCATTTTATTGCCAATCTCGCACTCTAATTCAACTGTACCTAACGTTTTTATTTCAGTCCCGTTGTAAGCTGAAAGTTTGGAGCAATTTCGAGAAACAGTTACACCCTTTAAATTTTGTATATATTTAATTGGCAGTATATTGACCATCGCTCCGGTGTCCAGCTTAAAAATTACATCTTTATTTTTAATTTTAAATTGAATTAATAATAATTTGACCAATTATTTGAACTATGATTGTTAAGTTAAATCGGGCTTTTTTGGTCACTTCCTTTCATATGCAAATAAAACCTTATTTCATACTTTTCCCTACGTTTCGTCGTAATTTCTCGACTTCATCAGGGGTAGTTTATTAAATCTGTATATAGAAACTTACGATTAACAATTTGGGTACACTTTTAAATTTGTTTATAAATTAAACTTACATGAATAAAACTTTTGTTACATTTAATAATAATTATTGAACGATGACAATTCTTAATTTTTGAATTTTCTAAAATAAAAATGAATTATTTAAAATAATTTGAAAATAAATAAACAAAATTAAATAAAAAACCTACAGCACAGCACTTGAGACAAACTAAATGAAAGTAAAGCAATTTAAATCGAATTAAAAATTACACCGCTCTTAATGCAAGAGAATAACTAGCTATTGTGTTGTCTCTATCTTCCTGTGTATTCATTGTTTTGTCTATATTTTGTTGTATACGTAGACTTTCAAGTGTGTACCTATTATTTGTTCTCTTTTCCTTGTCCATTATTACTGTGTTATCAAAGTCTGCGGAGTGTCCAGTTTCTAGTATGTGCTGTGATAACCCAGTGGATTCTCTTTTGTTCCGAATATCAGCTTTGTGTTCGATTAATCGAAATCGGAAAGAGAACAAATAATAGGTACACACTTGAAAGTCTACGTATACAACAAAATATCCGAATATCAGCTTTGTGTTCGATTAATCGAACACAAAGCTGATATTCGGAACAAAAGAGAATCCACTGGGTTATCACAGCACATACTAGAAACTGGACACTCCGCAGACTTTGATAACACAGTAATAATGGACAAGGAAAAGAGAACAAATAATAGGTACACACTTGAAAGTCTACGTATACAACAAAATATAGACAAAACAATGAATACACAGGAAGATAGAGACAACACAATAGCTAGTTATTCTCTTGCATTAAGAGCGGTGTAATTTTTAATTCGATTTAAATTGCTTTACTTTCATTTAGTTTGTCTCAAGTGCTGTGCTGTGGGTTTTTTATTTAATTTTGTTTATTTATTTTCAAATTATTTTAAATAATTCATTTTTATTTTAGAAAATTCAAAAATTAAGAATTGTCATCGTTCAATAATTATTATTAAATGTAACACAAGTTTTATTCATGTAAGTTTAATTTATAAACAAATTTAAAAGTGTACCCAAATTGTTAATCGTAAGTTTCTATATACAGATTTAATAAACTACCCCTGATGAAGTCGAGAAATTACGACGAATCGTAGGGAAAAGTATGAAATAAAGTTTTATTTGCATATGAAAGGAAGTGACCAAAAAAGCCCGATTTAACTTAACAATTTTTAATTTTAATTCTTTCTAACCACGGAATTATCACATTATACTTGTTTGAAATTGTATCAATGTAAAAGTCTTCGCTCACCTAATTACTATCAACATTGATTTCACTAACCGGTTTTGTTTTACAAATAGCTGCAAAGTGGTTGAGTCTTGTACACCTCGTGCATCTCTTGCGATCAGCTGGACAACATAATCTAACATGCATTCTGCCACACCTAATACATTCAATTTGACTATCCGATTTGACATCTGTTGAACTAGAATAAGAAAAATTATTTTTTTCAATTTGTTTATTTGTTAAGTTAAATTTATTGTTATCATTTAGCATAGGATGCAACCATAGCTTTCTTTGATCTTTCTTTAGTGTTGAGACACCAGTTTACTTTCTTATCTAGGATCACACCAAGGTATCTGGTCTGATCTGATCTGAGATTTTGAGTGGTGTTATTTCTATTGATGGTAGTCTAAACATTGGTATTTTCTTTCTGTTAGTGAAGAGAGCCAATTCTGTTTTCGACGGATTAACCATTAGACCACAGTTTTTTGTCCAGTTGTTGACCTTTGAAAGGGCATATTCGATTTGTTCACTAATAGTGGATGGGAATTTTCCTGTCGCTAGTAGTGCTAGGTCGTCTGCATAGGCTGCTGCTTTGACTCGACTATATTTTAATTTTACAAGAATTTCGTTCATAACTAGTATCGAAAGAAGTGGAGAAAGCATCCCTCCCTGGGGTGTTCCTCTAGATGTGGATAGTTTTAGACGTGATTCTCCAAGTTCTGTGTTTATTTAATTTACTGCCCATTTAATATTGTCTTCCGATTTCCGACCGTGCTCTGTATAGATCTCAGTTACTAGGTTATAGGTTGGGTTGGCATCATTCTGTCCAACGACCACTTGGTTCTTTTAAGGAACCCAAAGTCGTTGGCTCCTTAGAGAGAATTTTCCTAAGTCTAGCTGATTCATTGGTGCCTTCTATTTTATCGCAGGAGGTTCTCCACGAGCTGCATTTCGCTCGCTGTGTTTCAGCTTTGAATTTTCTTTGACTGGATTTGTAGTTCTCCCAGTCAATGTCTGATCTGGTGTATTTGGCGACATTAAAAAGTCGCCTAGTTTCCTTCCTAATATCGCCCACTTCTTTTGTCCACCAAGGTGGTTTTTTGTTACCTTACTACCTGATTTTAATGGACATCCTTTGACAAAAGCATTGCTGAGTATTTCTGTGAATTCCTCGGCAGATTTGTTTAAGTTCTCATTATTATCAATTTCATTGGTATTAAGCAATGTGATTTCATCCTCTACTTCCCCATTAAAAATATCAGAGTTAGTTTTCCTAAAATTTCTAAAAGGTTTTTGAGAATTTATTGTGTTAAGTATAAAGAATTCAATTAACCTATGATCGGAAAAAAGATTCTTCCTTAAGTACTTTCCACTGTTCTATTGAGACGGTGTTCGAGTTGCGCACCAGGGTGATATCGAGTACTTCCTCGCGATTCTTAGTGACAAATGTTGGTTCATTACGTCTATTCGGTACCAGTTTGTTATTTTCAATGATAAATTCAAAAAGAGACTCACCTCGATCGTTGAAATCAGTGCTTTCCCATTGAATATGATGTGCATTACAATCACATCCTATCACAAGGTCGTATTTCTCCACAGCTGCGCGTTGAACAAGTTTGCAAGTGATAGTTGCAGGTGGTCACTCCGTTCCATCGTAAGGCTTATAGCATTATGCCAAGATAAGCGGTGGAAGCCTATCGCACTTCAACTTTATCGCAGATTGGTCTAGGTTACTGTATGTGGATAGAAGAAAGAGATAAATCTTTTTTCTAGCTACAATACATGTTCTATGATTACTGTTAGTACCTGCATTAGAGGTTTTATACAGTGTAAGTCCGTTTGAGTGGAGCCCCCTTGGTTCCCCCCCCCAGGGTTCTTGAATTAGGGCAATGTGTATTTGTCTACTCTTCATGAAGTAGACTAGGTTGGCGCTGGCAGCTTTTCTATGATGAAAATTTATTTGTAAAAATTGGCTATCATCCTAAGCTTACATACCGACGCGCAATTTTTAGTCAATTTTCCGAAGAAGTAGCATCGGTTTGTGGCTTAAACGCACAATTACTTCGATGCCATCTTTGGTGGGTTTGCCAACCTTAACAACCTCCCAATCTGGCTGAGTTGATCGGTGTTAAGGGACTTGAGGTACCGCTCTATCCTGTCTTTTGGGATCACGGGTCCTCTCAGTGTCAGCACTGCTTTTGGCCTACTGAGTTCGATAATTTACTTCTTGCTGATCAGACGAAGGTCAGCGTTCGGCCAAGGAGCTTCGATCTTCTTGCCGTCTTCACATGTCATCACCTTGAATCCGTGGACAGTGCTGAGGTTACCGAATAGCGGCGGAGGCCTGTTTTTGACGATAGCCTCATTTACCCGTCCAGAATTCCGAGTTCCATCAATTGCCATTGATCATCCGTCAGTTTCCTTGAAGGGTTGCCAAAGTCTGCTATCGCTGTTTGTTGGCCCTCCATGGTCACCCGGGAGAATTTGGCCTTCTTTTTCTTGTTCCCCAGTGAGGGAACAGCTGGTGACGTATTGTCGTCGTGCCTAGCTCTTTTGGAACCGAGCGGTTGGATGAGGGCTACGCGGGAGCAAGAGGCCATCCTTTCCTTTCCCTTTCAACTTCCTTTGAGCTGTCCGCGAGTTCGGCTCGGCCTTAGTCCGTACTATCCATCCGTGAGGGAGTGTCGTCGTGCCTAGCTTGATTGGACGTCGCCGCAGTTGGGTGAGAGCTAGGTGGAGGCAAGAGGCCATCCTTTCCCTCCTTCACCCTTCTTTGGGCAATCCTCAAGTTCGGCTCGTCCTCAGTACGTTTTTCCGTACACGTGTTAACTGTCTTAGTCGATATTCTCTGAGTACATCTCTCCAGAGCTAGCTTTTCCTTGGCCGTTAAGGATTCAGGATTTTTCTTTGCTAGCCGGCGGCGGAGGATCCTCTCAGCGTTCCGTTTTTGCCTGCGATGTATTTGACTATCGTTCAGGAGACCTGTCACTTTGCGTTTGCCTGTCCCCTGGCTGAGAAGCGGTGGACACGTCTGGACTGCATTCACGGGCCTTTGGCCCCTAATGCAACCCGAGTGCGATTCCTTCAACTCATACACTCCCGGAGCTAGTTCATGCGTCCTGTCTTTTGTCATGTCAGTCTTTGCAAGCACAGCCGATGAGGCCGACCCTTTCCTTAGCTGGGATTTACCGACAGGGGGATTGGGTGGTCCCATCAGCGTGTGCACAGAAGTGGCCTTCGCCGGTGTTAGGACAGTAGGCCTAACCCTCTTTGCAGACTCTTCCTGCAGAACGGCACGCGCGTTATGCAAGCGTTTTCGTTCTAGTTCCGTAAGTTCTTCCCAACTCCTTGTGCCAAGTCGTTCTATCACTCTTCTGAAGTTGCGGTATTTACTCCGCACTGAAGAAGACGATAATCGTGATATGCTGGAGCTGGCAACGGAAAGGCTGTCAGTGGTGTCGTCAGTGTCAACAGTTACGATGCTGGCCCCATCATCCACACCGAGATTGGCAAAAAGGTTGCGAAGAAGGTCTTCCTCTTCCTGAGTCATTTCCGTTGTTGTGTCGTTTTTGTCTTTGTTTTCATTGACGTTTTTTGTCACTGTCGACTTCTCCCCTCGTTTGATACGAGAGGCGAAGCCCACGTGAGTAGCCGCGACTTCTGCCGACGGTTTAGCGTATATCCCCGCTAGTTAGTTTTGTCTTTTGTGTGTGTTGTCCATGGTTTTTTACGTTTGGGTTCCTCTTAGTTGCCTTAGAATCTTCAGCTGTCCAGCTACGGAGCTCTTCATCAGTTAGTCCGTACTTTTTGTCCTTAATAGAGTGTCTTCGTGCCTACCTTGATTGGACGTGCGGGCAGTTGGGTGAGAGCTAGGCGGAGGCGAGAGGCCATCCTTTCCTTTCTTCACCATTCCTTGAGCAGTCCTCAAGTTCGGCTCGTTCTAAGTCAGTCCGTCCGTACCCGTATTCTCCGTCCGTGACGGATTGTCGTCTTGCCTAGCCTGGTTGGACATAATCTCGGTTGGGTTAGGGGTGGGCGGAGCCAAGAGGCCGTCCTTTCCCTCCTTTACACTCCCTTGAGCAGCCACCAGGTTCGGCTCATTCTCAAGCAGATTTAGGAGATCCGCAGCTGGCCAGCTGAAGACCTAAACGTAAGCCTCCCCACCACTACAAGGTGAAAACTTGTCGGGCAGGTGTTTTTTTTTTATATATTTTGCGCGCACTCAAGGGGTTGTGACTACCCTTATGATTATAAAACACAGTACGAGCGTTTAGGAAAGTGGGAGAGGATTTGAAAGGAGATACCGATGCACATTGCTTTTAAATGTTTGAACATCGAAGTGACAAGGAAAAATTGAGCCGGGTAACGCATTCCACATTCTTGTAGTGCGACTAAAGAAAGAATCTCTGTACTTTACAGTACGTCCGAAGTTGGGCTGAAGGGTAAACTGATGCGCATTCCTAGAAGTACGAGTATTACAGTTGAATTGTTTTAGGGGAGGAATGCAACTGGCTATTTCACTAGAACAATGTTTATAAAAATAGCGATAAAATAGTGAAAGACATGAAACATTGCAGCGGTGTTCGAGAGTTTCAATTGCTTCCGTTATAGTTCTATCGCCTATCATTTTTAAAGCTCTCTTTTGAATTCTATCTAATAGACTCAAGTGGGTTGTTGGAGCACCTGCCCAAATATGAGAATTGTATTCCATTTTTGGACGAATGAAGGCTTTACAGATTACAGCCAGATCAGAGGGGGAGAAAAATTTCTTGCATCGACGGAGAAAACCTAGACACTTAGCAGCGTTTTTGGCAACATCGATTATGTGATCATTCCACAAAAGGTGATCTGTGATGCACATACCAAGAACTGAAAGTTTTCCAGTTTCCTCGATGTAAGTGTCGCTCATGGATAGCGGCATTGGGGGTGGGGTTCGCTTTAACGACAGAAGGCAGCATTGTGTTTTTGAAGCACTAAATTCTATGCAATTTTTATTTCCCCATTTCACAATGCTATCGAAATCAGAATTTAATGAGCTTATCGTACGCTGCCGTTGAAGTTCCACATCCGAAGGACAAGGGCGTGAATCTAGAAACGAATATGAAAAGCTGAGGGCACTGTCGTCAGCAATACAGTTTAAAGGATTAGAAGTTTCAGACAAGAGATCATTAATGAATATTAGGAATAGAGTCGGAGACAAAACGGAGAACTGGGGCACACCAGCATTTATTATATGAGTTTCAGACTTGAAACCGTCCAATACAACTTGTATTGATCGGTCCCAAAGGTAATTTCTAATACAACGAAGAAGGGATTCATCGATACCAAATGCACGCATTTTCGATAAGAGAGCTTGATGCCAAACTCTAGCAAATGCTTTTGAAATATCAAGTGCAATAATCTTACTTTCGCCAAAACGATGTAAAGATTTGTGCCACTGTTCGGTGAGATATACCATCAAATCACCAGTGGACCTATTGCTACGAAAGCCATATTGCCGGTCATTAAGAAGCTTTCGTTCTTCAAGATATTTCTTAAGCTGGTGGTTAATCAGCGTTTCCATGACTTTGGAAAGAAGGGAAATAAGTGCAATTGGACGATAGTTAGAGGGGGAAGAAGATTCGCCTTTTTTAGGGACAGGCTGGACAAATGCTGTTTTCCATCCACTCGGAAAGAGACCAGTAGAGTAGGACAGATGGAAAAGCTTACGCAGTGCTTTTGTCAGCGTAGAAGAACACCTCTTCAGAACAATAGGAGGGATACTATCCGGGCCAGCGGATTTGTGAATGTCAAGATCCCTCAACACTCTTGCAACTGTACGAGCACGAAAGAAAATTAGTCCAATGAAAACGTTTACGTTCTCAAGTACAGGAGGAGTCATATCATTTTCTGACAGCGTCGAATTAACAGCAAACTGTGCTGCAAGCAAATTGGCTTTATCTAGTGAGCTGGCAAAAGGAGTGTCGTTGAAGACGAGCGTTGGAACCGAAGACGAAGTAGTATTTCGTATATTTTTTACAAATGACCAAAAATTTTTACTGCTTTTGGGACATTGCAGTATTTTTTGCCTTAATTTTTGATCATGCAAAAATTTTGTTCGTCGAATATGACCGTTGCAGGTCTTTGGCTTTGTAACTTCGAAAACTTACTTCTCTGACCCTGATAGCCTCTTTACAGCTCAAATCAAACCATGCGTTTTCTTTCGGTTTGATAGATTTTTCCCTGTTCGGAATAAAATTTCTCATTCCGAGAAGAATTAACTTTGTAATCATATCTGCACTGGAGTCTAAGTCACTATCGAGGAAGCATAGTGACCAGTTAAAGTTTTTGAAGAAATCGTTGAGGCCGTCCCAGTTGGCTTTCTCGTATTGCCAAACGGTTCTCTTGGGGTTTTTTTCTTTAACTGGACTTTGTTGACACGAGAAATTGGCAGATGACACAATGGTCTGATGTGCCTAGAGGCGATAATACACTGATAGTGTATTTACCAGGGTCAGAGGTAAGAAACAAGTCTAGAGTGTTGGCAGATTGACCTGCAACGTCAGGAATCCGAGTGGGCTCGTCAACAAGCTGAGTCAGGTTGTTTAACTCAGCAAAGATCTCGGCATACCTTCCTTCGGGTGTTGTCTGACCAGAATAGCGCAGCCACGAAGAATTGTGTACATTGAAATCGCCCGTAACAACGATTTCACTGTGCGGATAGTGGGAAACAATTCTCTGGATGGAGTCGGATAGCGCATCGAATTCGTTTGAAGTCGAATTACTATCCAAACTAGGGCTGCGATAAATAAAACATGTATGAATGATGTGCTTATGTACGGTGAATTTAAACCACATGAAGTTTGTATTCAAACAAGGGCCATATTGCGGTTGAAGCTGATAAGCTACATCGTTACGAACATACAGCGAGACCATGGTGTGAGAAAAATAAAGGCACTAACTATAACCTTGCAGACTGAATTCCGAGTAGTCAGAATTTTCACCTACCTGGGTTTCACTTAGTGAAATTCTTCCTTAGCCCCCGAATGTTGCCA
Organism: Leucozona laternaria; assembly: GCA_932273885.2. NCBI lineage: Eukaryota > Metazoa > Arthropoda > Insecta > Diptera > Syrphidae > Leucozona > Leucozona laternaria. The sequence continues at coordinate 141,451,810 of OW026366.1, forward strand.
TAATCGACCCTAAATTCACCCACCATTACGATAAAACAAACACAAAAAAAACACAAATCAGACAATTAACTATGCAGTTATCAGGTAATATTGGGCCCCAAAATAGCTTCACAATACAAAACACTATTAGTGTTATGCCTTAATAGTGGAATGTATTGATCCGCTCCTGGATACCCAAAAACCAATAACAGCAATTTATCTGATATTGCCTTAGCTCAATCGATTACAATAATACAATTGGATGACCAACATATTTGATGCAATGTTTAAGCTGAAGCAACTGCGGGAAGTGTGGGAAGGAGAGAATGGAAAATTACCGCTGGCTGTGCTGTGATGGCTTGATGCCGCATCAGGTTGTTTCCCTGCATTGGTGAGCTTTATTGTTGTTGTTTTTAGCACACGCACTGAAACTCGCACTTTAGATTTGATTTCTTTTTTGATAGGTATTATGTGATTTGTTTGTTTTTCGCGACGGAACTCGGTACTAAAGTGTGTTATAAAGGGTGGTTAAATTTTAAGGGCCGATGTTGAATGTGAACCACACTTAAACGTCAAGTTATTCTGCTTTTCATTTAACATTTCTCAATTTCAGACTAAATCAATCTGAACCATGGAGAGATACCCAATCGAGCAAAGCGTCGTCAATGGTCAGAATGGTAGCATGAAATGGCAATAGTGGATGATCAGTCATGAGGCACATTTTCACCTCAGTGGATTCGTCACTAAGCAGAATTGCCGCATTTGGGCGAATGATAATCCAAGAGTGATTGTCGAAAAACCAATGCACCCACAATGAGTGACCGTTTGGTGCGGTTTATGGGCTGGCGGCATCATCGGGAAGTATTTTTTTTAAAAAGAGGCCGGTCAGGCAGTTACTGTGAATGGTGTTCGCTATAGTGAGATGATAACGAAATTTGTATGGCCCGAATTGGAAAATATGGATGTGGACGATATGTGGTTTCAACAGGACGGTGCCAATTTGTTAGGAGCCAGATTTCCACGGAGGATTGCTTCGGTACACGAGAAGTGGCTGTGGCACGCTTGTGGTTGCACGGCTAAGCTCGTCGCCTGGGGTATTTCTTACCACCTCTCGATGTACCTCCTGCTCGACTAAACATTAATTTTATTCATGCCTCAGGTTGATCGTATTAGAAATGACACAAATCTAGGGACCCTGACGATATTCGAGAGAAAAGTTAAGTTTGGTGCTTCGAATCATGTTAGAAACAAGAAAATATAATTACAAAAAAAATTATAAAAAAAAACTAACCTAACTAATATTGAACTTCAAAACCCACCAATAAACCCTACATCAAAAATCAAATAAAAAAAAATATAAAACCTAACCTAAAATCCCTGTATATATATAAAAAAAAAAAAAACCCTACTACCCTATAAACTAAGTCTAAAGCACCTCCTTTTATCTCCCTCAGATACCGTCACGCTGAATTACAAACGTTCGTCTGATGGTATTGACGAAGGTCTGACCTGCCCACCCAAGTATCTCGAAGATACTTCCTTCGCTATTTCCTTGGCCATGTTCTCGGAAATAGCCCCTAAATTGACCCAACCAGTCACAACTTAGTCCATAGTGAAAGTTTGTTTGTCACGTCCTAAAACTAAAATCAAATCTGGACGGCTTTACCAAGCCTCCACACACCTTCAGCTGCGAAATTAGCACACCATGTTCTTTTTCTTAAAATTTCAGTTCACAATTTTATTAGAAAAAAAATTCATTAAAAGATTCGAAACTCAAAAAGGAATTGAGTTCTCCCACTCGTTCTTTTTCTTATGTTAAAAATTGAAAAAAAAATACCTCAAAAAAATTAAAAAATTACACTAAAAATATAATTATAATAAAAGCAAGGAAAAGAAATGTGACCTTAACGATCTGAGGGATCTTTTTATCCAAAGAAGTTTTACTACTCACAGTTTTCTGGTCCCTCGTCGTTCTGCCGGCAGCAGAAGAAACTGGTGTAGGATCTTTTTCCCACTCACTGTATCTTATTTTATAAATTACTATCTATAGGGTCACTTTTGTATTTCCTTCTTCTATATCTAACATAAAAAAAACGTTTTGGAGAACTTAATTTCACACTTTTTACGTTAAAATTACTTTATATAAAAAAAAACTTGTATCTTAAAGTTATCCGTTTATAGCTTTTCCTTTTGTTCTTCACTTTTCTTTTCCCAATAATTTATCCTTTTTTTTAGCACTATCTTTTCTCTTCCTTTCCTGCTTCACGGAGCACCCTTCCTCCTTCACACAAGTCCTTCACTGTTTCAAAGCGATAGCTATATATATAAAAGTGCTATATGTATAGTATCCTTTATCGACTCCTGACTAGGTGTTCTCAAAAGATTATTCCTTTATTTCCATAGAACAAAGGAATTCTTTTGCATCCCAGGATGCCCTTCACGAAGGTTAAGAAGGATATAAAAAAACTAGCAGAGGCCGAGGCTCCTGCAGCGGATCTTCCAAGCTCAGTAAAAATTAAGCCTAAACCTATATTGAAGAAAATCACAAATCAGACTCAAGAATTTCGATTTTTCATTTTGGTCACACACCTCTGCTGTAGAATTCGTTATAGCACCTCACAAAATTCCAAGAGTTTGTCTTCACGACTTTCTTCCCTCCAAGTGGAACTAATTTCTATATATATATATATATATATATATATATATATATATATGTATTATACTTTTAATTATTGTTACTCCACTTTATTCAAAATACCTTATTTTCTTTAACTTCCCTATTTAAAAACAAAGTTTTGCCACAATCACCTTTTCGTTTAATGTAAAAAAAATATTTTAAATTTCACTTTATAAAATTTGACTTTAAAATTAAACAAAAATGGCAGTTAAATCACTATTGCTTCTCACGACTTCTCGAAATAGACAATAATGACCATAAAATCCCTTAGGCTAGCTCCTGGCCTTCTCCTAATGGTAAATAGTAAATAGTTACCACTACATCTGAGTGAGATACCTATTTTCAACCCTACGGTTAAACAAAAAAAAATCTACCCCCCTCATCCAGGTCCAAGATCCTCACCCACACATATATATTGCTTACCCCTTTCTATATATCTATCTCAGTCTAATTCCTCTCATAACAGTCTAAACTAATCTAATTCTAATAATAAACTTAATTAATCTAATTTAATCAACTTTTGTATCTTTTATAAATATTTCCTTTTAATACATAATTTCCTTTTATTATAGCTAACACTGAAAACATTGTACTCACCCTGAAAAACATTAATTCTATTAACGCCCAAACTGATCGAAATCATTCCGCGCATGCGTCAGTAATAATTTATATACCCCCTTTTCCCTTGGGTAAAAAGAGACAAATCGACTAATGCCTGCGCAGAAGAAAACGACCCCATATGACTTTAATCACATAAATGTGAAAAAGTCAAAACGAAAACAAACATCATGGCCGGCGAATGTTGTATTCTACAAACGTAAGTATTATTTTGCTAATTTTAATATTTAATAATGAATATAATTATCTTTTTATTGTTTTCTTTTCTTTTTTAGATGACGGAAATCATTTAAAGCTATGTATGAGGTAAGTACCAGTGTTTTAAATGTAAGAATTTATGTTGTGAAAATCTGGATGTCAAAAAATTTGGATTTTCACTTTCTTGATTTCATGAAATTAGGTTCGTTTTTTTCTGTTAATTAATCTCATTCTTCTATTTCAGCGAAGATTCAACCACAAAAAAAAAATAAAAAAAAGAAGAAACATCCCGCTTCTCATGGGCAGTAACAAAAAAATTTGTTTACTTTGCCCCAACTACCGGCCACCGTTCCTAAGCTGGCCGAAGCTGATGCTGCGGCCACATCAGCGAGGTAAGCATCCTGGTGGGAGCCACCGTGTTCGAAGCTGGCCACGTAACAACTTGCCACACAGCTAACGAATTAATGGGTCTTTTGCGCGGCAAATTTAATGGCCGTGTTATCTCACGTGGTGGCGATGTCAATTGGCAGCCCAGAACATGTGATTTGACACCGTTGGACTTCTTTCTTTGGGGTTTTTTGAAAGAAAAGGTGTACGTCGATAAGCCAGCAACAATTCAAGAGCTAAAGGATGAGATAATTCGGCACATGAACGGCATAGAACCTCAATTATGCCTCAGCGTCATCGAAAATTTGGACTATCGGATGGAGGTGTGCCGCCGAGGTCGCGGCGGCCATTTGGCCGATATTTCGTTCCATACATAAATGAACCATACCAATATTATCATAATAAAAAGAAATGACAATAATTTCCTAAATAATTTGTGTTTTTTAATCCAAATCAACATCGGCCCTTAAAATTTAAACACCCTTTATAATACATTGGAACTTAAATAATATATCATTACAAGTAATCCGGAGTCTAGGTGACCTCCAACTCGTAAAATGGCCTTTTCATCCAGCTAGAAAACTGGCTGTTGTGCTTCAGTTCCTTGTATTTTTGCAGGTCATTAATTTCATCTTTGAAGTCAAATGCCTGCATTGAACGTTTTATCATTATTAGTGACTCTTCCAGCTCTCGAGATGTTAATTGGATTTCTCGTATCCATATATACCCTCCTTCTTTCTAGCATCGTTACAGAAGCGTCGGATTTAAGAGATTATCCGCTGAAGCGTGGTGAAAGATTCTCTATGATATATCTTGTAAATCATATTCTGGTCACAATCATGGGTCACTGTTTCTACAGTGATATGTCTTTTTCTTTCCCTTTCATCTGGGATTGCCAGATCCTTAGAATAATTTGCTGACCAACTATTTTTCTGACCATGAAGTAACAGCGGACCTTAAAACCATAGTACACTTTTCTGGTTGAAGACCTCTTGAGATCACATCTGCTGGGTTATGTTTTTATGAGACATGTCGCCATTGCTCGGAAAGGGTTAGTCTTTGAATATTGGAAACTCGATTAGACACAAATGTTTGAAATGTTGCTGATGGTGAATTGATTCATGCGAGGTCGATTTAGGAATCTATCCATAAGAATGTGGGGACGTCTTTTAGGTTCAGGTCATTCTCAACTCTAGCTATACGTAGAGCACCTAAGAACGCAGCGCATAGTTCTAATCTTCGTAATGTCTGTTTCTTTAGTGGAGCTAGTGGGGATTTTTCAGAATTGCTCGCACGTACACAACTTTACCATATACCTTTTCCGATGCATCAGAAAATGTGTGAATCTGTACTTGTGCTGGTATATCATTCTTAAACATATGACGTGCAAAATGGAAATTGTTTATGGTTTTCAGGTTTTCACGAAACTGCATCCATCTTGTATGTAGTTCAACTGGTTATGATTCATCCCATGACAACTGTAGTAACTATAGTTCCTATACAAATATTTTAGCTGTAACAACTACGTGAGCCGTTACACCCAATGTATCGAATAATTTGGCAAGGTTCGAAGTGACAATCCGCTTTGTTATTCGATTTATTGAATTTAATTTTGTTTTAACACACAATCTGTCGTTCTTTGGTTGTCATGTTAAAGCAAGTGCTTTAATTGATTCAGTACCTTCACTTCCAAAATCGAGATTGATTTCTTGGTCTTCTTTGGCAGTGCCTTGAAATAGTCGGGGATGATTAGCACACCACTTTGTATTTGTATTTGTTTATTCACTTTAATTCTTAGTACATATATAAAGATAAAGATCTTTTGAAAAGATGTACAAGCTTAATTTATAAAGGGTAAGGTATTGGAAAAATTGACCAAAGCTGCTACTCAAATATATTCCCACATTCTTAATAAAAGTTACGTATTCGATCAGAGATTGGTTTAAATAAATCTAAGGAAAATTAACAATATCAATATTTCCGCCTCTATCGATTAGAAAAGCTTGAGTTTTAACCTTCATTGATTTTATTTACAAAAATGTTTGCAAGTGGCTTTGGAAACGATGTGTATATTTGAACATTGTCAGCATAGATGTGATATTCGCAATCAGAAAAACATTGACATATATCATTTATAAAACATGTAAATAACAACGGACCTAAAACAGAACCTTGCGGAATGCCAGAGGGAACCCGTATTTGTGATGAACTTTTGTTTTTAGGAAAAACATACTGAGTTCGAGAGTTCAGATATGACTTTATTAAATTACATAAAAAGTTGTCAACGTCAAATAAGAATGGTGTCTTTAAGTTTATTTAAGAGAATTTCGTGATTCACAGGATCAAAAAGTTTGGAGTAATCCAAATTTGTTAACCAACAGTAATTTGATCAACACAGCTAATAGAAAATGTTTCAAGAGGGTTATTTTGGACTCGGAAACTCGGTGATATGACAGTAGAAGTACTGTATAAATCCTTCATTTAATTTTTCAATAAGTCTTCAGAAAGAAATCGCTTTTGTGAATTCAGACCCACTTGACGTATCTTTTTTCCAAAAATCAGAACTAGATTCACAAAAAGAAAACTTCTTTTCATAAAATATCTTTTTGTTCTTACGAATTAACGAAGTTACAGCGTTACGTGTACTTTTAAATTGTGCCAAAATTAAAAAAAAACACCTAGACCTACGCCACCTTGTATACAAAAGGTTATGAGATGTAATTAGATCTCTTACCTCTTCAGTGAACCAGGGATAATCTATTCTTTTGTATTTTTCTAGTTTTAACGAAAACAAATTTGCTAAACAAATAGTGGCTGTTTTGGTTAAATGCATCGACTTGAACATTTGGATTGTTTGTTGAGCAAATTGGTGACCAGTCTATCTGTTGGGATTCAGTGAACAGCAGTTCTACGTTTATATTTGAGAAGTTAAGGACATCATTTATGAAACTTCAGTTACTTGGGTTATAGATTCAGATTCAGATTCATTTTTTATTTCTCTTATAAGTACAGTTGAAAATACAATATTAGTGATGAGAGTGACTCCAGACATGGCAATTATAACAGTTCTGGTTTATAAAAGTACTGTTAATGCGGCCACGCAGGGCCAGGGCTCTCCACCGGTGGGTATACTCCAGGTAACCAGAGTTTTTTTTCAAGTCGCGCGAAGCGCGTTAACGCACACCCACTTTTAATGGCGAAAAACTGTTATAACTGTTGTGGTATTTTTAGCTGGATACTTTTAGACGGCTTTTAGAAATAAAAGATTATTATTTATATTTAAACTAAAGTCCACTTCATTATATACAATATTTCTTAAACAAATGAGAATATTGTATAATATAAAATTCCGATACTTAGGTATAAGGCGTGTGTATCAAACGAGGTCAGCAAAGAGAAGAAGGTTAAAATTATTCATGGTCTTTGAAAAAGTCTATAGGCCTTCCGGCATTATTTGCTAATCTAGTACATTTTGTTAATATGTTTATATTTATATAGTCAAAAACGAATCATTTTTAGTGTTAGAATGAAAAAGGTAGGGTTCGCTCCTCAAATTAACTTAAGTATAACAATCACAATTCATAATCAGTTAATTGAAAATTTAATTCGGCTTACGTATTCTTACTCGTCTACCGAATCTGGTTATGTATGTTGATTCTTCAAAAGAGGAGTTGCTTACTGTTGATTGGTGTGGAAGAAATGCGGTTTTAAGACGGTCAAGTGATATTTTTGATGTTCGATTTTTTATTATAACCTTGAAATATTTGTCATGTCTACTTATGACCTTATATGGCCCATCGTATGGTTGTTGGAGTGGAGACTTCACAGCATCATTCCGAAAGAAAACATAATAAGCGGTCATTAAACTAGGCTGGATAAAGACATGATGTTGACGTGGGATGAATTTTTGACACAGAATTCCGAAGATCTTTAACAAACTCAGTCTCATCTTTAAATGTGCGTTGAACACCAAAAAAATCACCAGGCAAACGAATTGTAGCACCGTATAACATTTCTGCAGGCGTTGATTTGATGTCTTCTTTAAACGTAGATCTGAGACCTAGTAGTATCGATGGTAAAACTCTACACCAGTCCTGAGTTTTGTAACAACGAATTGCAGCTTTTAGAGATCTATGCCAACGTTCTATGATGCCATTACACTGCGGATGATAGTGTGTAGTTTTGAGGTGTTTTATGCCGTAAAATCGTGTAACTTCCTTGAAAACATTACTCTCGAACTGACGTCCTAAGTCTGTAGTAACTCGTAAAGGTACACCAAAACGAGATATCCAACCAGAAATGAATGCTCTTGATACAGTTTCAGCTGTAATATCTGGAATAGGGAGTGCTTCCGACCTTGCGAAGTTCCGCCTCTATCGATTAGAAAAGCTTGAGTTTTAACCTTCATTGATTTTATTTACAAAAATGTTTGCAAGTGGCTTTGGAAACGATGTGTATATTTGAACATTGTCAGCATAGATGTGATATTCGCAATCAGAAAAACATTGACATATATCATTTATAAAACATGTAAATAACAACGGACCTAAAACAGAACCTTGCGGAATGCCAGAGGGAACCCGTATTTGTGATGAACTTTTGTTTTTAGGAAAAACATACTGAGTTCGAGAGTTCAGATATGACTTTATTAAATTACATAAAAAGTTGTCAACGTCAAATAAGAATGGTGTCTTTAAGTTTATTTAAGAGAATTTCGTGATTCACAGGATCAAAAAGTTTGGAGTAATCCAAATTTGTTAACCAACAGTAATTTGATCAACACAGCTAATAGAAAATGTTTCAAGAGGGTTATTTTGGACTCGGAAACTCGGTGATATGACAGTAGAAGTACTGTATAAATCCTTCATTTAATTTTTCAATAAGTCTTCAGAAAGAAATCGCTTTTGTGAATTCAGACCCACTTGACGTATCTTTTTTCCAAAAATCAGAACTAGATTCACAAAAAGAAAACTTCTTTTCATAAAATATCTTTTTGTTCTTACGAATTAACGAAGTTACAGCGTTACGTGTACTTTTAAATTGTGCAAAAATTAAAAAAAAACACCTAGACCTACGCCACCTTGTATACAAAAGGTTATGAGATGTAATTAGATCTCTTACCTCTTCAGTGAACCAGGGATAATCTATTCTTTTGTATCTTTCTAGTTTTAACGAAAACAAATTTGCTAAACAAATAGTGGCTGTTTTGGTTAAATGCATCGACTTGAACATTTGGATTGTTTGTTGAGCAAATTGGTGACCAGTCTATCTGTTGGGATTCAGTGAACAGCAGTTCTACGTTTATATTTGAGAAGTTAAGGACATCATTTATGAAACTTCAGTTACTTGGGTTATAGATTCAGATTCAGATTCATTTTTTATTTCTCTTATAAGTACAGTTGAAAATACAATATTAGTGATGAGAGTGACTCCAGACATGGCAATTATAACAGTTCTGGTTTATAAAAGTACTGTTAATGCGGCCACGCAGGGCCAGGGCTCTCCACCGGTGGGTATACTCCAGGTAACCAGAGTTTTTTTTCAAGTCGCGCGAAGCGCGTTAACGCACACCCACTTTTAATGGCGAAAAACTGTTATAACTGTTGTGGTATTTTTAGCTGGATACTTTTAGACGGCTTTTAGAAATAAAAGATTATTATTTATATTTAAACTAAAGTCCACTTCATTATATACAATATTTCTTAAACAAATGAGAATATTGTATAATATAAAATTCCGATACTTAGGTATAAGGCGTGTGTATCAAACGAGGTCAGCAAAGAGAAGAAGGTTAAAATTATTCATGGTCTTTGAAAAAGTCTATAGGCCTTCCGGCATTATTTGCTAATCTAGTACATTTTGTTAATATGTTTATATTTATATAGTCAAAAACGAATCATTTTTAGTGTTAGAATGAAAAAGGTAGGGTTCGCTCCTCAAATTAACTTAAGTATAACAATCACAATTCATAATCAGTTAATTGAAAATTTAATTCGGCTTACGTATTCTTACTCGTCTACCGAATCTGGTTATGTATGTTGATTCTTCAAAAGAGGAGTTGCTTACTGTTGATTGGTGTGGAAGAAATGCGGTTTTAAGACGGTCAAGTGATATTTTTGATGTTCGATTTTTTATTATAACCTTGAAATATTTGTCATGTCTACTTATGACCTTATATGGCCCATCGTATGGTTGTTGGAGTGGAGACTTCACAGCATCATTCCGAAAGAAAACATAATAAGCGGTCATTAAACTAGGCTGGATAAAGACATGATGTTGACGTGGGATGAATTTTTGACACAGAATTCCGAAGATCTTTAACAAACTCAGTCTCATCTTTAAATGTGCGTTGAACACCAAAAAAATCACCAGGCAAACGAATTGTAGCACCGTATAACATTTCTGCAGGCGTTGATTTGATGTCTTCTTTAAACGTAGATCTGAGACCTAGTAGTATCGATGGTAAAACTCTACACCAGTCCTGAGTTTTGTAACAACGAATTGCAGCTTTTAGAGATCTATGCCAACGTTCTATGATGCCATTACACTGCGGATGATAGTGTGTAGTTTTGAGGTGTTTTATGCCGTAAAATCGTGTAACTTCCTTGAAAACATTACTCTCGAACTGACGTCCTAAGTCTGTAGTAACTCGTAAAGGTACACCAAAACGAGATATCCAACCAGAAATGAATGCTCTTGATACAGTTTCAGCTGTAATATCTGGAATAGGGAGTGCTTCCGACCTTGCGAAGTTGGCAGAGGTCCGACTAGATCGATGTTAACATGGTCGAATCGTGACAGCGGTGGTGAGTATGAGCCACAAGGTGATTTATTATGTCTCTGCACTTTGCTTTTTTGACACGGTATACATGTCTTCACAGCTGTTGCGATATCTCTTCGCATCCCGGGCCAAACGAAACGTTCTTGTACGAGTTTAGTTGTAGCTCTTCTCCCTGGGTGTGAGAGACTATGGATATGTTCAATTATAGGATTTCGCAAAATAGGAGGAATAACAGGTCGTATTCTGTTAGAGGACACATCGCAGTAGAGTAGTGATTGACTCTCTGGAATTGAAAAAGACTTGATTATTAAAGAAGTAGACTGAAATTTACCTTCTTTTAGCGCATCAAAAAATTTTGTATCTCTCGCTTGTTCCTCTGCAATGGTCAGAGAATCAACGATGGAGAATTTTGAAACTTCTCTTATTCTCGATAACAAATCTGCCACAGAGTTATCTTCAGCTTTTATGTACCTTATGTTGGTGCTAAATTGAGCGATTAAGTCAAGATGTCTGAGACGACGAGGTGATGCTTTTTCGGACTTTTGTTTAAAGGCAAACATGAGTGGCTTATGATCGGTTTGTATAAAGCAATCACGACCCTCAATTTGATGCCGACAATGTTTAACAGCTTCATATACAGCCAAAAGCTCCCTGTTGTAGGTACTCCGTTTTTGTTGAGAATCCGTCAACTTCTTAGAAAAAAATCCTAGTGGGTATGTGACATTATCAACGAATTGGTGCAGGGCAGCACCAATGGCTAAGTCGGAGGCGTCCGTGCTAAGAAATATTTGTGCTTTGATGACTGGATGTGATAGTAGCGTTGCTTCTGCCAAATCAGATTTGCACTGCTCAAACGCAAGTTCGGCTTCAGCTGACCAGTTAATGACAGATGTGTCATTTTTATTATTTCCAGTAATGAGTGCTTGAAGAATCATCTGTTTGTCGACGGCTCGTGGTAAAAATCGCCTGTAAAAGTTCAAAATTACTAGGAATCTTTTCAATTCCTTCGACAATTTGGGTTTAGCGAAATCTTTAATAACTTTTACCTTACTGACAAGAGGCTTTATTTCATCGCCGTTGATTGTATGGCCCAAAAATTCGAGCTCCGGTTGGCCAAAAACACATTAATCTATTCTCTATTAATCCAAATGGTGTTGTTATCGCAGTCTTTGGGATATCACAAGGCTCGACGGGTATTTGATGGAACGCTTTTTGCAAGTCTATCTTGGAGAATACTTTTCCGGCATGCAATATGTTGGAAAAATCCTGAATAAAAGGTATCGGATATCGATCGGGCTTAGTATTCGCATTTAAGGCACGGTAATCTCCACATATGTGCCACTCTCCATTCATTTTCTTTATCATATGCAAAGGGCTGGCGCAATTACTCATCGAGGGTCGACAAATGCCTTTTTCCATTAAATAACTAAATTCCGACTGAGCAGCTTTGTATTTTTCTGCATCGAGGCGACGTGGACGGGCGAACACTGGTCCACCTGTAGTTTCAATGTGATGCGTTGTTCCTGTTGTGTTACTCGGATTCCTATTCATATTGTTACAATCTGCGGCGGTGGCTTGAGCTGTTCCAAAAGAAAAAATAAATGAAATGCCAAGTCAATTAGAGACAATTCAAAATGTTCTTTATTTAAATGTATGTAATAAGTGTGGTTCCCGAGAGGTGAAAATTTTAACTGGTCATGTGACCACGAGTACACTCTGCATGTAGACTCGCGCCAGTAATCTTTTATGTTTCGTTGTTGTACTTCGTTTTGTGCTCGTACTTCATCTTTGTCTTGTTCTCGTTGTTTTTCTTCGTTTAAGGCGGCTGCATTCAACTCCGATATCGAATTCCGCAACACAGCTCCCCCTCAAGACTCAAAGTACCACCTGAGTCCTGACTCAAAGTACCACCTGAGTCCTGTATGGTGCCAATCGGTTGACGTGAATGACTGATTTTTTGTTTTTCCCTGGCATCTGTATTCGATAGATAGATGAGGTCGTTTATCTTTTCTATCACTTTTGCTGGTCCTTCCCAGTCCCGCTGTAACTTTGGTGAAATTCCTTTACTTCGCTTGGGATTATGTAGCCAGACCTCCTCGCCCACCTGAAAAGATGACAACTTAGAACGGAGAGCGTAATTGCACTTAATTTTGTCTGCATTCGCTTGCAGGTTGACCCGTGTGGTGTAGTGTACTTTCTCCAACTTCTCTTGGAGACACTGCAGATAATCTGGTAAAGATGCTGATGAATCCACAGGTGTGCCGAATTCTAGATCTGCTGGTAAACGGACTCCTCTTCCTAAAAAAATGTCTCCCGGTGAGAATCCGGTGGCTTCGCGCGTTGCTGACCTATAAGCTAGCAGAGCGAATGGCAGATGCTCGTCCCAATCTTGCTGATTTTTGTCTTCAAACTTCGATAAGTAGTCCAACAGCGTTCTGTTGAAACGCTCTACCATACCATCCGATTGCGGGTGCAAGGGGGTAGTACGCGTCTTCTCCACTCCGAGCCTCGACATCGTTTTCGTGAAAATTTCGGATTCAAAGTTCCGACCTTGATCCGAGTGTAAAAACTGCGGCACACCATACCTGCAAAAGACTGTTTCGATTAGTCCATCTAATACCAACCCACTTGTCTGATGTGGGAGCGTAAGACACTCTGGCCACTTTGAAAAATAATCCATGAATACCACTATGTATCGATTCCGACCTATCCAATAAAATCGTTCTTTTACTTTATTTAGTGTCTTACCTTGACCCAAATGACCGCCACTAGGTGTATTGTGTAGTGCTGTTAAAATGTCTGGTATGAGGAGCCGTGGTATGACAGGAAGATTAGTTTTCCCTTCGTTTTCTGCATAAAACCCCGCCAACAATCTGAAGGGAGTCAAACTGCGACCAATATGTTTTTACAACTGGGCTTTCTCCCATGACAGCATAGCGAGTGGGTCTTTTGTTAGCTAAAACCCAACACAGCTCTTTCTGTATGTCTCCATCAGCTTCCTGCTTTGCACGGAGATTCTCTGGTACTACTCCAGTCAGTAAAACCCTTTCCTCCTATTTTTCACAGTGCCGGCAATCGATACAAGGTCTTCTGGAGAGAGCGTCTGCATTCCCATGCTTCTGGCCTGGTCTATGTTGGATTTCAAAATCATAGGATTGTAGTTGCTCCAGCCTTCTCGCCATTTGACCCTCCGGTTCTTTGAAATTAAACAGCCAGCGAAGAGATGCATGGTCTGTCCGTAGCAGAAACTTTCGGACATATACGTAGTGGTAGAAATGTTTCGTGGCTCGCACTACTGCCAAGAGCTCTCGCCTTGTGGTACAATAGTTTCTTTCAGCTTTATGGAGCGTACGGCTGTAGTATTCCAGCACCACTTCCTCGCCACGTTGTCTTTGTGCCAAAACAGCACCGATTCCCATATTGGATGCGTCGGTGTCCAATACAAACAGGTCATCAGCTGTAGGGAAAGAAAGAATCGGAGAATTAGTGAGGCAAGATATAAGCAATTTAAACGACTCTTCACATCCGTCTCCCCATGCGAAACGTCGTCTTTCTTCTGTCAGCCCTGATAATGGTTTTGAAATTGTACTAAAGCCCGGTATGAATTTTCTGTAGTATGAGCAGAGGCCCAGGAAGCTGCGAACATCTCCCTTGGAATTTCGACGAGGCCATTCTCGTACCGCCACCACTTTCCTGGGGTCAGTTTTAAGAGCGTTCGTTGTCACCTCTTTCTTCAAGAACGAACACTTGGGTAGGCTAAGTTTCAAACCTGCTGCTTGCAGTCTTTAAAAGACAGCCTCCAAATGCTTCAGATATTCCTCAATCGTCTTCGAGAACACGATGATGTCATCGATGTATATAAGGACAAACTCCCACGCGACTCCTCGAAGAATCAAGTCCACTAGCCGCTAAAAAGTGGCGGCCGAATTGCAGAGACCCATGGGCATGACGAGAAATTGCCAAAGCCCCTTTCCATCCGAAAACGCTGTCTTTTCCTTATCCTGAGGGTCCATCTCCACCTGCCAATAGCCGCTTTGCAAATCCATGGTCGAAAACCATTTGCAACCACCCAGGGATGAGTAGAGCTATTCTATTTTCGGCAAAGGGTACGAATCTTTCTTCGTGGCGTCATTCAGTCTACGGTAGTCGACGCAAAAGCGAGTTGAGCCAACCTCCTTTTTGACGAGGACAATCGGAGCTGCCCATGGACTAGATGACGGTTCCACTACTCCTCTTTCACCATGTCCTCGATTAGCTGGGTTGTTTCTACTCGTTTTGCCAGAGGCACCCGTCGCGATGGCACCTTGATTGGCCTCGAATAGTTTGTGTTGATATTGTGTTGCACCAAATGAGTTCGGCCAAAATCCAATGGACCTGTAGAGAAGACAATTCTATATCTGTTTATTAAAGCAAGAAACTCGTCCTTCTCCTCCACAGAAAGCCCTGAGTCATTAACATCGATTTTTGTTGACACTTTTACCTTTTCTGTGGCCTTGGTCTCACAAACTTCAGCTGCCACTACCCGGCCTAAGGATATGCCTCGTTGGAGTACCTTCACTTCATTTGATGTGTTGCAAAATCGAACTGGAATCATTGCTCTTGTAGCGTCAACTATACATCGTAATAAGAGGACTCCTTTCGGAAGCACGGAGGCCTCGCAAGGCTCAACCATGGCCTTTGAATGGAGAAATTGGAATGGGCACTATAGTTTCTGTATTTGGTTGTAGAGTTTCTTCTTCCCATATGGTGAGTATGACAACATTCGACGTTGATGGGGTTTCCAAAACGCACTTCTTTCCTGCAATTTCAAGGTACATGTCCACCAGATCCAGACGACATCGGTAAGCAATCAGAAAGTCTAGACCCAGAATGGGTGGAACGTTGTGATCTAGAATGAAAAACTCATTACGAAATTGTTTACCGTTCAGTTCCAGCTCCAGTTCAGCCTTACCGGAAACCCGCATATCATCACCTGTCACCCTTTTATGGATAAGGAGTGGTCTTGTATTAGTGTGTCGGTTGGCAACAAACACTTTGGGAAAATTGAAACATTCGCCCCTGAATCAACTACAAACCTGTGTGTTTTTCGATTAAAAACACATTTTACCGATAGACTGCTTGGATTAGTAGACAGCGGATTCACATCGCTCGGCATTTCAGGTTGAATTTCAGATGTAGACTGTGGAGACGATTTATTATTTTTTTTATTGGACTTGATTTGATGTTTTGAGTTTTCTTTTTCGAAAGATCGTGATTGTTGAATTGGTAGAATGCCGCTGCTTGGGACGTCATTGGAAAGGCTTTTTGACGTCCGCCCCGAGACGTCAAAGGCCTTTAGTTTTTTGAATCTGTTGAGGTTGTATCGGCTTGCATCACACCACGACTTCGCCGGGAGTTTCTGGCGCTGAGTTCGTGGGCAATGTTGATAGCGTCAGACAAACATTGTGGTCGCCCGACCGTTATTAAATTTTGAAGATTTTCGTCTCTTAGACCATCGACGAACTGACTTACTAAAATCTGTTGCACTAACTCCGTTGGACAATGTGGAAGTGCTGATGCTGCAAGTCGTTGAAGTCCTAAAGCAAATTCGGAAATTCCTTCCTTGTTT
This sequence comes from Leucozona laternaria, assembly GCA_932273885.2. Classification (NCBI taxonomy): domain Eukaryota; kingdom Metazoa; phylum Arthropoda; class Insecta; order Diptera; family Syrphidae; genus Leucozona; species Leucozona laternaria. The sequence goes on from OW026366.1 coordinate 141,468,058, forward strand.
CCTTGAATCCTGTTGCGAAATTGCGTGAAACTGGGGCGATGATCACTGCTAAAACGTTGTCGCAGTAGTTCAACCAATGCTGCGTAGGATGGGTCGCTGTTGGTAGGTAGAGCGCTAGGAACAGAAAGTGCTTTACCCCGCAAATGCATGGCTAGCGCGTTGGCCTTGTCCTCTCCCATCCATCTCCCACATTTCGCAGCAATCTCGAACTGCCGATGGTTATCCGCCCATGAACCTGAGCCGTGGTATGGCTGCAATGTGCACGGGATAGCTGCTTTTGGCTTTATTCGGGGTTGTGTTGTCGGAGGACATGACTCTGGCACTTTTTGAGGTGTCATTTCCATGGTTACCTCTTCTAAAATGGTCGTAGGCCCTTGCCAAGGAGTGATTGCCTGTGCCCTTTCTTCGTCTTTTGGCGATTTTGAGCCGCTTCTGAAAATGACAAGGCATTGACCGATCGCTCTAGATCGCTGAATCGTTTCTGCACTTCCCGTCTCGTAACTTGAGCTCCTGCTGCCACTCTGCTAGCTTTGTATCCCAAAATTTAGTTTGGTCCGCAAGTTGGACCTTTAATATGCCACTTAAGGCTGTGGAATTATCTCTCTCCTTAGACGATGACATTGAATTTATAATTTTCGTGGAATTCTTCCGGTTACGTAAGATGCTTGCTATCCCACACTTGACACCAGTGTTACAATCTGCGGCGGTGGCTTGAGCTGTTCCAAAAGAAAAAATAAATGAAATGCCAAGTCAATTAGAGACAACTCAAAATGTTCTTTATTTAAATTTATGTAATGAGTGTGGTTCCCGAGAGGTGAACATTTTAACTGGTCATGTGACCACGCGTACACTCTGCATGTAGACTCGCGCCAGTGATCTTTTATGTTTCGTTGTTGTACTTCGTTTTGTGCTCGTACTACATCTTTGTCTTCTTCTCTATGTTTTTCTTCGTTTAAGGCGGCTGCATTTAACTCCGATATCGAATTCCGCAACAATATGGACGAGCTCTTGGAAATCTGCCAAAATATGGGCAAATGGTTGGTTAATGTCGAATGATTTTATAGTTACCTCTGTGACAAGTGATAATTCGGCCTTAGTTTCAAGTTGAGTTGTGCTGTCAATTAATCGGTTGCCTTTTAAATCGATGAGGAGTCCAAACTTGCGAATAAAATCTGCTCCTATGATCGGTCGTGTGACGTCTGCGACAACAAAATTGCAGTTAAATGCTCGCCTCAAACATAAATTGATTATTAAACGCTTCTCTCCATATGTTTTTATGGCACTACCGTTGGCTGCAAATAAACTTGTTTTCGATGGAGAAAACCGATCGCTGTATGACGGTGGTAAAACAGATATATCAGCTCCGCTATCGATAAGAAAACTTTTTTTGCATGCCGAGTCATAAACAACTAATCTGCAAATGTGTTGACCAATGCGTTGTTTTGTGGGAACATTGGACAACATATCGCTACTTAGTTTTTTGGATGACGTTTAAAAGAGCATGGCTCACGACAATTTCTGGCTTTTATGCCAAATTTTTTATGAAACCAGCAAATGGTGTCATCTTTGTTTCGTTCACGAGAATATGAGTGCGGTGTACTTAAACGACGTGCACTTCGACTACGGCGACCGAAATTTTCTCTACCTTTATTCATTTTTATTAGCTCATTCACATGGAAGCTTAGTTCTTGCACATTCTCTTCCAAGGAAAGTGACGTTTTTGTTGCAGATGAAATGGTTGATGGGTTGTGTGCACGTGGTATAGAATTAATTGCGATTGTACTTGAAAACTCACCGATTTCCATTACTTTGTCCGCAAGTTTAGACAATGCTGCAAGGTCTTCACTAGATGCCTGCAAGATAGAACGCACCTGAGGCGGTAGTCTCTGAAGCCATAAAGATTTTAAAAACTCTGCATTAATTTGATTTCCACCTAGATCTCGTAGTTCGTTCCAGAGTTGAGATAGCCTCTTATCACCTAAGTCAACTTCACAGAGGAGTTTTTTTAATTTTTCGCTGATCGGAGTCCTCAAATCTTTCGATAATTTGTGCCTTAAGATTTTCATATTTATTTTCGCTTGGCGGGTTCAAAACAGCATCAGAAACTTGTGTTAACACTTGAGATTCTATTGCACCAATTATCGTGTTGAATTTCGATGAATCTCGTGTTATTTTTCTAGACTGAAATTGAGCCTCGATTTGTGCAAACCATTTTTGGCTTTTCATGCCAAAACGGTGGAATGCGAATTGCAATGTTGGAGACAATTTCTGAAGCCCATTGGTGCCGGTAGTAACATTTTGAGTATTTTGTGGAAGAGGTGGATTGCCATCAAGTTTCCTTTGTTCCTGTTTTTCATCGTTCATTCTAGTGCAGTTTTTTACACGCGTTCTAGACAATATTCAGGCTCAGGTTCGGGGTCACCAATTGTGGTATTTTTAGCTGGATACTTTTAGACGGTTTAGAAATAAAAGATTATTATTTATATTTAAACTAAAGTCCACTTTATTATATAAAATATTTCTTTAACAAATGAGAATTTTATACAATATAAAATTCCGATACTTTGGTATAAGGCGTGTGTATCACACGAGGTCAGCAAAGAGAAGAAGGTTAAAATTATTCAAGGTCTTTGAAAAAGTCTATAGGCCTTCCGGCAGTATTTGCTAATCTAGTACATTTTTTTAATATGTTTATATATAGTCAAAAACGAATCATTTTTAGTTTTAAGCCTAGTACGCTGCTGATGCGAAACGAAATTTTTCGGTGGTCTCCAACACGACAGCGAAACGCTTACGAAAACCTCAGCGAAAAAATGACAATTGAAAGCGTCACCATAAGCAAAAAAAAAACAAACACAAGCGCAAAAAAATCACAGAAAGCCATGTTGTATTGAAAGAAACAACAAATACAAACACGAACCAACCTCAAATGTCACTTTTCCGCACACAATTAATGTCCCGGGCAATTAATTGAGTGCGAAAAAGAGCGGAGACCTCTCCAAATAATCTGCTACAATTATCGATTTCGCTCATCGAACAGCGTACTGCAAAACGAAAAGGAGGACGAAATTTTTCGTTTATGATTTCGTTGTGTCATTTTTGTATGGGATTTTTCGTTTCGCATCAGCAGCGTACTAGGCTTTAGAATGAAAAAGGTAGGGTTCGCCACACTGTTATAAATTGGCATGTCTCTAGTCTCGTCCATTAGCATTAGGCACAAAATAGAAAAATATATATACCTATATATAAGAAAAAAATGAGACATTCTGTATTAAATTACGATGTAATAAAAATACTTTTGAATGCCCCTTCAGAAATACAAAAATAGCAATATAAAATTAAGTATGCGGGGGGGGGGGGGGGGTGCCCCATGTTTAATACATTATGTTTCTAATTTACAATAATATGATATGCAATGCAATTCAAATACATCAGAATGCTAAAATTAGAATTCAAGGAATAGCAACAAATTACCTAAACAAAAGAAAAAAATGAAGAACAACAATAATTGTGCAAAAGTTAAATCATAGAAGATAACATAATTGAAAAAAAAGAATTTAAACCAGAGTACTAGAAACAAAAGATTCTAGATTTAGATAGTCTAACTCCAAAAGCCAGAGCTTTAGTCTTTTTTTAAATAAAAAAGGAGCGGTTATTGTTCTCAGGAAACGTGGAAGCTTGTTATAAAAACGATACGAAGAGATCGAGTAAAAATTACGAAAAGTTGTTGTGCGGAATAATGGAACAGGGAAAATATTAGAAGAGTTTCCACGTAGATCATAACTTGATATAAATCGAAAATTACGATTACCTGAGCTCATAAAAAAAGACTTGAGTACTTTAAAACAATACAAATGACGTTCAGGAAGAATTTTCAGATAAGAAAACAGAGGGAAACTTGGATGTCTTCTAGGTTAACCACAGACCCTTCTTACAGTCTGTTTTTGCAAGATTAACAATGGTCTAATTTTGCTTAAATGAGTGCCGCCCCAGCAAACTATTCCGTATTGTAGTTTGGAATGAAAAATACCAAAGTAAGTAGTTTTTAAAAGATCAGATGATACTATATTTTTTAGGTGATAAAAGTATCTCATTGTGGAACGAAAATATCTAGCTAAATTACTGGTATGAGTGAAAAACTTCATGTTAGAGTCAATAGTAAGCCCTAAGTATTTAAATTCATTTACCCTCTGTACCAAAAAACAATTAGGACAACAATTTATGTGACCATTAAAAGTAACGCGAATTGCATCCCCAGGTGAAAAATTGCGAACTGGAAGTTTGAATCTATCACATTCAGGAGAATGGAAATAAACATCAGCATCAAAGTTACTTAATGAAGATAAACTGAAAAACATGACCAGATTATGTTCAGCAAACCAAATTCTCAAAATGCTCAGATCCCAATTTATATCGGATATTAAGTAAAAACGACTGCTTGAACCATACGCTAAAGCAATATCGTCAGTAAACGCAGTAGGCTTTCCTCTAAAGTTTAGTGGGAAGAGCGAATTGATGAATATCAGGAAAAAAAATAGGTCCTAATACAGATCCCTGTGGTACACCAAGATTAAGCTATCCAATATTACCCCTTATCCCACACAACTTCACTCTTTGAGATCTGTTTTCTAGGTATGACCTAAACCAATTTAACATGAAACCACGGAAGCCGTCTTTATGCAGTTTTCTCAATAAATAATTGTGGTTTACCATATCAAAACCCTTTGATATGTCGACAAACAAACCAGCTGTGGACTTTTTTCATTAGCATTATTGGATCACAGAACTGCAATAAAGCATCTTCATTGGATTTACCATTTAGAAAACCAAATTGAACAGGGTTAAAAAATTTTGTCCTTACTAAGAAGCTGATCATTATTGTTTTAATTACTTTATTAAAAATTTTGCTAAACACAGGAAGAAGGGAAATAGGCCTGTAGTTACACATATCAACAGCAGAACCTTTTTTAAATAAGGGAACAACATCAGCACATTTAAGAGACTCAGGAAAAACACTTGAGAAAACGCAGCGGTTAAAGATGGAAGCTAAGACATCAGCAATCAAATACATAATTTGTTTGACAGTCGCATTGGGTATATTGTCAGCACCAGATGAATTTGTGTTCTTTAAACTAGAAGAGATGTCACAACGTGCAGCAATTATAGAGGTATCACGTTGTTGAGTACCGCCTATAAGATACTCTCCTCTATCCTCCAAGACCGGATAACCCCATACGCTAAAACCATCATCGGACAATATCAGTGCGGTTTCATTCCAGGCAAATCAACAACTGATCAGATCTTTACCCTTAGGCAGGCGATGGAAAAATGTCTAGAATTTAACATCCCAACATACCACCTGTTTATAGACTTTAAGGCCGCCTACGATAGCATAGCCAGGGTAGAACTTTACAAAGCCATGAGAGAATTCGGCATCCCAAATAAATTGACACGACTATGTAGGTTGACCATGACCAACGTAACAAGCCAAGTAAAAATAGCCGGATTGCTATCCAAACCAATCAACATCTTTAATGGACTCCGACAAGGGGATGGTTTGGCCTGCCTCCTCTTCAACCTGGCGTTGGAGAAAGCAATCCGTGACTCTGGCACGGCAACAAGAGGGACCATCGTCAACAGGTCCAGCCAGATACTGGCTTACGCAGACGACATCGACATCATCGGAAGAACTGAGCAAGCTGTACATGATTCCTTCATCCAGATCGAGCAGGCGGCACAAAATCTGGGGCTGCACATTAGTGAAGGTAAAACAAAGTACATGGTGGCGTCGAATGCGAGAGGAACAGTTGGTCAAACAATCAAGGTAGCGGAGCACGAATTTGAAGTGGTGCAATCCTTTAAATACCTTGGGTCAATAGTAGCAGCCGATAACAATATAGAAGAAGAAATACGCGGGCGGCTTCTCAAATCCAACAGAGCCTACTATAGTCTGTCAAAGCTCTTCAAATCCAGAAATCTCACCATAACTTCAAAACTGCTGCTGTACAGGACCATGGTGCTGCCAGTACTCACATATGGATCCGAGACTTGGGTGCTTAGCAAAAGGCACTCCGACCTCTTAGCCGCGTTCGAGAGAAAAGTCTTAAGGAGAATTGTTGGCCCCATATGTGAGGAAGGACGATTCCGGAGACGGTACAATCATGAATTGTACGCAATCTACCTTGAAGCAGATATCGTGACAAAAATTAAGCTCGGTAGACTCCGGTGGGCAGGGCACCTAGCTCGCATGAGCGAAGAGGAACCTGCTCGGAAAGTTCTTTGTGGTACATTCTATGGTAGACGACAGCGTGGTAGACCATGCTTGCGCTGGAGAGATGGCGTAGACCAGGACGCCCGGAGCCTTGGGGTGCGCAACTGGATGGCGGCGGCTCGAGACCGGGATGGGTGGAGAGACTTGTTGAAGGAGGCCAGGACCGGACCCCGGTTGTCGAGCCGACGATGATGAAACTAGAAGAAGCCTTGATAATTTCAAGAGATGAAATGGATTAACATGGATATGGTTGTAATCTACTGGCAATATCAACAAAATATTCATTAAAAGCATTAGCGATCAATAATTTATCAGTGACAACGCAGCCATTAAAAATTATAGTATCCGGAACTTTTGATATTGAAGATTTGTTAACCATGCTATTGAATATTTCCCACTCCTTTTTTAGATCGCCCTTTGCAGAATTGAACTGATTTCGCTAAAAATTATCCCGACAAATTGGGATTTCTCTTTTCAATTCGGCACATAGATTCATATGTTTACGTTTAAGCAAAGTATTATTTGGGTTTTTATAAAATGTATGCCTTAATTTATTTTTGTTTCTGACTTTGTTGATTAAATACGTGTTAATCCACGGTTTCAACCTTCTGTAAGATTTTCGAGGTTGAGTCAAATTGAACGAGTTAAAAATGTGACGATTAAAGCAATCAATAAATACCATATAAGATGTTGAAATATTTGGACAAGAGTACACATCTTACCAAAACTCATACAGTAGAACATCATTTAATTTATGGAAATCAATTTTACAAATAGGACTTTCCGAGGGCTCGCAAGTATATTGTCTTTTATATAGGTAATTAAAAAGAATACCTGTCATAGAATGATCAGTTATCCTAAAATCAAAAAAAAAAGGATTCACATTCACCGACAAGAACCTTAACATATGGTCTAAGCAACTACCTGAAACATGAGTAGTCTTATTTATGAAAGAAAAAAGATCATACGATTCTAAAAGTGTTAAATAATTAGAAGTAAATTCATTTGTTGCAAGAAATTCAATATTAAAAGTCTCCTAATATGATTAAATTTCTTGAATTTTCCCTCTCTAACAAAGCTGAAAATTATAAAAGCAAGTGCATTAAAAGAATTAAATCTGTACAAACAAAATATCACATACATATCACGATTAATTTCAATGGACACTCTTAAAATATCAGCACATCTAAAGTTAACACAAGTGAAATCAAGTATTTTGAATTTATCATAAACAAAACACCCAACACCACCAGACGCATAATTATCATTCGTTTTGGCCATAAAATTGAACCCAGGCAAATTATAATCGTTTATTTCAAAGCTATATTTCCATATTTCGGAAACAAAAACTAAATCGGACATGCAACAAAAAGACTCAGGATAAGTTATAAATTCATTAAAATTTGATCTTAGGCTCCTGATATTCTGCTGTACAACAAAAAATTGCTACTAAAATATCATTTATCAGAAAAAATTTTGTCTTCAATATTTGAATTATTATGGAAGGAAAAGTCTTCGATTAAGTAATAATGTTCATCCATATTTTGAATGTATTATTTATTAAATTCATGCTCTAAATACGAGCAAGATCGTTAAACGATTTAATAGAGATGACTTTTTCTCCCTCAATTTTTCTAACAAGAATTTGATTATTTTTATACCAAACATATTTTACACCCTTCTGTTTGCAGCTTTATTTATCTTTCATAAATAAAGCTTGAGTATACTCAGTAAGAGAGTCATTTATAAAGATCCCCGTTACAATCTTATCATTGTTGCTGCTTTTGTTTTCACTGCTGCTGCTTCTGTTGTTGTTACTGCTACTGCTATTGTTGTCGATGCGGTCTTCGGAGTTCGATTCAAATGTGCTGAAGTTTTTTTTTCACTTTATTTTTGCGCTCATAATTCTTTGTTTTGTTGTTAGATTAGAGAAACGAACACATATCAATGATTTTTGTTTCGATGAGTTGTGATCGGATTTGCTATGTACTTTTTTTATATAGCATTTTTCTTTTGCCTTTAGAAGACAATAAGAGTCATTGACATTAGAAACACCAGCAATTTCAATGTCATTAATAAGTGAAAGTTGTTGCTGGCAATTGAGCCTACTTTCCAGAACATTAACTTTGGTTTGTAATGCAATATTTTCGACACGTAGCTCATTTATTTGATCTAAAAAACGGCGATTTATATTCTCCAATTCCGTAACCTTTAAAAGGACCATCTGAAGAGTGCATTCATTCTCAGCAACAACTGCAACGTTAGATGAAGACGAGTCAAAGTCAACGAGGGGAGCAGTGTCTATTGGCAAAGTAGGCATATGCAATGAGCGACGACGCTTAAGCACAGTACATTTATCATAACGAAACAGAGTGCCTGTTGCCAAACCTGGTAATGCTGACTAATTGTCAATTCGGATTTGAAACTTGGCAACGCTGATCAATTGTCATTTTTCGAAATTAAAACGAACAATTATTAAAAAGAAGAAAGAAGATAACGAAATTTTTTAATCTTGCTTTTTCTGAGAAATCAAAACTAATAAAAAATTAAAACTTGAATTTTTAAAAAATAAATAGTTTTTCTTAAAATAACATTAAAAAATTTCGATAAAAAAAACATCGCAATTCTTGCTAAGCATTCGACAAAGGCCATTGGCAAATAACCTACGATTTCGTTAACAAAAGCCACGCCACAGTCTAAAGAATTGTTCAATTCCAAAATTACGATACAAGAAATATATCAAGAATAAAATTAAATTGTGGATAAAGCGATAAGCGACCAATTTATTAACTAGAACCTAACAACACGTTCCTTGAAGTTGAGTACAACTTAACCTGCAACTGCAACTATACATTCATCTATACATTACCTAGTCTTTGAAGGATTGAAACAAAGGACACTCGACTTGTATCGCACTGTCAGGTAAGTCATAGCATTAAGGTATATAGTAGGTTCTGGGAAATATGGTGAACTCGCCTCCGCCTCCGCCACAAGATTTACAGTCCGACTCCCCTCAAATTCAACAAAACTCCTGCAAATCGTGTAATGATGACGACAACAGTCACATGGTCCAGTGCGATGAATGTGATGAGTGGCATCATTTTAGATGTGCCAATGTTACTGCCAGCATTGAAGATGAAGACTGGAGATGCCCTAAATGCCAGCAAAAAGATATGGACATTCCAGGTGCGACGTCTTTATACAATAAAGAGTTTAAAACGACAACAAGAAAACCCATTAGTACATCGACAGTGCTGCAAACCCAAGCTGATGGTTCCGAAGAAAACCCATCTAACAACGAACAACATCCTCCTCCGTCACCTACACCTTTGTCACATCCTCTTCGGAAGAAACTTGAAACAAATAGCAAATTTTCAACTAAGAATCAACGGGATTCCAAAACTGCATTTGAGCAAACAAAAAAACATTCACAAATTAAGCTCTGTGCTCCAGCACGTGCCAAATCTAAATCAACATCCACTGTAAAATCTTTAAAATTAAATTTAATGAAGTTGGAAGAAGAGAGGGAGCTTATGAAAAAAAGAGATCGAGAATATCTTGAAGCTAAGTATAAGCTTCTGGAACAACAAACAGATAGCGAAAGCGATAGTGAAGCAGAGTCAACAACATCAAGGTTAGATGAGTGGGTCAACCAACAAGCCATAAATAAAAGCAAGATTGCCCCACTTTGAATCATCAAAGCGGAAGCAAGCAACAAATACAAGCATCTAAGACTCAAGAGCAAAAACCCGTCGTAAATCTCAATGAGACATGGATCGGAGCCAACGGTTCCAGCATGCCAGCTGTTAATCTTAACAATACAACTAACAGGGATTTCACAACTCCTCAAAATCCATCTATTATACAAATTGTTACCAATGATAACAATTATAACAACAGTGACAACGTTTTTACTAATAGCCAAACAATAAGAACGCCAATTTTAAACACTCAGCAAATAGCAACAAGGCATATAGTGTCTAAGGAATTGCCAACGTTCACTGGGCGGCCAGAAGAGTGGCCTTTATTTTTCAGTTGTTTTGAAAGTACGACTCGGGCATGTGGATTTTCAGATGACGAAAATTTGATAAGATTAAACCGAAGTCTAAAAGGTGCTGCCCTTGACGCAGTAAGAGCCAAACTTCTATACCCAAGTCAGGTTCCGAGCATAATGGCAACATTGAAAATGCTATTTGGTCGTCCAGAGCTGATAATAAAAACGCTTATTTGTAGGTTGAGGCAAGAGCGACCACCGCGAGACGATAAGTTAGAAACATTAGTCACCTTTTCTTTATCGGTTCAGAATATCGTTGCAACAATGGAAGCTGCGGGGCTAACGTCCCATTTAAACAACCCTTGCCTGATGCAAGAGTTGACTGATAAATTGCCATTCCAAACGAGGTTGAATTGGGGTGTATTCAAAATGGGCAAACAAACCACAAACCTGGCGACATTTAGTTCCTGGCTTTTTCAGGTTGCCCAAGCTGCTTGCGAAGTAACAGATGTGAGTTTACCGTCAAAAGACGTTAAGTCCGACAAAAGGCGACTACAAAATAATCAGTACCTAAGTGGACATCACGAAGAAGCGAAAGATCAGCAAAAGCTTTGTGTCATCTGTAAAGGAAGTTGCAAATCCGTTGAAAATTGTGGTGAATTTGTTGGCCTCAATTTAAATAACAGATGGAAAGCAGTAAAGGAACATTTTCTGTGTCGCACATGTCTTGTCAATCATAGACAACGTAGATGTTTGTTGACCAATAGGTGTGGAATAATGGGCTGTACGTGTAGACACCATAAGCTGTTGCACAAACATGAACAACCAGAATCTGTCAAGTTACCATTGCGCCCATCAACACAAAGGAAATTTATTATTTAAAATTCTGCCCGTGTCTCTCTACAATAATGACATTAAAATTGAAACCTTTGCCTTTCTCGATGATGGCTCCTCCGTCACCATGATGGATAATGAGCTGGCGGACATCATTAATTTGAAAGGCGAATCCCAAGAACTTCGTTTGAAATGGACGTCTGGTGCTTCTCGTACAGAAGAAAAATCGAAAAAAGTTAACTTGATGATTGCAGCTACACACAGCCCCAAAAAGTATGCACTTACAAATGTCCGAACTGTCGAGTCCTTGAGTCTTCCTACACAGACGGTCAATTTTGAGTCCCTTTCATCACGCTTCCATTATTTGAAAGGGATTCCCATTCGATCCTTTAGTGATGCTCGACCGAGAATATTGATAGGGCTTGATAATGCTAATTTATTAAATTCCTTGAAACACCGCGAAGGAAAAATAAACCAACCAGCGGCAATCAAAACTAGACTTGGGTGGACTATTTTCGGACCGTGTAACGAAATAGATGAAACACCCATTGAACATCCTAGCTATCACCTGTGCGAGTGTAAAGAAAAAGCAGATGAGAAGCTTCATGAGTTAGTTCGAGAATTCTTTTCAATAGAAAGCTTCGGTTCAAAGGAGTTAAGAAAACTTACAAAGGGGCGGGATGTAAGAGCCGAGATCCAATTAGAAAATTCAGCTAAACGAATAGGTAAGAGTTTCAGTGTTCCACTCTTATGGAAAACAGAATGTATTGAGTTTCCCGATAGTAAACCATCCGCAGAAAAAAGACTTTTGTTGCTTGAAAAGCGACTACACAAAGAACCCGAACTAGCAGAAAATTTGGAGTCACAAATTTCTGATTATTTATGCAAAGGATATGCTCGCAAACTTACGGAGGCAGATTTACAAAATTTTCAAAGGAACAGAATCTGGTATCTTCCCATTTTCCCCGTTTTGAATCCTAACAAACCATCCAAGGTGCGATTAGTATGGGATGCAGCCGCACAAGTTGAAGGAGTGTCCTTAAACTCAATGTTACTTTCTGGACCCGATTATCTTGTCTCACTTATAGACATACTATTTCGCTTTCGCCAAAGGAATATAGCAATTTGTGGTGACATACGGGAGATGTTCCACCAAGTACATGTAGATGATGCCGATCAACACGCACAAAGATTCTTGTGGAGGAACAAGGAAACGGGAATAATAGAAGACTACGTTATGAAAGTACTCATATTCGGCTCAACCTGCTCACCATATTGCGCAGAATATATAAAAAACAAAAATGCCATGGAACATTCTGACATGTTCCCCCGAGCATCTGAAGCAATCATACGCAATCATTATGTCGATGATTACTTGGATAGTTTCGACACACCAGAGGAAGCAATACGCGTAACAAATGAAGTCATACATATTCATCAGCAGGCTGGTTTCGAAATAAGGAACTTCATGAGTAACTCCGAGAGTGTATTAACTGCTCTAGGAACTAAAGCAGCAAATTCTAGTAAATCCTTTAAAAACCGTACCAGCCCCTACGAATTTGAGAAAGTTTTAGGAATGTGGTGGTCACCGACAACCGACCAATTTTCGTTTTTATTTAACAGCAAAAATTTCGATAGGGATATCCTAGACGGAATATTTCCGCCAACTAAAAGAATTGTTTTACGAGTGCTTATGAGTACTTTTGATCCACTAGGTCTTATTGGGCATTTCTTGATGTTGCTGAAAATTCTGCTGCAATCCATTTGGCGTGAACGTATTAGTTGGGATGAACAGATACATGAAGAACAAGTTGAACTTTGGAAAGAGTGGCTGAAACTACTGCCTACGATCAAACAAATCAAGATAAGACGGCCTTATCTTGACACATTGAAGTTTGATGCTGAGTCTTCAATAGAGTTACATGTTTTTGTGGACGCTAGTCTGTCAGGCTTTGCAGCAGTTTGCTATTTGAGAGTCCAAGCTGGATCATCAATCGAATGTAATCTAGTTTGTTCCAAAACGAAGGTAGCTTCTTTAAAACAGATCTCAGTTCCGCGAATGGAGTTAGAAGCCGCTGTGTTAGGCGTCAGATTAGCACAAGCTGTCATAAATGGACACTCAATTCAAATAGATAGACGTTATTTCTGGTCAGACTCTCAGTCAGTACTATGTTGGATAAAAAATGACAATCGGAAGCTAAAACAATTTGTTACCTTTAGAGTTGGCGAAATTCTGAAAATTTCAAATGAAGACGAATGGCGATGGGTGCCAAGTGAACATAACGTAGCCGATGATGCCACGAAGTGGAATCTTAAAGTTGATTTTTCTTCACAGAGCCGTTGGTATAAAGGACCAGCCTTTCTCTACAATCCGAAAGATTCGTGGCCATCAAATCCTAAACAAGATATACAAAATGAGTTTAAAGTTTTTACTCATGCAGATGTTACTGAAAAACCATTGGTAAATTATTTGAACTTTTCTGAATGGAAAAAAATAGTAACTGCTATTTCGTATGTTCATCAATATAGTTGTACACTTTTAAAGAAAATTCGTAAACCGGAAGAATTGCTCATTCCAGGAAAAAGCAAAGGTACAAAAAATCACTTGTTTTGGTTATGCCAAGATGAAAAAGGTAGATTTGACTACGTCTATCTATCTAATCTATTTATATAAATTATGCCAATCTGAAGGTTATCCTGACGAAATAAAGGCCTTGCAAAATAACCAACCAATAGCAAAAGCAAGTCAATTACGCCAATCGAGTCCTTATCTGGATGCATACGGAGTAATGAGAGTAAAAGGCCGCATAGATGCGTCTAAACATGTCCATATTCATTGCAAAAGACCAATAATATTACCGACAAAGCACCAAATTACAAATCTGATTGTGGAAAGCTTCCATGAAAAATATAAACATCTCTTTTTCGAAACAGCAATAAATGAGATTCGGCAATTTTTTTATATTCCCACGTTAAGAGTGGTGCTAAAAAAGGTCCAGAAGGGTTGCCAAGAGTGTCGAAACAACAGAGCAAAGCCTGCAGCTCCACTTATGTCTGAACTCCCTGAAGCTCGTCTGCAGGCCTTTACACGGCCATTTTCATATGTCGGCTTGGACTACTTTGGCCCAATGCTAGTTACGGTTGGTCGACGGACAGAAAAACGATGGGGTGTTTTATTCACGTGCCTAACAGTGAGAGCAATTCAAATTGAAATCGCACATAGCCTTACAAGTGATTCGTGCATTTTAGCAATCAAAAGATTTTGTGCAAAAAGAGGAAGACCGAAGGAAATTTGGAGCGACAACGGCACAAACTTCCGAGGGGCAAGTCAAGAACTGAAGACAGCAATAGATAATCTTCGTACAGCAGATATTTCGAAATATTTGAAAGTCGACAAAATTGAATGGAAGTTCATTCCTCCTTCTTCACCCCATATGGGCGGAAGCTGGGAGCGACTTATACGATCCGTGAAACAAACTTTGACCCAAATGCATATCGGCCGTAATCCTAAAGATGAGGTTTTACTCACAATGATGGCGGAGGTTGAGTTCATTATAAATTCTAGACCACTTACTTATATACCTTTAGATACCGACAGTGACGAAGCGCTTACACCCAATCACTTTTTAATGGGGTCGTCCAACGGCATAAGACTAACTGGAGAACTTCTCAACGATAATCATTCACTTCGAAAACATTGGTTAACATCTGAACAATACAGTAACCTCTTTTGGAAACGATGGGTGAAGGAATATCTTCCCTCTCTCACCAGACGAACTAAATGGTTTTTACCGGCTAAATCTGTGTCAGAAGGAGACATCGTATTAATTGTTGATGAGAACAACCCTAGGAACACCTGGCCGAAGGGAATAATCTTACAGGCGAACCAAAGCAAGGATGGGCAGACGAGTTCGGCAATTGTGAAGACGTCTACTGGTATATATACACGACCGGTTGCAAAGTTAGCGGTACTTGATGTAAGGCGGTTTGACGAGAATGGTAACTGGAAGAAGACATCACCAGTTTACCAGGGGGGAATGTTGCCAAACCTGGTAATGCTGACTAATTGTCAATTCGGATTTGAAACTTGGCAACGCTGATCAATTGTCATTTTTCGAAATTAAAACGAACAATTATTAAAAAGAAGAAAGAAGATAACGAAATTTTTTAATCTTGCTTTTTCTGAGAAATCAAAACTAATAAAAAATTAAAACTTGAATTTTTAAAAAATAAATAGTTTTTCTTAAAATAACAGTGCCACTTGATCGAAAACAAGCTGCCTCGTCTTTTGTTAAATTAACACAATTGAGATGAAATACATTATTGCAATCGCTACACTCGATTTTCGAAGATGAGTTACGACCAATATTAACAGAACACGTGAAACAAATCATCCTTGTTTATATTTAGTTGAAATAATATAATTAGAATGAAAAAAATGAGTAATATGAAAGTTTCCTTTGAGTAGCGCACCCCACGGAACTTTAGTTTGAATACTGTTCTTTAAAAATTTGTGTGGCTAAGTCTTGTATTTCTAGGGTTGTATGCAAGCTGTTATTGACAGTCAATCAGTCATCGACATAGAAATCATTGTGTAGAGCCTTGGATTCTAGTGGAAATCTTTCGCTGTTGTAGACGCTTGGTGGCTAAATAGGGGGCTGCTCTTGTTCCATAGGTCACTGTGTTAAGTTGAAAGTAATTAAGAGGTGATTTTTCGTTAGTTCTCCATACAATGGTTTGATATCTTCTGGCTTCTGGATGCATGGTTATTTGGCGATAAACTTTTTGGCTATCAGCGCAAAAAACATATCTTGGTAATCAAAAACGAACTACCAATGAAAATAGTTTACCTTGTCGGCCCTGTGTACATGATATCGTTTAACGATACTCCTGACGTTGTTTTTGTTGATGCATGAAAAACGACTCGAAACTTGGTGGTGCTACTGTCTTCTTTAAAAATACAGTGATGGGGTATGAAGTTGTTAAGCGTTAGTATGTTATTGCTGTTAATTTTGGTCATGTATCCTAGATCTTCGTACTCTTCCATAAATTAAACGCATTGTTCTTTTACTTCTTTGTTCTTGGTCAATCTTCGTTCAGCCATCAGCCGAATAGGGGGAATAACATGTAGCATACGAAAAAATGCACGTGCCGTAACTATTCGGGACTGGTGGAAGTGTGATCATAGCCTCTTCGCGGCGGCCGCTAGAAACAAGCCTTTAAAATGGTTTGGCTAATATGATCGGGCTGTTCCCACAGGTTGGCAACAGGTTAATTCCCTGTTCCGTAAAACTAAAAGAATTCTGAGACCTACAACAAGCCTCGGAAACGGACTGATCTCACGACGACAACCCACGCAAAGAAAACGGAAAAACGATTTACGAATTTTCTTATGGAACGTACGATCGCTCTATAGAGCTCGAGCTGCTCAGCAGCTAGCCGATGCCCTGTCAAAATATAAAGCTGACATAACAGCACTTCAAGAAATAAGATGGACAGGGAATGATGTTCTACAGAAGAAAGATTATGACTTATACTACAGCTGTCATACAAAACACCATGTGCTCGGGGTAGGCTTCCTAGTCGGCGAAAAAATGAAGTCTGCCATCATCGGCTTTAACGCTATAAGCAAAAGGCTATTCACCCTTCGCGTGCGAGGCAAATTTAAGAACATCAGCCTCATTAACGTTCACGGACCTACGGAGGAGTCCTCAGACGAAAAAAAAAAGACTTACTACGAACAAGTCGAGAGGGCCCTAAATGCCTGTCCAAGGTATGACGTAAAAATCATCCTTGGGGATTTGAATGCAAAAATAGGTCGGGAGCCGGTATTCAGGCCTTACGCAGGCACCCATAGTTTGCATGAGAACACTAATGACAATGGACTTCGAGTCTTAGAATTGGCAGCATCGAAAAACATGGTCGTTGCGAGTACCAGGTTCCCGCGTAGATATCTACAAAGCCACCTGGGTATCACCTGATGGAGTCATTCGTAACCAAATTGACCACGTGTTGATAGACCGTCGCGTCGCCACTACTCGAACTTGATAACGGTACGAACGTACCGAGGTGCCAATATCGACTCGGATCACTATCTTGTTGGTATGGTTTTCCGAGGGCGGATTGCCTTGCGAAGACGTATTGCATCCGCCGATGAGGCTCGAATCAACACGGCTGCTCTGCGCAATGAAAACACCAGTAACACCTTTGGTAATGCGTTAAGACTCGCCCTAGAACTGGGTAGAGTAAGTCCTGGAGCCAGTATGCTGGGCGTAGATGAGAAGTGGACACGCCTTAAGAATACTGTCATTAGTACTGCCAACTCCATCTTAGGCAGCAGTCGTAGAAATCGGAACGACTGGTTTGATGATGAATGCAAGCTAGCGACTGAACGTAAGAATGTTGCGTACCGAGCAATGCAACAATCTCATAGAACGCGGGCACGCGAAGACGAATATAAAGCGCTCAGAAGAATTGAAAAACGGCTTTACAGACAGAAAAAAATCAGCCTGGGAGAAGAACATAATCTGTGAAATAGAGAAAAGCCGAGAGCGAGGTCCGCACCAGGCGTGGAAGTTCTACCAATCCGTCCGAAACATGTCGCAATACACACCACGCTGCACATACTGCAAGGACGGAGAGGGAAATCTGATCACCGATCCTCAAAGCATACTGGAGCGATGGGAAGTGTACTTCAATGAATTGCTAAATGGTCAGCTCACTGCAGAAGTGGAGGCCCCACTACTTCAAGAAGAGTACCCTATGTTGCCGCCACCAAGCATAGAAGAGTTTGAGAAGGCTATAGGCCGGCTAAAGAAAAACAAAGCCCCGGGAGCCGATGGTATACCAGCCGAACTATTTCAACACGGTGGGCCAGCTTTACGTCAAGCAATTCATGAGATTATAGTGCACGTGTGGGAGCATGAAGACATTCCAGAAGACTGGCGAAAAGGTATAATTTGCCCCTTACATAAGAAGGGAGATGTCACAACGTGCAGCAATTATAGAGGTATCACGTTGTTGAGTACAGCCTATAAGATACTCTCCTCTATCCTACAAGACCGGATAACCCCATACGCTAAAACCATCATCGGACAATATCAGTGTGGTTTCATTCCAGGCAAATCAACAACTGATCCGATCTTTACCCTTAGGCAGGCGATGGAAAAATGTCTAGAATTTAACATCCCAACATACCACCTGTTTATAGACTTTAAGGCCGCCTACGATAGCATAGCCAGGGTAGAACTTTACAAAGCCATGAGAGAATTCGGCATCCGAAATAAATTGACACGACTATGTAGGTTGACCATGACCAACGTAACAAGCCAAGTAAAAATAGCCGGATTGCTATCCAAACCAATCAACATCTTTAATGGACTCCGACAAGGGGATGGTTTGGCCTGCCTCCTCTTCAACCTGGCGTTGGAGAAAGCAATCCGTGACTCTGGCACGGCAACAAGAGGGACCATCGTCAACAGGTCCAGCCAGATACTGGCTTACGCAGACGACATCGACATCATCGGAAGAACCGAGAAAGCTGTACATGATTCCTTCATCCAGATCGAGCAGGCAGCACAAAATCTGGGGCTGCACATTAGTGAAGGTAAAACAAAGTACATGGTGGCGTCGAATGCGAGAGGAACAGCTGGTCAAACAATCAAGGTAGCGGCGCACGAATTTGAAGTGGTGCAATCCTTTAAATATCTTGGGTCAATAGTAGCAGCCGATAACAATATAGAAGAAGAAATACGCGGGCGGCTTCTCAAATCCAACAGAGCCTACTATAGTCTGTCAAAGCTCTTCAAATCCAAAAATCTCACCATAACTTCAAAACTGCTGCTGTACAGGACCATGGTCCTGCCAGTACTCACATATGGATCCGAGACTTGGGTGCTTAGCAAAAGGCACTCCGACCTTTTAGCCGCGTTCGAGATAAAAGTCTTAAGGAGAATTGTTGGCCCCATGTTTGAGGAAGGACGATTCCGGAGACGGCACAATCATGAATTGTACGCAATCTACCTTGAAGCGGATATCGTGACAAAAATTAAGCTCGGTAGACTCCGGTGGGCAGGGCACCTAGCTCGCATGAGCGAAGAGGAACCTGCTCGGAAAGTTCTTTGTGGTACATTCAATGGTAGACGACAGCGTGGTAGACCATGCTTGCGCTGGAGAGATGGCGTAGACCAGGACGCCTGGAGCCTTGGGGTGCGCAACTGGATGGCGGCGGCTCGAGACCGGGATGGGTGGAGAGACTTGTTGAAGGAGACAGGACCGGACCCCGGTTGTCGATCCGATGATGATGATGAATCTTCGTTCAAGTGCTAGAAACCTGTTGACTGCTATGTCCTTGGAATTTTCCTAGAGAGGACGTATCTTCATGAAATGGAAGCTTGACAATGATAAGTTGCTACCTTGTGTTTCTACTTCTTTGAGGCTCCATAATCGTTTAATCATTTTATGAAAATCGTTGTCGTCATAAGTAGATATGCCGTATTATGATGTATTTGACTCCGCTAACCAAGAACTGTATTTTGTAGTGCAGGTAGATCATCTGATAAACGTATCTGCGCAATGGAAAGTAATTGATAGCACCAAGAAGAATATCAATTTTGTCTGGTCGATTGAAGAGTGGATCCGCTATAATAGTACATTCTTTGGAATTGCCCATGACGAAATTTTGATTTTTTGAGATGGTTGTGGAGATATGATGTGTGGTAGAACAAAACCTTTTAATTGGGTATTAAAGCTGCTTGTTTGGGATTGTAATTTGACGTTTACACGTGATGGGATTCTCTCTTTCCATTTCCAATGTCTTGGATGCTAATTGATGTATGCTTTGAATGGAGGCCTACTTTCTTTACCAGGCATTTTGTAATTGGATTCACTTGTGAACCGGAATCCAATACCGCTCTGCATTCTAACCTTTGTCCATTGTTTGCAATCAGCTCTACGACGGGCGCACTGAGGAATATGTACTGACGCCTTTCTGGATGTCACTGTGAACTTACATTTGTTTGAGACTTTGAATTACTGTTCTCTTATATTTTAGTTCCATGTTTTTTTTGTGAGAACTCCCTTATTGTAGTTCTCAAGATGTAAGAGTGTATTGTGTTTTTGGTTGCATTTTAAGCATCCTCTTGATTTGCAATTTTTGACCCCATGGCCAATTTTTAGGCAATTAAGACAAACTTTATGTTTTTGAATTATTTGTATGCCATCTGATTCCTGTAGTTGAAGGAATTGCTTGCAGGGAAATATAGGATGTGTTCCAGATTTATTGAGATTATTAGTTGAAGGGATCTTAAAAGCAATAAATCTACCGAAATAGTAATACGAGACTAACAATTAGAAAGATTTTTATTCAACTTGAATATTAGTTCGATTGATCGAAAACAAAATATGAAAAACGTTGCTACGAGAAAGTTTTCTAAGTTTATAACAAAAATATTTAATTAAATTATTATTTAACAAAACTAAATACAGTATTTTTAACACTCCCACTTTTTGTCAAATACTCCCATTAAGACTCATAGAAATTGAAAACGTTCTCTTGGTAGTGCCTTTCCACTTTCCAAATTAAAGCATCCCTCTTCGAATTTTTCACGGATGAAGAGCTACTTTACATCAATGTATTTACTACGTCGATGAAATTATGGATTCTTAAATAATCGCATCGCACTCATGTTGTCCATATAAAACGTTGCATTGTCCTTTATTTTGTTTGGTACTATCTCTTCGAACAGTAATTGTAACCAAACTAACTCCTTTATTGCTTCAGATGCTGCTACATAATCTGACTCTGTTGTAGAGAGCGACACACACTTCTGTCTTTTACTATTCCAACTGATAATCCCATCATTGTATTTAAAAATAGAACCTCAGGTTGATCTACGTGTGTCAATGTCACCAGCGTAGTCTGCATCACTAAGCCCATATAACCGTTTATCTCCATTTGAGTTGTACCGTATTCCATAGCTGCTTGATATATTTCAAAATCCGTTTGAGAGCATTCTCGTGTACGACCATTGGTTTTTCCATATATCGACTCACACACACATGCCCAATTGCATAACTTATGTCTGGTCTTGTAGCGATGGCCAATTACATGAGACTTCCAACTTGCTATCGATACGGAAACTTACTTAGTTCTGATTCCTCGAAACCAGTATGTAATTGGTTTGGATCAGCTGGAACAGATACCGGATTGCAATCTTCGAAATGAAATCGATGTAAAATCTTCTTTATATATGCAGTTTGGTGCATAAATATGGAACCATCAGCCTGCTGGTCGATCTCAAAACCCTTCATGTTCTGAATCCACAAAGATTAATGAATGTTTTAAGCTTCTGGTTCCAACAACGTGAAACTTGCTTCAGACCATATAAGCTCATTTGTAATTTACAAATACGTCCACTTTTATCATTGAAATCAACTGGTTGCTTCATGAAAACAACTTCTTCCAGATCACCATTCCGAAAAGCAGTTTTAACTTCGAACTGCTTCTTATACATTCTCTTTTCGGCAACAATTACCAGAATCGCTCGCAATGATGTAAACCGAACTAATGGGCTAAATGTTTCTAGGTAATCGATCCCGTACTCCTGATTAAAACCACGGCATACTAGTGGTGCCTTGAACCGTTCGATTGAATCGTCTAGATTCCTCTTCACTTTAAAACCCCATTTGTTGTCGATTACCTTTTGGTAGGTTGGTTTTTCAACCAAGGTCTAGGTTTTGTAATAGTGAATCGAACTACGCCTTCATAACTTTCAATCATTTCTCGAATTCTTTTGAACTCATAGCTTCTTCGTAAGACTTGGGATCTTCATTGATCGCCAATAACGCCATCGCTATAGAAGCGATTTGATTACGTTTACGTAAACGTGTTTCCAAAATATTATCTTTATCAATTTATGCTTCCTTCCTCCTTGTTTCTTCTTTTTTTTAGATTTATAATCATTTTCAACCTCCACAACATTGTCATTCATAGAAACATCATTTTTTAGTTCTTCGCGAATATATCATCTTCTTCGATAATGCTGGCTGTAGATGATTCCTCTGCCAAAAACTTTACATCACGTTCCACTGAAACACAATTCGACTCATCAATGACAGGAATCCCTGTTTGGCTTTTATCGTACCAAACAAAAAGACATTTTCATGACTTTGGATCTAAATTCCTACGTTTTTGCTTAGGAATGTGAACGTAAACTTCTAAGCCAAAGATACGAAAATGCTCGAATTGTGCCCGTTTGTTGTACCAGAGGTCGTACGGTGTCTTCTCTTGTCTTGTTGGATTTGAAACATATACAGCTGTCTGAACTGCCTCCGCCCAGAATTTAGGATTAAGCCCTTTTGAATAAATCATTGATCGAGCCGCTTCCATGATGGTTCGGTTCTCACGTTCGATACACCCATTTTCTTCTAATAACTGCTTGAAGGAATTGTTCACAAATTCCAGACCATTATCTGTTTGAAGAATTTTGATCGGATGGCCACATTGTTTGTCAGCTATCTTCAAGACTATTTTAAACTTTTCAAAAGCTTCTGATTTGATTTTCAGAAAATATACAAAACGAAGCTTTGAGAAATCGTCCTTAAAAAGTACAAAATACCTCGATCCTCCAAGCATGGATGATTTCGCCGCGCTTTAAAGATCTGTCTGGTCGTGAATTGAAGCTAAGGCGATGTTGTTTCCCATATGCACACCCATCGCAGTCAAAGTTTTCATCTATAAATCTTATATTGTTGTTTTTCAAAAACGTGCGCACATGAGGCAGATTTTGATGACCTAGACGTTCATGCCAGATACGCAACGTATCACTTTTCAAAGCCATCATTGATTTATAGGACGTTGGCTCAATTATTTTGAACAGGATTTAACATTCCGCCTTTTCTTGCTCCCACTGCCACAACACTTTCACCATCAAACAACTTAAAGTAATCTCTGTCTGACCAGTTTGTGTGACCATTATCCATGGCTTTAGTCGAAGAGAACAGATTCGCAAACAAATTTGGTGCATACAAAACATTTTTTATTGTTTTCTCTTTTCACTCAGTTCCATTGTATGACAAAACACCTCGTCCAATAGCATGCATCAATTTTCCATCACCAAGAACAACATCGACTGGTTTATCCAATTCAGTAAACGTCATAAACCAATCACGACGACTACACATGTGATTAGTAGCACCTGAATCTACGAACCAGGCTTCGCATGTTTCCAACGATTAAACAATGTTGCTGAAAAATGCTATATCCCCGTCTAATCGTGTCTACAATCACGTTTCCAGTGTCCAGTTAATCTACATTCGAAATATTTACCAGGTCGCTTTAGTCCGTCCTTATTTTTAAAGCTTCCAATGCTTTGTTTCTTGAATGTGCCAGTGCTTCGCTTCGCCAGTAAGGCTGAATTCGTTGCAACTTCGCCTAAATTTATTTTATCAACTCCAAGTCGACTTTCCTCAACTAAGAGTCGGTTTGTCAAGTTGATAATAGATTGATTTTCCTCAGCTGTTGAATCCCACGCAGCCGTAGAAAAGTGTCGGTGTTCTGATGGGAGTATCATCAGTATCTTGGTGATTAACATACTATTATCTATGGTGACACCAAATATCTTCAATTTTTGTACCAAATTTTCCAAAGTTGAAATGTGTGTGGCAATATCATGAGCTTGGCTTTTCTGATAAAGATAACGGGTGATTTTTAAGCTGGTTTGGTTTTGGCAACACTGGTTTTGACAGCTGACGTGTGTTTAGTACCTTGTGTCACTGTCAAACAGCTTCAGTTTGGTTTGCAATTTATCCATGGATCGTCTTACAAATGAACAACGCTTGCAAATTATTGAATTTTACTATCAAAATTCGTGCTCGGTTTGAAATGTTCATCGCGCGCTGCTTGTGTTCAGCGATGAGGCTCATTTTTGGTTGAATGGGTACGTAAATAAGCAAAATTGCCGCATTTGGAGTGAAGATCAGCCAGAAGCATTGCAACAGCTACCAATGCATCCCGAAAAAGCCACTGTTTGGTGCGGTTTATGGGCCGGCGGCATTATTGGGCCATATTTCTTCAAAGATGATGCGAATCGCAGCGTTACTGTCAATGGTGAACGCTACCGAGCGATGATAACAAACTTTTTTTTGCCCGAAATGGAAGTTCTTGACTTGCATGATATGTGGTTTCAACAAGACGGTGCCACATGCCACACAGCACGCGAAACAATGGCGCAATTGCGAGGCGAGTTTGGTGAACAGTTAATTTCACGTTTCGGGCCGGTCAATTGGCCGCCTAGATCGTGCGATTTGACACCATTAGATTATTTTTTGTGGGGGTATGTCAAGGCTAATGTCTATAGGGACAAGCCCGCTTCGATTGACGCGCTGGAAGCCAACATCCATGCATTCATTCGTGAGATACCGGCCGATATGTGTGAAAGAGTATGCCAAAATTGGACTCAGCGGATGGGCTACCTGAGACGCAGCCGCGGTCAACATTTGCATGAAATTATCTTTAAACATTAAATTGCAAGGTTCAAACTATCGATTCAAATAAATATTTCATTCATTTTTTCGAATTTTTTGTGTTTTTTTTTAAAAAAAAGTTCTAAACCTCTTAAAAAATCACCGGTTAGTACTGCTCTTCTAAAAGATGCTTGGCTGAATCGTTGGTTTGTTCGTAAATCGAATGTAACTTGTCCCACATTTCTTTTGATGTTGAGTAGTTGCACATGAGTTCACAATAACTTTCTGAACCTTAGCATCGTTTTAAGACCATGTTGCCGATGCAGCTGCTAATGCTGGCCTCTGCAAATTTCTATTGACGTAGTCATAAAGATCCATGGCCATTAGGTTCACACGCACTTGGAATTTCCACATCATCCAAGGATTGATAAACTTTTCCATTATTGATATATCCCTTTCCATCTCGTATGTTCTGCAACAATACGCCTTAATTTAGTCGATGCTTCTTGAAGTATATCCAGCAATTTTCCAAAAAATATTTTCAATTGCAAATACAAATTACGCAATCGAAAAAATTTAATAGCGTCTCTCCTGATAAGCAATTATCTTCGCCTTTTCAAAATGTTGCGATGTTATTTCTGTTATACTTTTCTGCTTACAACTGGGCCCATAACCTATTGAAATTATTAGTTGAAGCGATTTAAATTAATAAATCTACCCAAATAGTAAACGAGACTTATAATTAGAAAGATGTTTATTCAACTAGAATATTAGTGCGATTGATCGAAATCAAAATATGAAAAATAAACGAAAACTTATTTTCCGAATTTTTCGACTTTGAAAAAGAAAAATAATATTGTTAAAAGAATCCCAGTTTGGGGGAATTAAGGAGTTGAGTTAAAAAAATAGAGGCGCTATTTTTTTGTGGTGTAAGGAGGAAAACTTTCGGTCAGAGGCGATCGGAAAGGGTTTCAGATTGGGGAACAAAGTAGTAGATAGAATTCCTGATTCAATCAGCTAAGTACTTGATTGTTTAGTTTTGTCCAGTTTTATTCGTTGGGTTTTGCAGCCATAAAAGTGGGAAAATTTTACCCGTAGAGGCTTTGGTTCCGCTTATCACTTATTCTTCCGAAATTGCGTGACTCGCGACCGTTCAATCTATTCTAGTACAGTTTTGGTTTTCGGGAACTTTCCCTTTGTGATTTTGCTTCGTGTTCTCGTGACACAAAGAAATTGTTCTTTTGTGCTTTGCGATTTTTCAAGTTATTTTTCACTTTAAATTTCGAGAATTTGGCCTCTGCTAATCTCGAAAAATCTTTGTTGTACTTTGCTTTCTGGGCTTTTATCCAGGCTTCGGCCACGGTTTCCCAGACACCACATCCAGATTAATAAAACATTAAATTTCCCATCAGGAAATTAATTCCAGTCTCATATTTTGCATTTTTGGAGTTTATTTTACAGGTACTGGTTAAGGAAAACTACTTCCCAAAAAGTTTCCTGGAGCCCACTTTCGAAAGTAAGTACGACCCTGTACTTACCTTCTTGTTTTCTTAATTCATTTTATATCAATTTAATCGAATATCAAATCGAACCCACCCCTAAGATTGCTGATTTGTTCATCGAACGAACCTGTTGTCATTTTGACATTTCAGATTTCAATTTACTTCATAAATCGTGTTGCACGCCGGGATCGTGCTTTCGTTTTATTTAATATAAACATATTTTTTAATTACCTAATCGTATTCGTTTCATTAATCGTGATATTGGAATCCGTTTTTCGATTGTAGTTTCAAGTCGGATCGCTCAAGTTGGTGCCACAGTTGTTCAATGGATCGGAACTTGACTTCGTAGTATTGCAATGGCTCATCATTATTGTGCATTGATAACCCATCCAGCAATCTTTCAAGAGAGCACGTGATTACCCTTTGTCTTCGAATAGCACTTCGAATAGCACCGTTGATTTCATTGTCACCTTGGTCAAATTTCTTCCACTGCTCATGAAGCATCTCTATCAGATGAATCTTTTTTGAAGTTGGAAACTATGCGCTGGATTTCTTCACTATTTGCAATTTGGATCACCACGTATTCTTCCAATGATGTCATTGTTGAAAATATGTAATGGGTGATTTTTTAAGAGGTTTAGAACTTTAAAAAAAAAAAAACACAAAAAATTCGAAAAAATGAATGAAATATTTATTTGAATCGATAGTTTGAACCTTGCAATTTAATGTTTAAAGATAATTTCATGCAAATGTTGACCGCGGCTGCGTCTCAGGTAGCCCATCCGCTGAGTCCAATTTTGGCATACTCTTTCACACATATCGGCCGGTAGCTCACGAATGAATGCATGGATGTTGGCTTCCAGTGCGTCAATCGAAGCGGGCTTGTCCCAATAGACATAAGCCTTGACATACCCCCACAAAAAATAATCTAATGGTGTCAAATCGCACGATCTAGGCGGCCAATTGACCGGCCCGAAACGTGAAATTCACTGTTCACCAAACTCGCCTCGCAATTGCGCCATTGTTTCGCGTGCTGTGTGGCATGTGGCACCGTCTTGTTGAAACCACATATCATGCAAGTCAAGAACTTCCATTTCGGGCAAAAAAAAAGTTTGTTATCATCGCTCGGTAGCGTTCACCATTGACAGTAACGCTGCGATTCGCATCATCTTTGAAGAAATAGGCCCAATAATGCCGCCGGCCCATAAACCGCACCAAACAGTGGCTTTTTCGGGATGCATTTGTAGCTGTTGCAATGCTTCTGGCTGATCTTCACTCCAAATGCGGCAATTTTGCTTATTTACGTACCCATTCAACCAAAAATGAGCCTCATCGCTGAACACAAGCAGCGCGCTATGAACATTTCGAACCGAGCACGAATTTTGATAGTAAAATTCAATAATTTGCAAGCGTTGTTCATTTGTAAGACGATCCATGGTTAAATTGCAAACCAAACTGAAGCTGTTTGACAGTGACACAAGGTACTAAACACACGTCAGCTGTCAAAACCAGTGTTGCCAAAACCAAACCAGCTTAAAAATCACTTAAGGATGAGTAAGTAGAAGAAGATGGAGATACGCTGGGCCTAGATATGTTATGAATATCTAAGATAATTCAATTGAATGATTCAATCAGTGGTTCCTATGTTCAGTTGAATCACGTCAGGGTCACTAAAATGTTCATACTCGTTTGTCTAAAGAGATGAATATCAAGCACTTGAACTTGATATTCTGTGAAGTTGAAGCAAGCACTCTAACTTTTTCCAAGTGTTAAAAATTATCCAACTGGATAAATGCATC
The DNA here is from genome assembly GCA_932273885.2 of Leucozona laternaria. NCBI lineage: Eukaryota > Metazoa > Arthropoda > Insecta > Diptera > Syrphidae > Leucozona > Leucozona laternaria. The sequence continues at coordinate 141,495,922 of OW026366.1, forward strand.
ACGACACCAAAGACTTCAATGGAATAATCATTTTATATTATTGAACCAAACAGCAAGTGTAACTGAACCCTAGTCTAAAAACACAGGTTAGACACAGCTGCAATTCATAATGAATTTGGCAGCTCTGTTTAGTTAGAAACTGGTCTAAGGATATTTTAAAACAATTTTTCTAGAATTTCCTTGAATCTGGCCGGGAAATTGCAAGCAGCTGTTGTCTTTTTATTTTGTTTTTTTTTTTTTAAGAAAAACTAAAGAAGTAAGATAGTGTATAAACATGTTTTTGGTAAAAAAAATTCAACTTAACCATCATCAAATACATAAATATATAATTGCAGATGGAGAGAAAATTCTGAAAAGAACAAAACTGGTAGGAATATGAAAAGGAAATGCTCCGTGAATTGGTACGCGGGCTTTTATTGGTTGATGATTATAAACGTAATGATTTCAACTAAAAAGGCACCAATATCCAGCAGAATATCAAAATCTTCATCAGTCATGAAATCAAGTGCCATTTCTTTTTCTGCAGAGAAATAAATAAAACAATTACAAAAAAGTGTTTGATAAGGCATTGCAAGATCGTTCCGGAAGAATTCCCACACAGACGAGATTATCTTTAGTAATTTGTTCTTATGTTTGATATGATCTTTTATAAAACATTTATTTAAATATCTATATAAATAAATTTACAAGTTATGTTAGAAGCAAGTTTTACGGGGGTTTTATAGTTCTTTATAACGTCTTAAATTATTTGGTTCTTTTTTACTTACAATAGTAGTTGGCTTTTTTGATATATCTATGTGCCTGATTACATAGGTCGTTTTACTGAAGGGCGCGTCAGTGAGACAGGTATATTTTAAGTGCGTAAAAAAGAGAAGGAAGATTCCACCCAAATTCCACCGATGCGCCAGTTTCATTTAATATTTCCAGATTCAGCATGACCAATAACTGTCAAAGAAATTCAATCCTTTCTCGAATTAACTGGTTATTATCGCAAATTTATCTGCGATTATGCAAAAGTAATTAAACCTCTTACATTATGCCTTAAGAAAGATTCCAAAATTGATATAAATAACGACGATTATAAAAATGCATTTTTTCAAATAAAAGAAGCAATGTCTGAAGATCTTATTAATCGACATCCAGATTTTAATAAAACACATGGTCCCCTTTCATTCGCGTCTAGAACCCTAAACAAACATGAGTGCAATATAATCACAATTGGAAAAGAATTATTTGCAATAGTTTGGGCAACTCCACAATTTAGACACTACCTTTACGGTAGAAAATTTTATTATAAAAACAGATCATCGCCCTCTTGTATGGTTACAAAATTTAAAAGAACTAAATAGTCACTGGTGACCAAGACACTACCTTCAAATCCACATTTTTCAAATCCCTTTTGGAAAGATGTAACATAACTATTTATTATACACCCACTAATCATAGTATTAGCAGCAGACAGGCAGAAAGAGCACACAGTACGCTCCAAGAAATAGCAAGGTGATGGAAAGACGAATATAAATTATTAGATACCCATGAAATATTCATACGTGCAGCCAAAGAGTACAATAAAACAATTCACTCCTCAACTCAGAAGAAACCTTTCGAAGTTTAATATAATAAAACCCCACACGACGAAGTCCCACTGAACCTTGCTTTAGCTCAAGAAAAAATGTTGGAAACCCATAACAAAGATAGGAAAACAAAAGAAATAGAACCATAAACCACAGTCTATAAGAAAACAACAGGCGCTCATTGGGGTAAACTACAATTCAAATACAAACCCGTAAAAGTAATCGCCGACTCAGGCGCAAAAGTCAAACTATCAAATGGAAAATTAGTCCACAAAGCTAATTTGAAAACTTAAAAGTTCAGATCATGGACATCATCTCCACATTGTTATTTTTCGCTGCAACAAAAGCAGACCTAATAGACTACACTAGGGACAACTACGTTGACATTTCGTCAACTCCACTCGATAACACCTTCCAATAAGGGAAGAGACACGAAGCATGATAATGACCTCTACATTATTCAAACTTTGTTTGATCAACTTACGTCAACCAGATCCAAGAAGGCTTTAGAAACTATAGGCACCATCTGGAAATGGATCTCCAGATCATGACGACAAAGTGATAATTGAAAACAAAATAAATGACTTAATAATTAATAATGATAAGCAATTTATAACTAATTCTAAGATCTTTGATGTAATAAATTCCTTAAAATACAATGTATATGATGACTTAGTTTCAGAAAAAAGCAAGCTACTTATTATAGAGTTAAAAAATATTATAACTGTTATATATTAGAAAACTAGTACTGAATTAATATACTTGATGTAAGCTAGGTTTAATGATATTATAAATGACATGTAAATTCACTATCCGTCACTTATGTCGTTTTCGATTGGATTTTCGGTCAATTGCACTGCTTTTCAATTCCAATCGAATATGAAAACACTGACTTTCCTAAATTAACACACACACTACCAAAGCTGCCATTTAACAAAATGGCTTCTTCAAGTATTTATCACTTTTGACAAGTAATCCAACGAAAAACTTTATATGTATGTGTGTGTTCCTCGTCTACTCCAAAATGAAATTGGGGACAGAAGAACACTCCGAAAACATTACTCGGAACAGCCAATCGAAGGCTTTTGGAGTAGTAGGAGTGAAAAAGGAGTGTAAAAGGAGTACTCCGAACATCCAAACGAAAACGACATTAGAAATAATTCACTTCCTGTTTAAGCTTTAAGGTGACAAAAAGTCTTTTATTTAAATCCACAAACATCTTAAGAAACATAATAACTTTGGCGACGTGGAAAACTTGGTAATGGGTGATTTTTTAAGAGGTTTAGAACTTTAAAAAAAAAAAAAACACAAAAAATTCGAAAAAATGAATGAAATATTTATTTGAATCGATAGTTTGAACCTTGCAATTTAATGTTTAAAGATAATTTCATGCAAATGTTGACCGCGGCTGCGTCTCAGGTAGCCCATCCGCTGAGTCAAATTTTGGCATACTCTTTCACACATATCGGCCGGTATCTCACGAATGAATGCATGGATGTTGGCTTCCAGTGCGTCAATCGAAGCGGGCTTGTCCCTATAGACATTAGCCTTGACATATCCCCACAAAAAATAATCTAATGGTGTCAAATCGCACGATCTAGGCGGCCAATTGACCGGCCCGAAACGTGAAATTAACTGTTCACCAAACTCGCCTCGCAATTGCGCCATTGTATCGCGTGCTGTGTGGCATGTGGCACCGTCTTGTTGAAACCACATATCATGCAAGTCAAGAACTTCCATTTCGGGCAAAAAAAAGTTTGTTATCATCGCTCGGTAGCGTTCACCATTGACAGTAACGCTGCGATTCGCATCATCTTTGAAGAAATAGGCCCAATAATGCCGCCGGCCCATAAACCGCACCAAACAGTGGCTTTTTCGGAATGCATTGGTAGCTGTTGCAATGCTTCTGGCTGATCTTCACTCCAAATGCGGCAATTTTGCTTATTTACGTACCCATTCAACCAAAAATGAGCCTCATCGCTGAACACAAGCAGCGCGCGATGAACATTTCGAACCGAGCACGAATTTTGATAGTAAAATTCAATAATTTGCAAGCGTTGTTCATTTGTAAGACGATCCATGGTTAAATTGCAAACCAAACTGAAGCTGTTTGACAGTGACACAAGGTACTAAACACACGTCAGCTGTCAAAACCAGTGTTGCCAAAACCAAACCAGCTAAAAAATCACCCGTTACAACAAAGTAATTGAAATAAATCGAAGCAAATATTTCTGCAAAACGTGAAAAATTAAGTAAAATTGAGCATGCCACGAAAGATTAAGTCAAACTCAAGAGCCATAAGTGAAGACGAAAAATTTGATAAAGCAGCAAATATTTATCCAACAAAAAATATGTCGATAATTGGTCACACAGACCCATATAATATGGGAAATGATTTCGTCGAATAAGAAATGAGATTAGAACAATTTTTCATCGCAAATGATATACAGGAACAGAAGAAAGTTCCACTTTTCATAACCTATATTGGACCAGATGCATTTTCTATTTTAAGAAAAATGTGTGCTCCCGATGAACCATCAAAAAAGGCATACGATGAACTAGTTGCCATTCTAACTAATTATTTTGAACCCGCTGTGAACGAGATAACAGAATCTTACAAATTCTACAAAGTTAACCAAGATAATATGCAAATCGTCGAGTACATAGTCAAATTGAAAGCATTGGCGCAAAAGTGTAATTTTGGAGAATACCTACAGAGAGCGTTACGTGATAAATTTGTTTGTGGAGTGCGAGACAATAATCTGCGCTCAAAATGTCTGAAGAAATCAAAACTGTCTTTTAAAACCGCATGTGAAATCGCCATAAATTGGGAGACGGCAGAAAATAAAAATCACATGATAGAATCCAAAAGCGAAATCATAAACACCTTTGCAATTCGTTCAGGCAGGCAAGCACCAAGAGCATATCAATCAAATTTTAATAAAACCGGTTTCAAAAGAAATCAAAGTCATAGTCGAAGTCGAAGTCACGGTCAGAGTCGTCGTAGTTCTCTCCGAAGAAGCAATCAAGATCAGTTTTCACCAGCATCACGAAAGTCTTATCAAGAGTGATATCGATGGGGTAGAAGGCATAATCCACAAAGTTGTCCAGCATGTACGTGGGAATGTTTTAATTGTCACAAGTTTGGCCACGTGTTACACAAATGTTATCAAAGCAGCAATCAACAAGGAAGTCATCACAAATTATTGCCGAATTATCAGATGCAACAGATTATGTGAACACAATTTCTACGATTGCAATTAATAAAGTCAGTCAAGCAGCTACTGTTGAAGTCGTTATTGAAGGTGTTCCCCCTATAATGGAGGTTGATTCTGTAGCTTGTGCTTCTGTAATTTCCGAAGATGAGTATAGGTCTAAATTTGGTTATATTAAACTAATTAAAACTAACCAAACATTGTTGTCAGTCACATTAAAGATAATTAAGTGTGCAGGAAAGATTAAAGTTGCACTGTGCTTACCAAATGTTTCAAGTGTTAAGAATTTGGAACTAGTAGTCATTTGCAGTGAAAAGAATGTTAAGCCTTTGCTTGGTCGCTTGGCTTGATGTCGTATACCCAACTTGGCGTAAGTTATAGTAATTAAGTGTGCAGGAAAGATTAAAGTTGCAGTGTGCTTACCAAATGTTTCAAGTGTTAAGAATTTGGAACTAGTAGTCATTTGCAGTGAAAAGAATGTTAAGCCTTTGCTTGGTCGCTTGGCTTGATGTCGTATACCCAACTTGGCGTAAGTTATTTTCTTTTAATTCTAATTTTCAAGATAACTGTTTAAAAAGTGTAAAAATTGAAGAAACCCAAGAACTAATTAAAAAGATTAAAAGAGAATTCCCTTATATATTCCCTTCGCTGGACCATTCCTTGGAAAACACTATAAGACATTTTTCGGCTGAAATTGTGCTTGAGGCAGAGTGTCAGCCAATATTTCATAGTGCTTATACAATACAGTGATTTATAAGTTGCGTGATAAAGTGGAAAACGAGCTTAAACGTCTATGTGATATGAATATTTTGGAACCAGTGAGGTTCAGTAAATTTGCTTCTCCAATTGTAATTGTGTCAAAGCCCAATAAAGGCATTCTTATTTGTATAGATGCAAAAGTGACTATAAATCTGTTTATAAAAACTGAACAGTATCTACTTCCTAAAACCGAAGATATTTTTGCTAGTTTGGCAAATTTTAAATTTGTTTGTATACTTGACTTGTCTGGTGCTTACCAACAACTTAAATTATCAGAAATATCTAGGGAATATGTCACAATTAATACGCACAAGGGATTATTTCGGTATACCAGATTGTAAAAATTGAAAAAAATGTATTCTTAAACAATTTGATATAAAAGAGTTTATTTTAATTTATTTAATAATTTAAAATTATTTTTCACAACATTAATTTTTATTAACTTATAAGAGCGACGCGTTTCGGTTTCTATAAAACCATCTTCGGGCTTCAATTTGACTTTTTTTCACGGCAGACAATAAAAAATACATATCAATAGACTACACGAACTTACTACCAAATATCCTACAAAACGAATTTCGAAAAATAAACGTAAATGTTTCATTTAAAACAACAAATAACATACAAAAAATTTTACAACATAAACCAATAAACGATATTAAAACATCAAGTGGAGTCTACAAAATAAAATGTGATAATTGCGACAGCTACTACATTGGACAGACAGGCAGAACTTTTTATGACAGATTTTTGGAACATAGACCAAAGCAGAATACAAAATCAACGTACGCACAGCACCTAATGGACCATAACCACAACTACACTGACTTCGACACAAATCTAAAACCATTACATATATGTAAAAAAGGGACAAAATTAGACGCATTAGAAGAGTACGAAATTTACAGAGCTTATAAGACTGAACAAGACAAAATACTAAACGACAAATTAACTATAAAAACGAATACACTATACAACACAGCAATTCAACACCTAAGCAGATAATTATACCTCACCCACAATACCCAACAACATTCATAAACGGCAATCAAAAGAACTCTTGGCAATACAACACCGTGAAAAAAGTCAAATTGAAGCATGAAGATGGTTTTATAGAAACCGAAACGCGTCGCTTTTATAAGTTTATAAAAATTAATGTTGTGAAAAATAATTTTTAATTATTAAATAAATTAAAATAAACTCTTTTATATCAAATTATTTAAGAATACATTTTTTTCTATTTTTACATATACACACACGACATGGAGACTAGACCACAAAGAAATACCAGATTGTCTTTCGGTATATCTAGTGCGCCCTCCATTTTCCAGTCAGTGATGGACCAAGTTTTATTAAACACAAAAAATGTGTCCTGTTATCTTGACGACATTCTCATTGGAGGTCAAGACTATTAAAGTTGTAAAAATACACTTTTAGAAGTTTTAACGAAACTTAACCAATTCAATATAAAAATTAATTTAGATAAATGCAGATTTTTTGAAAAAAGTATTATTTATTTAGGACATTGCATTAGTGAAAAAGGCATTTTTCCAAATCCAAAATAAATGAAGCTCCTATTCCAAAAAATGTACAAGAACTACAATCTTACTTGGGAATGTTGAACTATTATGGAAAGTTTATTAAAAATGCTGCAAAAGAATTGCACGAATTATACCAGCTTCTTAGAAAAGATACTAAATTTGTTTGGAATACAACGGTTCAAAAATGTTTTAAAAATTCCAAGAAACTAATAACTGAAGGTAGTGTTTTAGAATTATACGACCAAAACAAGTCCATAGTACTTACATGTGATGCACCCCCAAATGGTGTTGGGGCTGAGCTATCATACGTTGTAAATGGTTTTGAAAAACCTGTTTTATTTACCTCAAGTACACTTTCTCCAGATTATCCAAAATTATTCTCAAAATGGCGAAGCACTTGCCATTTTGTTTGGAGTTAGAAAATATCACAAATATATTTATGGTCATAAGTTTAAATTGTGTACAGATAGTCAAGCGTTAAAAGAAATTTTTAGTCCAAAAAAAAGGAACATCAAACATTTCGGTATCCAGGTTACGGCGATGATTTGTAGAGTTATAAATATATGACTATGATCTTCAATATCGTCCTTCAAAACAAAACTACCCAGTAGTGGTGATTAGAAGGTCCTGGAGCAGCGGCATGCACGGGGGCTTAAAGGGGCGTTTGGGCGTGGCAGGAGGCGTATGCGCGTGGCAGTGGGCGGGGTAGATATTGAGCTTTAGGGGGCGTGGTAGGCGTATCAAGAGGGGGGTGTTTTTTATGTCCTAAGCTCAGCGGCTTTTTGACTTGGCGGCTCAGCGGCTCTTCGACTTGGTGTCTCAGCGACTCAGGTTAAGCATACTAAACCTTAGAAATCAAAACGTAATGACAAACATAAAACGAAAACGTCATAGCTTAAAACGAGACCTAAAAACGTAACGTTAAGAACCCAAAACGTAACGTTAAGAACCTCATACTCGAGTACACAAATAAAACAAAATAAAACAGATAAAATTATTTTTTTAAAAATTTGTAAATTATATTTTTCATGTTTATAAGGCTTGTATATTTTTTCCTAGCATATCCCCGCATATTCAGGCGTTGGATCTCTGGATGTTATATTTTCATATCTCAGTCTCGTATTTTTCAATACATATGAAGGACACAAGTGCAGATCATAGTCCTCTGTAGGGATCCCGAAACTAATGGAATCCCCGAACTCCAAGCGATGAAGGTGCCTGTCTATTCTCAGGCCATTGATGAATGTTCCAGTGTTTGATGTATAATTCTTCACATATACCCGATCACCGTGGGGTGGTATGTATATCAGGGCATGTCTACCCGATACCAAGTTAATTGGGATATGTATGTATTGCTCGGAATATAACATCCAACTTCCTGTCTTCCCTTTTGTAGGGGTATCCGTACACGGGATACAACATTCAAGAGGAACCATATTGAGTCACGTGAGGAGTTGATGACGGGTTCCTTACGTTGAATTCTAAACATTTTCTATTTTTTTTTGTTTTTTTTTTGTTTACTATGAAGTAAAAGAAGAAAGATATTTAAAAAAATATATTTACAAAAAACAATTCAAAAGAAAACATTAAGATTAGGAATATTCTGCTCTGATAAAAAAAATATTAAGGGTGAGATATATTTAAACTATAGTGCCCCCAAGCTATAGTATCAACATTATTACTACAAATGAATCTTTTATCATCTAAGCTACTCAAACTCAATTTATATATACTTTCTGTATAAATAAATTGATGCCTAGATCTAAAATTCATCATTTTTTATCAGAGCAGAATCTTCCACATCTATGCTATACATTTTAGCTCCTAACCCAATAAACTCCTTCATAATCTTACCGTTATTTTCATCTTTCATAAACCCTAATTTTTTCATGTTAAGCTGGGCAATACCAAAGGAATTATGAAGGGGGTAGTCGGAAGTGTCGGAATTTTCAGAGATGTCACTTTTGATATCACTATAAAAATCTTCTGTGCCTATGTTATATAAAGAGTTTTCCAATAAGAGGTGTTATTTTGATATTCAAAGAAAAATGGCATTTTTTGAGATAAATGATCGGATGTTTATTTCATTATAAAGTGGAAGGTATGCCGTTAATAATGGAATACAACATCAGCCAAATGGCCGCCACGACCACGCTTACAGGACCATATCCTTTTCATGAAATTTTCCATAGCCAAATCGCAAAGTGGCTGCCCTATGTCCTCGATAGCCTCACGAATTCCATCTTTGAGGTCTTGAATCGACGCTAGGCTGTTGGCTTAGACCTTATCTTTCACGTGACCCCAAAGGAAGAAGTCGCAAGGTGTTTAATCACAAGATCTCGGTGGCCAATTGTGATCACCTCTTCGAGAGATAACACGGTCCGGAAACTTTTCCCGTAAAAGATCGATGGTTTCATTGCTTGTGTGGCACGTAGCGCCGTCTTGTTGAAAGTAAACGTTGTCCAGATCAATACCATCCAATTCCGGCCATCAAAAATCATTAATCATCTCTCGATAGCGCAATCCATTGACCCTAACTGTTGCTCCAGCCTCATTTTCGAAAAAGTAAGGTCCAATGACCCCGCCGGACCATAAACCGCACCAAACAGTCACGCGTTGAGGATGGAGAGGCTTTTCAACAATAACTCTTGGGTTTTCCGAGCCCCAGATGCGACAGTTTTGCTTGTTGACGTAGCCTCCGAGGTGGAAATGGGCCTCATCAGTCAAGATGATTTTTCGATGAAATTCCGGATCATTTTCATGCATTTCAAGGACCCAATCAGCAAAGACACGACGTTGTTGATGATCAGCCGGTTTGAGTTCTTGTGTTAACTGAACTTTATAAGCCTTAAGACCCAAGTCTTTATGCAAAATACGGTGTAATGACGTTTGTGGAATGCCTAATTCCAAAGAACGACGAGGAATGGACAAACCTGGGTTTTCTTCAACACTTTGGGCTACAACAGCAATACTCTCAGTTGTTCTTGAGCGACGTGCACGGGTTTTATTCTTCACATCACTAACTTGTCCCAACAGCTCGAATTTGTCCACCAATTTCTGTATTGCGGTCCGACAAGGTGCTTCACGACGACCCAAAAATGTTTTAGTTTTACGAACCGTCTCTGCCAAATTTTCACCATTTTTATAGTGAATTTTAATAATTTCAATGCGTTGTTGAAGCGTGTATCGTTCCATTTTTATTAATGGCGTAGTTTCTACTTGTCAAATGTCAAAAAATGACAGCTTCAAAAGTGACAGCTACCGAAATAGCGGGCTATTCAAAATAACACCTCTTATTGGAAAACCCTTTATAAAAGAGTCAGTGTCCATATAAGCCAGTTTTAAATTATCTGCAAATTAAGGCTTCATGTATGCATAATGGAAATCATACATTTTAAATCTAGAAATATCTAAAAAACAAAAAAAAAATTGATATACTGGCTTATTAGTTTAGTTAGTTTAGTTTTATTGACTTCAAAATTTGAATTCTATTCACAATTTCATTTGTAAGTTTACCATAAGTCTTAAATTGGTTTGGCCGATGGCCGTCCACCAGACTGACATTTACATTTTAATTTTTACAGAAATATATTACTAAAGAAAAAACTAATATAATGCTTTCAAAAATATAATTTTACAGTTTTATGTACAATTTTTATACGTTAAAAACTTTCATTGATTATACATGTTCTAAAAGTTCCCAACCGCGTTCTCCATTTATCAGTTTTATGGTTTCTTCTAAACTGAGTATATCAACTCCGAAGTATCTCTTGCGGAATTCTTTAAGAATTGGACAAACTCCCAGAAAATGAAACACTTCTTCACAATCTCTTCGATTGCATTAATCGCACCATATAGGAAGATCTGGACGGCGAGGAATGAAATTTAAGTTGAGGAGTTCACCTCTCACTTTAAGGATCATACTGATTTTGTGTATGGTGTTATCCGTTAAGAAGTAGGTCTGTTGCTCTGAAAAGTGGTTAATTTTACTGTAGTAAGCTCTATATAGTGATGATTCCGCTTCCTCAATAAACTTGTCGTACATCCTGTTACCTAGTTTCATCAATAACTCATCAAATTTCGTTTTAAGCGAATAAGGGTTATCTTCAGCTGATATTGGAAGGGTTATTGAGCAATCATCCGCCAGTTTATACCACTCACCTACGCATGCTCCTCTAGAACTGATGATGTGACTTAGCACAAGCCTCGGGATCCTGTTTTCTCTCATTGCCATAACTCTTGTCACATAATTAAAGTGTAATTTGAGAGTATCCAAGAAAAGGGGGCCTGTTCCTGTTTCTAGGTGCAGCATATAGTTGGGTGTCGTACTTGGCAGCCAAAAAGTGCTTTTGATGAAAAAACAGAGGAGCTTTTCCACTGCGTCGAACGAAAGGTATCCCCACACTTCCGCTCCGTAAAAAAGAATTGTAGTTGCGGTTGCTCGAAAAACTTTATATTTAGCAATATGAGAAACGTTATTCCTCAAATAGCAGCTTCTCCACACGGTACACATTGCACGCTTAGCTTCCGCTACTTTTCCTCGGAGGTGTCTATCAAGATTCAGGTTCGAGGTAATCAAGACACCCTGATACTTGTACTCCTTGACTATTTCGACTGCTTCCTCATGAAATGTCCATTTTTCCATTCTAGAGTATCTCGCTCCACAGCCTCTAAATATCATTATTTTTGACTTCGAGAGGTTAACCGATAGGTTCCACACTTTGCAATAGCGCTGCAGTCTGTTCATCATCAGCTGCATTCCGTCTATAGATTCAGCCAGGAAGACTATATCGTCAGCATACATGAGGCCTGGAATGGATTTTCCATTAAGCTCTATATCACCTTTCACTGCGTTAGTAATGTCGTTTATGTAAAGACTGAAGAGTAGCGCGCTTAAAACGCAACTGAAACTCATCGGAAAGTTGTTTTCCATCCCACACTCGTGCCACGTTTTGTATATACATTGCTCTAATGACTGCTATTATTTTTGTAGAGATTCCATAATTGTAGAGCTTATAGAAGAGAGCTTCCCGGGGAATGGAGTCAAAAGCTGCTCGAAAGTCGACGAAAAAAGCATACAGCTTTTTGCCATTCTTCTTGTAGATTTCGGCTATATTTACTAAGGAAAATATTTGATCGACTGTTGAGTGATTTTTTTCTGAATCCTGCTTGAAAATCAGTCAGAATTTCTTTGAGTTCAATCCAACTGGATAATCTAGTATACAATACTGAACTAAAAAGCTTTGTCGCAGTGTTTAAAAATGAAATGCGCCTGTAGTTAATTGGATCTTCAGGGTTGCCTTTTTTATGCAAGGGAAAGATGATTGCTGATCGAAAATTCACGGGAGCATCAGCCGTCTCAAAAATTCTGTTGAATTCAATAGTAAGAAGTTGTAGAAATTCGGGGTAAGATGTTTAAAAAATTCAAAAGGTATTCTGTCCTCGCCAGGAGCTTTGCCATCTTTAGAGTTCTGTATGGCTGATTTGACTTATGGCTTATTATATACACTGTATACTCTTTTTTAAATGCACAGCAGCCATGGTTTCACTAAATTTCAATATGCTATGGAAATTAGGTTTGGCAATGAGAGCACCAAGGTGTCTTCCATTACTCTCAATGGAATCCACAATTCCAACATCTTTGCGCTTGTCCACATTCTTCATAGTTTTTTCCGAAAACAGCGTTATTGCACAGTTTACGTAAATCCTTCTCAAATTTATCGGTGGCTGATGTTCTGAGTCGATTGTTTAGATCGATATATGTTTTCAACCATGGAGATTGCTCGAATCGTATCACTCTATGGATTTTGGTAAGAACCAACCCATTATCGAGGGCTTGAATTAAAGTCTTATAGTGAATAATATAATTCACTTTATTCTTCAAATCCGCAATCTCAATTTTTATGAGATTTGGCAGTCACTGAATTGTTTGATGGACAGAATGGTAGATCATTATGAGCATCGTGTATTTTTTGAGGATACTCTAGATCAACTTCTAAAACATAACCCGTATTTACATTTGAAGTTAGCAATTCTTTGATATCAGTCAAATCATTTGGAATATCAGCCCATTCAAAGTTTGAATGAGGTAGATACTCCGACATTGCCCTCTTATTCCCATCGCAAAACAATTATACATGCTAATGCCTGTCAAAAGTTCCAGCTTAATGGCTGTCATTTTTAACATGGCATCCCATGAGAAACCAGGCAATGTGAAGTAGTGACAGGGGTCAAGACCATAATGTTGTCTAGAATCTACCCTAAATTTTTGAAAAATATCAGCCAGAATAAGGACATCTGTCACCAAATAGTGCTCCAGATATTGACCCAGGCTTTCGCAAAATGAATATGGCATCTGATTTCTTGCTAAAAACGTCTCTCATCACCAACTAACATATTAAGCCGTATCTTTTTGCCTAAATGCTCTCGATGTATGTGCTTAGCGTCTTCAACTAAGTTTGTAATAAAAACTTTAGCACAATCTTCACCTATAAATAAATAATATTTATATAATTATAATAATTATTTTCCATTAAATTTCTTATAATATATGAAATTAATCTCAAAAGAATTAACTCACCGGTACATTTGAATAGCTTATTCAATGTTTCATCAAATGAGTATTTGATAAAATAGGACACAGCTATAGGTACATGCTTCTTAATTGCTGTTGTTGTTGATGCATGAGGTTGACCGCTGGCAATATTCATTAGCATACGCTCAAAATCAACGTACACGGCAGTAGGCACTTCCATCGACCTCCATTGATTTTTAAATTCCAGGATGTTGTTCGTAGCATTGGGTAGAGTTGTCACAATTTTGTTGCATTCTGCACCATGTTTTTCAAACGCCTCATCGGTGTTGAACGATTGTTAGCATGCATTACACATTTTTATTGATCGTTTACCATAATTTATTTGGCTTCCGATCAATTTGGACATATTTTTTATCCAAACGTAATGACTGCAATCCCCTTCTTGAAGTAGTAGCAAATTTATATGATGCTCACGGATATTTTTAGCATTGAAGTTAGGACCTACAACTACATATTTCGAGCCGACCTCATCTTTTTCAACTCCAAATACATTTTTACTTATTGAAGGTTTGAGATCTTCAAAAGCGGAAATGTCTTTAACTTTTAATGGAAAAATCAAATTTGTGAAATTTAGGATAGTTAAATTTCCTATGGTAATCACGTCGTTTTCAACATTGGATATTTGATATTTTTGAGGTCGATGGGCATCTTGATCCATAGGGTAGAGAGCTGATATAACTGCCCATTTGAAGCAGTATGTATCATTGTTCTTTACATTGGTACAGGCCTTTTTCAATTCAATGCAATTTGGAAGACTCAGGTAACTTGATCCTCTTAAAGGTCTGTACTCATTTATATTCAGTTCTATATGGCTAATACCGAATAATGTCCACCCAGAATCTTTCTCCTGAAACTCCTCACTTTTGATTGTAATTAACTGCCCCATGTTGGCCAGAATGTCTTCCAAATCATTGCTGTCAAGAGCTATTTGCACGGGACACTTAAAGGATTTTAAGCTAACCTCACAATCTTCCGGCTCTCCTGTAGTTGTTGTCTTAAATTTAATGAACTCGGCAAAAAGCTCAATACTAAATTTAACGCTTCCTTTCGTTTCCAATGGGTTTTTAAGCAAATCGATTAAATCGCTTTTACATTTTTCCAAAAATTTCTTGATGTCGATTAGACCCTCATCATTGTTTTCACATGAGTAGGTTTCAACCTTACTTTGGAAACCTTGCCTTATTTTTGAAAATGGGGTGTTGAAAACTGCTACTCTACTTTTTCTTTTATGTAGATTAGTTCTAATGTGATGGGACCATTCAGCAGTGCTCACATCTATTTCACAGCCGTCACATCTTCGTTTTTTCGATGAAGTATTGTGATGCTTTTTTAGTTTAAAGCTGAGGTAGGCCAGCGGGTCCAGGGTTTTTACCGAAGAAAGCAATAAAACTCGAGTTTAGAAAGTTCAGAACTCCAGTTCTTTAGACACTTTTTATTCCAGTTGTACTTAAAACTATATTTACAGATTATTTTCATATAAATCTTACAATTGTATTATAACTTAAATAAATAACACGGTATTGCATATACGGCTACAGAAGGTGGGATT
The DNA here is from genome assembly GCA_932273885.2 of Leucozona laternaria. Lineage (NCBI taxonomy): Eukaryota > Metazoa > Arthropoda > Insecta > Diptera > Syrphidae > Leucozona > Leucozona laternaria. Next base: position 141,511,155 of record OW026366.1, read on the forward strand.
AACTCCCTAGCCAACACCGAAGTGAAGGCACGGTACGATGGCAGGCGGTGGGATAAACTCCCTAGCCAACACCGAAGTGAAGGCACGGTACGACGACAGGCGGTGGGATAAACTCCCTAGCCAACACCGAAGTGAAGGCACGGTACGACGACAGGCGGTGGGATTAACTCCCTAGCCAACACCGAAGTGAAGGCACGGTACGACGACAGGCAATGGGATTAACTCCCTACCCAACACCGAATCGAAGGCACGGTACGATGGCAGGCGGTGGGATAAACTCCCTAGCCAACACCGAGGTGAAGGCACGGTACGACGACAGGCGGTGGGATTAACTCCCTAGCCAACGCCGAAGTGAAGGCACGGTACGACGACAGGCAATGGGATTAACTCCCTACCCAACACCGAAGTGAAGGCACGGTACGACGACAGGCGGTGGGATTAACTCCCTACCCAACACCGAAGTGAAGGCACGGTACGACGACAGGCGGTGGGATTAACTCCCTAGCCAACACCGAAGTGAAGGCACGGTACGACGACAGGCGGTGGGATTAACTCCCTAGCCAACACCGAAGTGAAGGCACGGTACGACGACAGGCGGTGGGATTAACTCCCTAGCCAACACCGAAGTGAAGGCACGGTACGACGACAGGCAATGGGATTAACTCCCTACCCAACACCGAAGTGAAGGCACGGTACGACGACAGGCGGTGGGATTAACTCCCTAGCCAACACCGAAGTGAAGGCACGGTACGACGACAGGCAATGGGATTAACTCCCTACCCAACACCGAATCGAAGGCACGGTACGATGGCAGGCGGTTGGATAAACTCCCTAGCCAACACCGAAGTGAAGGCACGGTACGACGACAGGCGGTGGGATAAACTCCCTAGCCAACACCGAAGTGAAGGCACGGTACGATGGCAGGCGGTGGGATAAACTTCCTAGCCAACACCGAAGTGAATCCACGGTACGACGACAGGCGGTGGGATAAACTCCCTAGCCAACACCGAAGTGAAGGCACGGTACGACGACAGGCAATGGGATTAACTCCCTAGCCAACACCGAAGTGAAGGCACGGTACGACGACAGGCGGTGGGATTAACTCCCTAGCCAACACCGAAGTGAAGGCACGGTACGACGACAGGCGGTGGGATTAACTCCCTACCAAACACCGAAGCGAAGGCACGGTACGATGGCAGGCGGTGGGATAAACTCCCTAGCCAACACCGAAGTGAAGGCACGGTACGACGACAGGCGGTGGGATAAACTCCCTAGCCAACACCGAAGTGAAGGCACGGTACGACGACAGGCGGTGGGATTAACTCCCTAGCCAACACCGAAGTGAAGGCACGGTACGACGACAGGCGGTGGGATTAACTCCCTAGCCAACACCGAAGTGAAGGCACGGTACGACGACAGGCGGTGGGATTAACTCACTAGCCAACACCGAAGTGAAGGCACGGTACGATGGCAGGCGGTGGGATAAACTCCCTAGCCAACACCGAAGTGAAGGCACGGTACGACGACAGGCGGTGGGATAAACTCCCTAGCCAACACCGAGGTGAAGGCACGGTACGACGACAGGCGGTGGGATTAACTCCCTAGCCAACGCCGAAGTGAAGGCACGGTACGACGACAGGCAATGGGATTAACTCCCTACCCAACACCGAAGGGAAGGCACGGTACGACGACAGGCGGTGGGATTAACTCCCTAGCCAACACCGAAGTGAAGGCACGTTACGACGACAGGCGGTGGGATTAACTCCCTAGCCAACACCGAAGTGAAGGCACGGTACGACGACAGGCGGTGGGATTAACTCCCTAGCCAACACCGAAGTGAAGGCACGGTACGATGGCAGGCGGTGGGATAAACTCCCTAGCCAACACCGAAGTGAAGGCACGGCCCGACGACAGGCGGTGGGATAAACTCCCTAGCCAACACCGAAGTGAAGGCACGGTACGACGACAGGCGGTGGGATTAACTCCCTAGCCAACGCCGAAGTGAAGGCACGGTACGACGACTGGCAATGGGATTAACTCCCTACCCAACACCGAATCGAAGGCACGGTACGATGGCAGGCGGTGGGATAAACTCCCTAGCCAAAACCGAAGTGAAGGCACGGTACAATGGCAGGCGGTGGGATAAATTCCCTAGCCAACACCGAAGTGAAGGCACGGTACGATGGCAGGCGGTGGGATAAATTCCCTAGCCAACACCCAAGTGAAGGCACGGTACGAAGGCGGACGGTGGGATAAATTCCCTAGCCTCCAAGCGACTCTTAAGGCAAAAATGTTATTTGGGATTAGCTCCCTAGCCTTATCGAATTGGAGGCGGATTTGATTGGTTTGGGATTAATCCCTAGCCGCAACAAGAAGTTGTGGCAAAAATAAGGAGGGGAAGGGGTTCTTTTACGGCTTAAAGCCAAAAATTAATTGAAACTTCTTACTGGTATACTGCACACCCAGCAGCTTGCTTCTTGGTACTCACTAAGTTCAAAGGATTGAATTAGCAGAACCACGGAGGATAAAATTTTCCTGATTTGCAGTGACCATTTCACCCTTGCTTATAGATTCGGCGGTAACAAGGAAGTGTGAATCATGTGAGGTAGAAAAATACTACCCATTAATTTCATTTAAGTCGATGAATTGTTGTTGTGCGTATTGGTTGTGTTGTGCTGTCGTGCGCTGTTGTTGTCGCCAAACCTCGTCATCAATTCTAGTGGGCGCCTTGAGGTATGTGATGTAATTGTGCTCTAGTTGATGATGCTGAGTTGGAGGATAGGCGCTGCTATGAAAAGGTGTAACTTCATTACAGTATGTGGTGGAGTCAAAGAATCATTGATAGTTTCAGGGTGTTGCCTTTTGCTGCTAGCAGGCTGTTATAGTATTAGGAGTGGTAATGCTTATATGCTCCTTACGGAAGTACTTCAACATTGAGTCCTTCCGGGTGTATACCTTATCACATTGAGGACGTTTAATTGTATCCCCATGGACAGCTTTCACATGTCGCTTAAGTGAGCATGCATGAGCAAATTTACTGCTGCAAATGGCACAGGTGAAATCCTCCATTTTTTTCTTTTTTTATTTAATAAAAAAATAAGCGAAGATTTTTGTTTTATGTATCACTCGCGAACGAATAAGTCTTTTAAAACGAAAAAACTTTTACCACCCAATGTCTCAATGCAAATATTATATTTGTTTTAAATTTTGCTTCAAGAAGGCGTCACTTTTTGTTTATAATTATAGGTATCACTGTCTTATGTCTTTTTTAATATATATATATAATAAATATCTAAAAATGGTTACTTTTTGAAATAATTTTTTTTTTTTGGAACGTTGAATCTTTCACATACAAATATATCTACGCCCGATATATTTATGTTTAAAATTTGTTTTTATGAAGGAAGTACTTTTTATAATTTTATATGACACTCATAAATGAATAGATCTTTCTTTTTTAAAGAAAAAAAAGTTTACATATAAATAACTGTTAATATATTTTTTATTTTGGTTTCGTAGTCTGGATATATTGTAAAAATTTGTTTTTTAAAGATATATCTAGCACTTTTTTTAATTTTATATGGCACTAGCAAATGAATAGATCAAAACTTTCAAATAAATAATTGTAAGTGTGTTTTTATTTTTAAATTCGGTTTCGTAGTTTGAATGTTAACACTCTCGATGTAATAAGTATATTAAAATAGTTTAGCCTGAATGCAGTCGTTTTATACCAATATTTCGATAGAAGTTGGAATCTTATAAGCTCCATATCACTTATAAGACATATATGTCGCCCTATAGAAAAACGTCTCTTTTCATAAAAAAAAATAGTAATAAAGGACATTTTCAGGATGATAATAAAATCATGGGGTCTTCTTCTCATGCATTCATGTGTTCAATAATTTATAATTTCTCTACTTTCACCCCATGAGAAGGCAATGCAGATAGACCTGATCCCAGTAAAATAGGTTTCCTATTTATTTCTATTGTTTCATAGAAAAATAAAACGTGCTCACGCTGACACTTGTTTTGAAAAACGCATCATATATATCATTCAACTTAATGGGCTAGAGGATGACATTGAAAAAATGATCGTGCTCAGATGAAAATTCTTAAAAAAACAATAAAAAAAAGCAATAAAGTTCGTTTTCAGGATGATAATACAATTATGGTATTATGGACCTTTTTCTTAACTTTCATCCTGTGGGAAAGCAATGTAGACGCATGATCCTAGTAAAATAGAATAACTATTTTTTTTTTATTGTTTCATAGACAAATAAACGTGCCCACGCTGACACATCATTTGAAAAACGCATCATATATATCATTCAACTTAATGGGATAGAGGATCACATTGAAAAAATGATCGTGCTCAGATGAAAATTCTTTGAAAAATAATAAAAAAAAGCAATAAAGTTCGTTTTCAGGATGATAATACAATTATGTATTATGGACCTTTTTCTTTACTTTCATCCTGTGGGAAAGCAATGTAGACGCATGATCCTAGTAAAATAGAATAACTATTTATTTTTATTGTTTCGTAGAAAAATAAACGGGTCCACGCTGACACTTGTTTGAATCATTCAACCTAACGACTAATAATCGTCTGTGTGTTTTTGAAACCTCATTGTCGACATAGTTTTGAGGTTATCTAATTCCAATGCCCACCACTTTTCTTAACACGAATGAACATGTACGTCAGATTGAAAACCTATATCTTAATATGCTTTTAAAAGACGTATGTACATATATACGTAGACTGAAGATACTCCTATAAAAAGAGAATTATTTGCTGGTGAGCAACACAGATCGCCTCAAGAAGTTAAACAGACAACATTATTATTGCTATATTCACCATGCATTTTAAAGAAGCAGATTATTCGATATTTTCACCGGATGATTTCGCTGTAAAAGAAGTACATTCTTTAAACAAAAATATCGGTTTTAAGCCGACTAAGAAGTTATCCGAACTAAAAATAGCAAAAAGTCAAAACACGTTGGGGGGATCGTGTTACAGCAGATCTCGGAGAATATAAGGTAAGTTATAAAATTTTTGTTTGTAGATATACATATATATATTTTAATTAATTTAATATTTATTTCGACAGATTTTTTTACCAATCAGATATTCAGAGCTTTCATCAGACAGCATAGCAGTGATTGGTGGGGAAGGGTATGTCTTAGAGATTATAAGACAACTTGGGTCAACGTACGAGCTTACATTTATGAAATTGAAATAATCTTTGTTATAATGTACTTGATAAAAACCATAATAATACCTATACATTATATACCAAAAAAAAAAAGAAGAAAAATAAAAATAAATTTCTTTAAATCAATTGTATGTATCTTATTTTATTTTACAAAATTTCATTTTTATCGATCCAAGAATTATGTTCTGCTGGAAATCCCAACCATTTGACAAAAACGCTATTTCCTTTCGCTTTTAGAACTTTTTCCACAAGAAATACATCTGCACATTTAGTTTTCATCAGTTCTGCTTCATAAAACCCTCCTTGTACTGATTTTCCTTGATAGTCTTCAAGAAGATAATTATGTGGTTGGTTTCGTTGTTTGGATTTTTCTTATTCTAAAAACCTCAGTAGTCCAGTTGGGTGTATAGCCTTTATCGAATTTGATTATACTTGCTGATTCTTACTTGGTGACCAACTTTGAATTTTTGCTTACTTTCTTCTTGCTTATATTTGAAAAGCGGTAACAATGATTTTGAATTTTTTTAGTAACTTCTGCAGGTTTACATTTAATAGTTCGATGAAAAGAATGATATTAATCATGAAGTAATTTTTTATAAATATTTATCCACTTATAGCTGCCATTGAAACTAAACACCTTCCACATTTTGTCTTTGTAAGTTCTATTAAATATTTCAATAATTGAAGCCTTCAATGAGCTGAATGTGGAATAGTGATTAATTTTATATTTTTCCATCAAACTTTTGAAATTCATAATAAAAAAAATTCTTTTCCATCATCCGTTTGCAAATTTTGGATACCTAGAGGAATGTACAAATATTTCCTGCATTCCTCTTGAAATAGTTGTACCCTTCTTGTTTTTCATTGATATAACCCATGCGAACTTTGAAAAAGTATCGATAACTGTCATCAAATAATTAAACCCATTGTTTTGATCCATGTATGGTATCATTTCAACCACATCGGCTTGCCACACCGTACAGCCTTATGCAACTCTTCAACAGCCTTTCGCTTACTCATATTTAAAAAGAGTGAAATCAAAACAAAACAAAAGAATACTTATATATTTTTTTTTCTTCTTTTATTTCAATCGCTTATATAATAACATCAGTTTCTTAATTCTAACTAAACGGGTTTCTTCAATATAGCAGGCACAAGTGTCTGGTCCTAGTTTGAAATGATTAGATGCCCAACAACAATTTGAGTAATGGTGACCGTGAATAGATTCGGTAAAATGGGCGTTTTGGAATCTTTTAAGCAGGGAAATGCAATCTAAAAACTCTTCATAATGCTCATTTAATACATCTTGACGATAAGTTTTTAAAAAGTCACAAATGTTTTTAAATATTATTTCGGAATCCATTTTAATTTCTTTTTGTTTGTTTGTCTAGATGTTCTCAGTTATAGCAATGAATGCCTACTAAAAAATTTACTTTTTAAATGAACATTAGCATTGTTAATCCCCACTCCTCTACTTTTCATCTTTATATGTAAGGGGTACTTTAGGAAAAAAAGTCTTCATGATCAACTCAACTTTCTTTTTTATTTTTTCATCGATATGCTTTTCATCACTACCCCTGAGATCTTTAGGTTTTCTTGAAAGTGCTAATAAGTTTATGTTTTCTCGCTTCATAGCTGTTATTGCTTCCTTTAAAGAAGAGTCTATGTGGTCTCTGATTCTATTTTCCTTAAGGTTTATCTGCTCATCAACATATCCTTTGGAGACAGCTTGGTGAGGGTGCTCAGGTTTAACCCCAATGTTGTTTAAATGTCTATTGTCTATATCAAAGTCACCAGATGGGAGGAGTTTAAATCCTACCCCGGGGAGGGCCTACAAGCCTACCGAACTTGTCAACGTTCATTTTTTATATGTAAAGATTTTTGTTTTGAATAAAGTTAATATATAATATTTGATTCCTTCAGCTCTTCAATTATAGCATTTTTAGATGCTACTAAAAATTGTAGTCTATTAACGAGTTCATTAGGATCATTTTTGTTTGTGTATTTCATTTCAATAATATTAGAATATGATTATCCTATTTGTGCATTTTCATTTTTAGACCCACCAACAAGTTCCTTTATTATTTCTGTATATTTTACACCTCTGTTACTTTTGATTCGAGAAGAACTATCATGATTAATTCTATGTGCATTAGTTTTTTGTAGGATTTTTTCATATTGTTCTCGATCATCCGTAGTATATTTATGCTTAGTGGGTTTTTTCTTTAGCAACAATTCAATAAGACCAAGAGTTCTAGTGTAAATTTCATCGTCTATGATAATATCCTGATCATTCATTTTAAAGCTGCATTTTCCTAATTTTACGAATTGTGTGTTTGCATCAAAATATGGCCCATAGGCTGTATCACGACTTGACTCTGACAATAGTTTTTGGTGATTGAATGAAGATGATTTACTATGAGTGGTAAACTTCTACATGAGCGTCGAACTTTCCGAGTTGTAGAAGCTGAGTAAGGTCAAAGGTTCTCGAGATAATCTCTCCAGATGAGTCCTGAAACCAAAGGGCTTTTCACAACTCCTTTACCGTTCATCATCCTTCCCCATGTCTGTACGGCGTTAACGTTGTCAAACATTCCTTACCCCCTCCAACGCCGGTACGGTGATAACACTGTCCGACGTTACCCCCTTCCCTAGACGGCACGGCGCACAGAGGAGTATTTGCATCAAACACCTGGACAAAATTATTTTTCGTTATTTTGGTTATCATTTCTATTAAAAATTGACATTTATAACACAAAATACAATATACAGTTGAATTTCTTTTATTTTACATATGTTTTGATGAAAATAAATGCCAAAAAATCTGTTATGGTAAACATATTAGGGTACTTGATGTTTTTTTTTCTAATTAGGTGAACCTAATCGCTGAATTCTTCCCACGAATCTTCCTCAAATGAATCTTCTCTAATTTCATCTTCACCCCAAGACATCAAGCTCTCGTTTGTTGTATTTAAATCCTCTGGAAGAAGCAGTTCTAGGGTCTCTTGGGAAAATGACCGTTTCGTTTTCGATGGTGACTTTCTGAGGCAAATTATGAGCAATCTGTTTAGGACATCCATATTACAATCTCTTCTAGAGAACTTCCTGGCATAATTAAGACGGTAGAGTCTGTAAGGTCACATTTTATTATAAGGTTAGGTTTACCTTATTTTTTTTTTATTTAATTTAAAAAAAAAACTTACCTGAAATGTTTATTTCTAGCTTCTGATGCTTCTTCTGAAAGTTGGCCAATAGGAAGCAGAGCGTTTTGTATGACTAGAGATCCATGCATTAAAATTTTATGCTAGTTGGAGTCATAGGGTACCATTGGTATAACTTGACATAAATCCTAGGTGTATCCGTGGTGTACAACTCAAATTTGTCAGCATTAATTTTGAATCCTCTTGAAATCGTCTCTAAAATTATGCGATAATTTCGTACTGTTTTCGCGATAACCCTGCTTCAATAAACATGGAAAGTGCTTTTAGTATCGACAATTTTTCTTTATTTTCCTTAAAGCTTTCGCAGTATGCTTGCCTATACTTTTGAGCTCTTTGAGGTGTTTTTAAAATTTCTGTTAGTACTTTTGAAGCAAGATTCTTCCCCGACTCTCTTAACTTCATCTGAGTCGCAAACGCTAGCTCCTCAGTTTGAAAATTATCCCGTATACTTTCAGTTTTTCTCCTTTTACTCCTATCGCTTAATTCTTCAAATGACTTTTCAGGTCTACCTGGTCTGACAGCAGTGATTGGGATTGTAAAAGTTCCTTCAAGCCAAGATTTCTTTCTTTCTAAGAAGAATTTTTTTTTTTACTTAATTCTATCCATTTTTGCTTTAGGTCACACAAAACTTTTGCTTCTTTTGGCTTAAAAATTGCAAGTTGTTCTTTTGAACAAGAAGAAGTAGTACTTAGTAAAAAATTTTTTAAGTAATTAATATTTTCATTGATATTCCCCTGGCAATTTTCTTCCATCATATCAAATAAATATTGTTTTGTCACAACTCTGGAACCTGATGATCCTAATAGGAAAATGTGATATGTATTAACATGGTGCATACATATAAAATACATACATTCATTTATAACATAAACATTCACGACACAGCACATTCTCATTAAATTAGTTTAATGGCTTATTTCCACCTGCCAACATCTAATTGCTCACGTTTTTTTCTACGTACCTAATAAATAGTTCTCAGTATTTTTTTTTCTTTTCATCCCAATCTAAATTTAGATCCCACAAAAAAAAAATTAAACAAATAACACCAGTAAGATTCATTTAAAAAAAAACCTTGCATAACATATAAGTGCTTTTTACACGAAAGTGAAAAACTCATTGACCCACAGTACTGTAGATCGCACGTAGGAGCAACCAATTTTTGTTTCATTAACTTGAGGAATATTCAAAGTAACTTATAAACTTCAATTCATTGCAGAATAACTGGGTATACTAAAACAAAATCATTAAAACTTGAAAAATAACTTAAACAAAATATAATCTTTTATACATTAGTTAGAAGCCCGAATTGAAACAAAAAAACAACGACTAACGTTTTCAAAATTCAATTGAAATTGTAAATACATACCTGAAGCAGAATTCTCCATTGAAATTTTTTTAGCTTCTTATTACAACACTTCGATATCACTTATTGAATAACACTTACCAAAGTAGCACGCTTTAAACTAAAAGTGCAGTAGATGCGACTGTTAACTTTGAATTCATTTTATCACTACTCACGTTCAACAAAAAAAAAAAAAAACAAATACAGCACATTGACCCATGTGTATTTAGCACCCGCTATACCAAGCTTTTAGTTGTCAATTTTACTTTTCAGAAAATTGACTTTTGGCCAGATTTTTAGTGCAAATACTCCTATGTGCGGCGCGGCGCGCGTTGAAGCAGGTCGATGATCCTTACCTCCTTGTTGGTACGGCGATGTTGCTGTCCGACACCTCCTTCCCCTCGTCAGTACGGCGATGACGCTGTCTGACGTCCCGTTTTCCTTACCCTCAACGGCACTGTGATATAGCCAAAATAAAATAATAGCTCAGTCGTTAACGGAGTATCCGGATACCTGGCGACCTCCGGATTAACTAGACTTACCTGCATATACGGATCTCTGTGCAGGCGGACCAACCCTTCTTCGTTACTCGTGGGAACCTAATGAATCTAAATTCTTGTAGTGTTGGTGGTAAGTCCGAGTCTTCTAGATCGGCCAGTAGTGCGACTGGAAAGTCGCCTGCTGAAATACCTGTCTTACGTATTGGTGACAGGACTATGACTACTCATGGTCCTGCCGCTGATAGTAAGAACAGTGGTGGGAGGATCGTGAAACATGGCCCTTCCACCTCTTAGGGGAGCAAATCTTCCCAAAAGGCTTCGAAGCCTAAATTCAGTGGGAGTAGGATCGTGGATAATGGCCCTACTTCCACTTAGAGAGTACACCTCTCAAGAAGCCCCCCAGCGGGAGTAGGCGTCAGCTTACACCGTCTGGGGCAATCTATAAAAACATCCGCAATGCCAAGAGGATTCTAAAGACTTATGGCGAAAAGCCTAATGTTGAAGATGAATTGAAGGATGGCAAGATTAAGTGGGCTAAGGGAATCTTGGCCCAATACGGGCAGACCAGCGAAGACTCACCATATCGGTCCCCAAACGTCCCAAAGTGCACAACATCAGCACTCCTCTTAATCCCCACAGTGGTCAAAAATCTTTCAGGGACATACTGAAGGACAAAATAATTGTTGCGGTTATCGATAGGAGCGATATAGATGGCACGATCTCTTCTGATCATTGGCAGGTGGTAAAGCTGAAGCTCTCATCAAGCTTCCTGAGTTTGATGAAGGAAAACCCGGGACCACCTCCAATCACAAGCAATGGTGGTTGGCATCAAGGGCACGTCAAACTCATCGCTTGTGATGATCAGAGGTCGTGTGATCTGTACAAGCTGGCTATCAGCAGGCTAGGGGAAGTCTGGCCAGGTGCGAAGCTTGAGGTGATTGCTAAGGAGGATATCCCATGCAGGCCAAGGGCACGTACCTGCAGCTTGCGCGCATCCTCACCCCGAAGAAGACGAAGCTAAAGCCCAGGACCCTGGTGCAGCGATCACCTTTCCATCCTTGGATGACGATTTATCCAGGCCATCTTCGGCTGCAGCAGAGTAAACTCTCAACGTCGACGGTTTATCCGACATAGAGACCGAAGACTCTACAAGTAGGGATCTTTTGAATGAGGATGAATTGTTGACTTCATCGTCTGATTCGGAAGATCGCAACACCACGATGGTGGTCAAGGCCTCGGCCTCCCTTCTTCTTCGGCTATCCAGCAACGGGGAAGACATTATCCTTATCCAAGAACCTTGGATTGTAAAATCCATTGTTCGGGGACTCAGGACTACTACATGCTGTATGCATCAGACAAAGCTGATCTGAGATCTTGCATACTAGTAAAAAGTAGCATTAATGTATATTTACTACCTAATTTCAGCGATCGAGATACTACCGTTGCAAGGCTGGAAACGGCCAAAGGTATAGTGTGGCTGGCATCGGCATACCTCGGCCATGACCACCTTGGCCCTCTCCCTGGTAATACACTGGAGAAACTCATCGCTGATGCAGAAAGGCAAAAAATCAGCCTAATTATTCGATGTGACGCTAACGCCCATCATACTGTGTGGGGTAGCACTGACATAAACGTTAGAGGTGAGGCCCTTTTTGAATATATTCTAAATACTAAACTCACTATAAGTAACGTAGGAAACGAACCCACATTTGTTACCAAAAACCGACAGGAAGTTTTAGACATAACTCTTGTCTCTGATAACATCTATCAAAGGATTACGAACTGGAAGGTATCTAAAGATCACTCGTTTTCAGACCACAGATACATCCAGTTCAATTTGATTGATGACCCTCCATGCCAGTCAGATTTTAGAAATCATCGGAAAACCGACTGGCCAAAATACAGAGAAACACTAAAAAAACTGATCAAACCGGAACTTTTAAGTGTTCCCTCTAATATTAACGATCTTGACACCAAAGTGAATGAGCTAACATCAGCCCTTAATAAATCTCTAGTCACTTCCTGTCCTCTTATTTACATAAGGGGAAAAAGTAAGCCATATTGGTGGCACTCTGGGCTAAATCTTCTCAGGAAAGAATGTAGAAAACTTTTCAATCGAGCTAAAGGCACTAGAGTAGTGTCAGATTGGGACGCCTACCAAGTATCCCTAAAGAAGTATAAAAAAGAATTGAGGAAGGCCAAACGATCCTGTTGGAGATTTTTCTGTGACGGCATAGAAGAAACCTCCGAAGCATCAAGATTGAGAAAAATCCTCTCCAAAAATCCAGTTATGCCTAGCTGTCTGAAAAACGCTGATGGCTCCTGGACAGACTCAAGCGAAGAATCGCTCAACTTGCTACTAGATGTTCATTTTCCAGGTAGCTCCCAAATTGTTAATAGTACTGTCCTAAACAGGCCAAAAAGTAACTTAACTTACCCACACGGTCTGATTACAAGAGACAAACTACAGTGGGCACTTAGAAGCTTCAAACCATACAAGTCGGCAGGACCTGACGGAATCATTCCAGCTGAACGGCAAATGAATTCTGATCTAATTCTGCCTATTTTGGAAATTATTTTCAGAGGCTGTCTAAACCTAGCCTATATTCCACTGCTATGGAGAGAAGTCAAAGTTGTGTTTATACCTAAAGCTGGTAAATGCACCCATGTAAATCCGAATGATCTCTGACCTATTACCCTATCATCATTCCTTCTAAAAACTTTTGAACGTATGATTGATATACACTTACGATCAAGTATTGATGGGAGACTGTTATCTAATCCCCAACATGCTTATAATAAAGGGAAGTTGGTAGAGACTGCTCTCCACACTCTAGTTCGTACCATCGAATATTCCCTCCATCACAAGGAGTATACTATGGTTGCTTTCCTAGATATAGAAGGCGCTTTTAACAACGTCGACGTATCTGCAATCTCATCTGAACTGTCATCTCTGAATGTGGATAGGTCGCTCGGTGAACTGATTAATCAAATGCTGAGAAGCAGGATTATCAATTCAAAACTGGGCTGATTCTCCGCAAGAAGATCTGTTAGTAGAGGTACGCTGCAAGGCAGCGTCCTATCCCCCCTCCTTTGGAACTTGGTGGTTAATGAGCTACTAATGTGCCTAGAAAAGGAGAGCTACAGAGTGATTGCCTATGCGGGCGATGTTGCTATAGCAGTTCCCGGAAAGCATCCTATTACCTTGAAAGAACTCCTGCAAAACGCTCTGAACAAGCTTACGCGATGGGCAGATCGGTGTGGACTCGGTGTAAACCCTCACAAAACTGATCTTATCCTCTTTTCCAGGAAATTTAAAATTCCGCACATAGACCCCCCTTCTATTAAAGGTATTCCATTAATATTCTCAGATGAAGCTAAATATTTGGGTCTTATTCTGGATAAGAAATTAAGCTGGAAACCCAATATACAAGAAAGAGTCATTGGGAATAAATGGGGTCTTCAACCCCGTATTACTCACTGGCTATACACTTCGGTAATAAGACCGATTCTTACTTATGGGGTGGCAGTATGGTGGACCGCTTTAGATTTAACAACAAATAGAGAAAAACTTAGTAAGGTCCAACATACAGCCTGTCTGTGCACAAGTGGAGCACTTCGCACTACTCAATCTGCTGCAATGGACACTATTTTTCATCTGTTACCCCTCGAAATTATTTAGTAAACAAACGGCCGCAAGCACAGCCATTAGTCTTAAGGCCTCTTCACAGTGGATCAACAATGAGATTGGTCACTCCACAATCCTGAATTCATTCAGATCACTTTCTTGTAACACTGACTATACCATACCCCAATTACTTTAAAAAAAAAACTATTAAATTTCCATCCCATCCAGGTTTACTTGGGAGGATGAGACATTCTTGGTAGACGAATCGGTTCATTTTTATACTGATGGATGAAAAACCGATGACGGGGTTTTTGTGGAGGAGTGTAATCAAGCAGACTAAACTTAGGTCTCTCATTTCTCCTTCCTTATCATTGTAGCGTGTTCCAGGCGGAACTCTTAGCAATCAAAGAAGTTTTATCTTGGCTTAAAGAAAACGTGATATCAGCAACTGATATCCGTATTTTCTCAGACAGCCAAGCTGCTCTTAAATCTCTGGACTCAGTCTCTACAAACTCTAGAACAGCCCATAACTGCCGATAAAATCTCATTGAGATGGCGCAGCAGTTCAACATTCACCTTTGCTGGGTGCCGGGCCATAGGGACATTCCAGGAAACTATAAGGCTGATGAACTCGCTAAAGAGGGAACTACAATACCTATTTCAATAGATAGGTCAGATATTGGTATACCCATCGCTATCGCTGTTATGTAAACTCATGCTAAGACAAGATGCTATAAGGATAGCAAACCTTAGGTGGGAAAACATCACCACTTGCTTGGCGACAAAACAGATCTGGCCAACGCTTGACATGAAGCGCTCTAAGGGCTTGATTTCCTTAAGCAGATTGCACAGTAGCTCCGTTATAGGTGTCATCACCGGACACTGTCTAATAGGTAGGCACGCCACGAGACTTGGCGTCTACTCAAACGATTTCTGCAGGAGCTGTATGGAAGAAGAGGAAGAGGAGACGATTCCTCATCTACTCTGTACATGTCCTGCACTATCCCAAAGACGAAGATTGCACTTAGGAGAATTCTACTACAACGATGCCAGTGATTTGGCAAACACTGACATAAGGTGTATTACCCGCTTCATAAGAAGCTCAAAATGGTTAAATGAGTAGGGAAAAGATTTTCCTAGATCCATGTGGTATCACAACGGGCCAACATTCGGTCTAAGTGTGTCGACTCTCCGTCGACAGCCACTTCTACCTAACCTTACCTAATCATGAGTGGTAAAACTTTTTGGTGTACTGAATAAAAAATTAATATCAGGACTATTCAATTCTAGTGATGGGGCTCCTGTTCGATCATGTACTTCGTCAGCATCCTCCTCATTAAAAGATTTAAAATGTAGCTTGCGCCGTTAAGATGTTTTAATTTCTTCATTTTGTTGAGATTCTTCTTTTTTAATATTTCCAACCAATTTTTTCAATGGTTCAACAATAGGTTTGAAAGTGTTTTCTAAATCAGTTTCTCTCAACATTATACCAGTTGTTAGTTGAAAATATTTATTTTTTTAAAACATTTTTTGTTTTCATCAGTTCGTTTAACACACTCTTAACCATTTCTATAGTATATATGTACTTATTTATTTTATTACTTTTATGTTTATATGGAGGAACAGTTTTCCCAAACAGTGTTGCTCTCGTAATGAGTTGCTTTAAAATGATAAATATATATTTATAGTATTTTAATTTTGTGTTTTTGTATCGACCTTTTTCAATACTGCTTTCCTTGTCTATAACCAGAAATCCGAAATTATCAGCCCAACAATGAGAACACAACTCTTTAAATTCATTGAATGTCATATCAGAGTTTAAATGATCTTTGTAAACATGCTTGAAGTTCAAATCGTCTTGTTTGAAAAGAATAATAAAATTAGCATTGTCTCTAATCAAATGTTTTGGTATATGGGTATAGGACAGACATAAATAAAAACTGTCGACTCCATTATGACGACCCATGCAAAAATAATCATCATCATCATCATCGTCGGCTCGACAACCGGGGTCCGGTCCTGGCCTCCTTCAACAAGTCTCTCCACCCATCCCGGTCTCGAGCCGCCGCCATCCAGTTGCGCACCCCAAGGCTCCGGGCGTCCTGGTCTACGCCATCTCTCCAGCGCAAGCATGGTCTACCACGCTGTCGTCTACCATAGAATGTACCACAAAGAACTTTCCGAGCAGGTTCCTCTTCGCTCATGCGAGCTAGGTGCCCTGCCCACCGGAGTCTACCGAGCTTAATTTTTGTCACGATATCTGCTTCAAGGTAGATTGCGTACAATTCATGATTGTACCGTCTCCGGAATCGTCCTTCCTCACATATGGGGCCAACAATTCTCCTTAAGACTTTTCTCTCGAACGCGGCTAAGAGGTCGGAGTGCCTTTTGCTAAGCACCCAAGTCTCGGATCCATATGTGAGTACTGGCAGGACCATGGTCCTGTACAGCAGCAGTTTTGAAGTTATGGTGAGATTTCTAGATTTGAAGAGCTTTGACAGACTATAGTAGGCTCTGTTGGATTTGAGAAGCCGCCCGCGTTTTTCTTCTTCTATATTGTTATCGGCTGCTACTATTGACCCAAGGTATTTAAAGGATTGCACCACTTCAAATTCGTGCTCCGCTACCTTGATTGTTTGACCAACTGTTCCTCTTGCATTCGACGCCACCATGTACTTTGTTTTACCTTCACTAATGTGCAGCCCCAGATTTTGTGCCGCCTGCTCGATCTGGTGAAGGAATCATGTACAGCTTGCTCAGTTCTTCCGATGTTGTCGATGTCGTCTGCGTAAGCCAGTATCTGGCTGGACCTGTTGACGATGGTCCCTCTTGTTGCCGTGCCAGAGTCACGGATTGCTTTCTCCAACGCCAGGTTGAAGAGGAGGCAGGCCAAACCATCCCCTTGTCGGAGTCCATTAAAGATTTTGATTGGTTTGGATAGCAATCCGGCTATTTTTACTTGGCTTGTTACGTTGGTCATGGTCAACCTACATAGTCGTGTCAATTTATTTGGGATGCCGAATTCTCTCATGGCTTTGTAAAGTTCTACCCTGGCTATGCTATCGTAGGCGGCCTTAAAGTCTATAAACAGGTGGTATGTTGGGATGTTAAATTCTAGACATTTTTCCATCGCCTGCCTAAGGGTAAAGATCTGATCAGTTGTTGATTTGCCTGGAATGAAACCACACTGATATTGTCCGATGATGGTTTTAGCGTATGGGGTTATCCGGTCTTGTAGGATAGAGGAGAGTATCTTATAGGCGGTACTCAACAACGTGATACCTCTATAATTGCTGCACGTTGTGACATCTCCCTTCTTATGTATGGGGCAAATGATACCTTTTCGCCAGTCTTCTGGAATTTCTTCATGCTCCCACACGTGCACTATAATCTCATGAATTGCTTGACGTAAAGCTGGCCCACCGTGTTGAAATAGTTCGGCTGGTATACCATCGGCTCCCGGGGCTTTGTTTTTCTTTAGCCGGCCTATAGCCTTCTCAACCTCTTCTATGCTTGGTGGCGGCAACATAGGGTACTCTTCTTGAAGTAGTGGAGCCTCCACTTCTGCAGTGAGCTGACCAATTAGCAATTCATTGAAGTACACTTCCCATCGCTCCAGTATGCTTTGAGGATCGGTGATCAGATTTCCCTCTCCGTCCTTGCAGTATGTGCAGCGTGGTGTGTACTGCGTCATGTTTCGGACGGATTGGTAGAACTTCCGCGCCTGGTGCGGACCTCGCTCTCGGCTTTTCTCTATTTCACAGATTATGTTCTTCTCCCAGGCTGATTTTTTCTGTCTGTGAAGCCGTTTTTCAATTCTTCTGAGCTCTTTATATTCGTCTTCGCGTGCCCGCGTTCTATGAGATTGTTGCATTGCTCGGTACGCAACATTCTTACGTTCAGTCGCTAGCTTGCATTCATCATCAAACCAGTCGTTCCGATTTCTACGACTGCTGCCTAAGATGGAGTTGGCAGTACTAATGACAGTATTCTTAAGGCGTGTCCACTTCTCATCTACGCCCAGCATACTGGCTCCAGGACTTACTCTACCCAGTTCTAGGGCGAGTCCTAACGCATTACCAAAGGTGTTACTGGTGTTTTCATTGCGCAGAGCAGCCGTGTTGATTCGAACCTGATCGGCGGATGCAATACGTCTTCGCAAGGCAATCCGCCCTCGGAAAACCATACCAACAAGATAGTGATCCGAGTCGATATTGGCACCTCGGTACGTTCGTACCGTCATCAAGTTCGAGTAGTGGCGACGGTCTATCAACACGTGGTCAATTTGGTTACGAGTGACTCCATCAGGTGATACCCAGGTGGCTTTGTAGATATCTTTACGCGGGAACCTGGTACTCGCAACGACCATGTTTTTCGATGCTGCCAATTCTAAGACTCGAAGTCCATTGTCATTAGTGTTCTCATGCAAACTATGGGTGCCTGCGTAATGCCTGAATACCGGCTCCCGACCTATTTTTGCATTCAAGTCCCCAAGGAAGATTTTTACGTCATACCTTGGACAGGCATTGAGGGCCCTCTCGACTTGTTCGTAGTAAGTCTCTTTTTCTTCGTCTGAGGACTCCTCCGTAGGTCCGTGAACGTTAATGAGGCTGATGTTCTTAAATTTGCCTCGCACGCGAAGGGTGCATAGCCTTTCGCTTATAGCGTTAAAGCCGATGATGGCAGACTTCATTTTTTCGCCGACTAGGAAGCCTACCCCGAGCACATGGTGTTTTGTATGACAGCTGTAGTATAAGTCATAATCTTTCTTCTGTAGAACACCATTCCCTGTCCATCGTAGCGATCGTACGTTCCATAAGAAAATTCGTAAATCGTTATTCCGTTTTCTTTGCGTGGGTTGTCGTCGTGAGATCAGTCCGTTTCCGAGGCTTGTTGCTGGTCTCGTAATTCTTCTTGTTTTACGGAACAGGGAATTAACCTGTTGCCAACCTGTGGAACCAGCCTGATCATATTAGCCAAACCTTTTTAAAGGCTTGTTTCTAGCGGCCGCCGCGAAGAGGCTATGATCACACTTCCACCAGTCCGAATAGTTACGGCACGTGCATGTTTTCGTATGCTACATGTTATTCCCCCTATTCGGCTGATGGCTGACCGCCTGCAAAAATAATCTCTTATGTTATTTTGTTTCTGACATGCAACATCATCGAATATAAATATTGAATTATTTTTGGCGTCTGATGGTGGCATTACATCAGAATTGTTTGAGAATTAATTGTACTCCATTCCTTTCACGGATGTAATCCGCGTTTTAAGATATAGATATTTTGGTTGATGTAAGGATTTAGAATAAATATAAATATTTTCAAACTTTAATCCGTTGGTATCAAGAAGAATTCTTAGCACTACATTTGTTTTTCCACAGTTTGACGGTCCAACGATGATTCCTCGAATACTGTTTGGAAACATGGAGCCATGTTTTTTTTTTATTTTAACTTTAGAATCAAAGTTTTTTACTTTAATAACTTCTGAAGCGCATAATGATGACTACACAGGTTCATAATAAAACATATCATTTTTATCTGTTTACATTCATATACGTTCCAACCTTCAACTAGGAAGGTGTGTAAATCATAACATGATTGAGCATAACGGACGAACTCGGTTTTATAATAAAAGAAAATTAATTAAAGGGGGAGGTCTTTTGAATACTGTTATAGACAAACTACCATTTGAACTACATCTTCCTTCTTATAATTGAGGGCCCGGGATGAAATTGGAAAAACGTTTACGTAGAGGAGATAAAGGAATTAATCCACTGGATGAGGCTTGTCGCTTACATTATATTGCATATTCTAAGAGTAGCTCTGTCAAAGATCTACACGTTGCTGATAAAATTCTAACCGAACAAGCGTGGAAACGATTCAAAGCAAACGGCTCGTCAACCTCTGAAAAGTTAAGCGGTCTTTTGGCCACCAACATGATGAAAGCGAAGACAAAATTTGGTATGGGTAATAAGGATACTAAGAACAAAACTAAAAGAAAGCAAAAAAGAAAACCTTGTTAAAAAAAAACATTTTTAAAAAGGCAATAACTGAAGCAAGAAATGCTATTAAATGTAATATCAATTGTTGTGGTACAACATCTATGGCTAATATTGCTGTAAAGGCTGCAAAAAATGTTTTTAAAAATACTAAAAAGCAAGATATTCAAACGCCAAGAATAATTCCACTTCCAAAGAGTGGTGGTTTTCTTCCATTTCTAGCTCCTATTCTCGGTGGCTTATCAGCTGTTGGATCTTTAACTGGTGGAGCAGCTAGTGTTGCAAAGGCTCTCAATGATGTGCGTGCTGCTAAAAGAACTTTTGAAGGAAACAAACGACATAATAAGGCTAAGGAACCAGTTGCTGTTCAAGGAAAGGGTTTATACTTAAAACCTCATACAAATGGACTTGGTTTATTTCTTAATACATCTAATACAAAAAACTAATTTATCTGCTACCTAATAGACCCTTAAACAATCGCGATATTCTATGGTTTGGAAAGAAACACCTTAAGCATTTGAGAGGAGTTTTTATGCGAGACTCATTACCGAAAGAGTGTGGTGTTATAAATCTGGATAATGAAGCTGGTATGGGTACCTACTCATTGGGTAGCATATAAATATTAGAAATGAAAAAAATAATATTTTAAGGTATTTTGATAGTTTTGGTAATTTAAGGCCACCAACTGAAGTAATAAGTTATCTTGGTAATCAAATAAATTATAATTGTTGTCAAGAACAAGAATTTAATAAATTAATATGTGGTCATTTATGCTTAAGGTTTTTATTAGAACAATGAACAAAAAACTAGAATAATAAATAATTAAAATAATGTGATCATATCAAAACTGAGTCATTTGTCTTTTAATCAGTATGTCGTTAACACTAATTTTGACTGGGAATGAATCAACTCTCATTGCCGAGCATTTTCCACCAATTGTACTGAAATCTAATTACGTTTGTGGTCTTATAGATTTCCAAATATAGATAAGTTTAATTAATTTACTTATAGGTGACAATGTTATCTCCTTTCCAATTGGTTCATATGAAATAGAAGATATAAAAAAAAAGTTTAAAAAAAAGTGAAATTAAAATCAAGGCGAATAACAACACTTTGAAATGTGAAATTTTCAGTTCGGAAGATACTGACTTCTCTAAACAAAATTCTATTGGATCTCTTCTAGGGTTTAGTAAGAAACTACTGAAGTCAAACATATTACATGAATCAGGCATCTACGTTGATATAAACAGGGTAAATGTCATACGTATTGAATGTTATATCATAGATGGAACGTATATAAATAACAAATCGGCGAATATTCTACATGAATTTGCTGTTAAAGTAAGTCCGGGCTATAAAATAATAGAGGTTCCTAGGAATGTTATTTATCTGCCTGTGAACGTCAAACGAATAACATCGATGTGTTTAAAGTTAAATTGAAGCAATTCCTTATAAAAATAGTGTAGAAAATAATACATTAATCAATCAAGCTTTCAACTCAGCTGCGGTAACGCATTAACTTGCCAAGCTTAATCAAGACTTCTTACTATCATTAGGATACATCTTAAAATATTGTAAACACAACAAACAAATATGTTGAACATTTTCCAAGACCTCGAGATCAGTGAAAGTATTTCTAAATATAAATATCATACTTATTCACCATATCAAAACAATTTTGAACGAAATGATTCAGATTTGTATCCAACACCAAAATCTTAATGTTTTTCCTTCGAAAAGTTTTTTATATGTTGAAGGATCACTATCGACATCAGATGGAAAAGAAATTGTCAACACAAAACTTGTGAACAATGCAATGGCTTTTCTCTTTGATGAAATACGCTATGAACTCAATGGTAAAGAAATTGACTACAATCGAAATGTGGGGATTACAACAACGATCAAAAAGTATTTATCTTTGACTAAAAATGAGAGCAATATGCTTTTAAACGCACCCTGTACTCCTGATTCATCTATAAAATTAGAACCATTTCATTTTAACTATTGTATTCCATTGAATAAGCTTTTGGGTTTCGCCGATGATTATAAAAAAAATATCCCCAATGCTCGACATGATCTTATTCTCACTCGTTCCAGGATGGATGAAAAAGCTAGAATATCCCCAGCTGATGAAAATGTACAGGTAAAACACGTAACCTTATCAGATTCAATGAAATTAAATCTATATAAATCTATAAATGCAAATAGTTTTATGAAAATTGCTTTCCGAAACTGGGATCTTTATGAAAACCCCATGCTATCAATCTCTGACCATCACATCTGGAACGTTAAGACAACAACGCAAATAGAAAAACCTCGATACATTGTACATACTTGCACTACAAACTCGAAAAAATAAAATAATATCTGCTGATCCTACAACATTTATCATTGCGATTTAACAGACTATAAAGTATACCTAAATTCTGATTTATATCCTCATGAAGATCTCAATATTTATTTCCAGAAAAATAGATACAGCTTGTTCTATAAATTGTATACGGATTTTCAAAAAACTTGATACAATAAAACCAACACCGAACCTCTACTTTCTTGGGATCTATTTAAATCTCGTGCCCCAATTTTCGTTATAGACTGCAGACATCAAAATGAAACTTTGAAAACAGGACCTATCGATGTACGCTTGGAGATGAGAACATCAAAAAACATTCCTGCAAATACTTCAGTTTATTGCCTTATGCTTCATGATCGGATTGTTGAATATAATCCACTTGATCAAGTAGTCAACAGAAACGTTTAAAAATATAAATTAAGTATATACAAAAGTGAACAAAAAATTACAATGTAAACACGTTTGAATATTTCTCATAGCCTTATAAACATGAAAAATAAAATTCACAAATTTTTTTAAAAATAATTTTATCTGTTTTATTTTGTTTTATTTGTGTACTCGAGTATGAGGTTCTTAACGTAACGTTTTGGGTTCCTAACGTTACGTTTTTAGGTCTCGTTTTATGTTATGACGTTTTCATTTTATGTTTGTCATTACGTTTTGGGTTCTAAGGTTAAGTATGCTTAACCTGAGTCGCTGAGACACCAAGTCGAAGAGCCGCTGAGCCGCCAAGTCGAAGAGCCGCTGGGCCCCCAAGTCGAAGAGCCGCTGAGCCGCCAAGGATACAAAAAACAATAATCATCTTGCAGACTACATACAAATAAAAATATAAATAAAAATAAAATACAAATGTAATATATCTATATAAATTTGTAGTAAAAAATGCATTGCGTAAATCAATTATTTAAAAAATGAAACACAAGTTTTTTTTTTAAAGTGACTCTACTGTAATCAAAGTTGAAATCAACTAAATTGGAGATGGCATGAGTTTCCCTAACACAGCGAGTTATTGGCTCATTAAGGGCATAATTCACCCTATGGTAACTTTCACGGAACAGATTATTTACTCTTAGTTGGCGAGAAGGTATATTTATATCAATTAGAGATAAAAGGTGAGGGCAGTTGATATGATGGGACAAAATATCACAAATAAACAAGACAGAGAAGATTTTGCGTCGATTCTCAAGTGACTCTAAGCCGATAAGTCGACATCTAGTAGTATACGAAGGCATTTCAATGTTCCAACCAAGTTTTCATACGATGAATCTTGTGAATTTTTTTTGGATACTTTCTAATCTCTTTGAATGAGTGTTATAGAATAAGTTCCAAACCACACAGCAATATTCTAAAATAGACCTAACATATGCACAAAATAGAGATTTAAGAGTGTAAGGGTCTGTGAAATCTTTTGAATTACGTTTAATAAAACCAAGCATGGAATTAGCTTTGGCAGCAATATATTCAACACACTACACCGAGATCTTTCTTTTCATTGACTCTTTCCAGAACAGTACAGTCAATTCTGTATTGGAAGCAAATTGGGGAGTAAGATCGACAGAAAGAAAAACATTGACATTTGGCAGCGTTTAATAATAATTGATTTATTCTACACCATTCCGTAAGCCTGTTAAGGTCATCTTGCAAACGAAGGCAATCATCGTTTTGTCTGATGCATCTAAAAAAAACTTTAGATCGTCCGCAACCAAGAGACGAAAAGAATTTAAAAAAACATCTGGCAAGTCATTGATAAAAATAAGAAACAGGAGCGGTCCAAGGTTTTATTGGTATGTTGTCTACCGGTATTGATAGTCCAGTCAATATAGAAATAGTAAAACTATACATTGAAGAAGATGAAGTCATAAAAAATGTGTTGAAGTATATAAGCGTTAATAATTGGCCAAAAGATATTTCACCAAGTGTCACACCATTTCATAGAATTAAAGGAGATCTATCTATAGATGATGGCTGTCTTTACTATAGAAACAGAATAGTTATTCCTGTGTCGTTGCAAAATGAAATCTTACAAATAATTCATTCTAACCATGACGGTGTTGTCAGAATGAAAATGTTAGCTCGAAGTTTTGTATGGTGGCCAAATTTTGACAAAAGTATTGAAGAATATGTAAAAGAGTGTCCAAGTTGTGAATTACAAAATCCTTTCCATGTTACCTGCAAACAATTGGTTCTTTACGGACAAGGCGCCAACCCAATCCATTAAACTATGAATAAATAATTATTATTTATTATTAGGTAATACTTAAAAATAATTTCACAAATTGCTATTTATATTTCAAATTTTATAACTAAGTTATAATAAGTAAATTGACATGAAATAAAAGTGGGAAAATGTTATATGTTAGAAATCTAGTACTGAATGACACTTGATGTAAGCTAGGTTTAATGATATTATAAATGCCATGTTAATTTACTATCCGTCACTTAGAAATAAATCACTTCCAGTTTAAGCTTTAAGGTGACAATAAGTCTTTTATTTCAATCCACAAACATCTTAAGAAAAATAATAATAACCACATTAACATTGTCTAAACAAGCCATATTAAACCACACAGAAATTAATGATATTATAAAGAAAGAAAATACACAATTAACCATCACCGAACTAATAGACAATTCAAACTTTACCATTGTACAAAATAACGATGTTATTGCAATCATGATTAAATACAACTTGCTTTTCACTAAATGTAAATTATATGAAACAAGAGCTATTAGCCATCGTGACGGTTAATTAATAATTGACAGGGAAAGGGAAAAATGCCAAAATTTATATACAAATATTGAAAAATGTAAATTTTTAACCAAAATATAACTATTGTAAACTCAAACCAACAGATACTTGTTTATATAACTTACTTAATAATAAGAAAACAAATTGTACTAAGTTAAGAGAAAAAAATATGCACGACTTGATCGCACGAACTTGCGCTTGTGGTTAAATATTGTGTGTAACCTCACATTGAAGATGCATGATGTATAAATTTAACGAGAAAATATTAAAAGAGTCAAAAGCACTAAAAAATTGATTTTTTGTTTGATTTTTTTTTTGTTTATAAAAAAATGTTTTTAAACATTTTTAATTGCATTATTGTTAAGACTAATGAGAAGCATCAGATTGCAAAATTATAACAAAATCGGACTTACCATGGGAAAGATATACGCGAATAACCCAAAAATAAGACCATTTTCTCAAAAAACGTGGAATACCTAATTCCGTTATGAGAAATTTTTGAGTAAAAACTGAAACGCAGTTTTTATATAATTGACTTGATTATAACAGGTACGAAGTTTTATCAAAATCGTAAAAGCTATCCGTTCTAGATGAGCTATAACAAAAATTCGAATTTCATAAAATTGCTCTGTACCAAATTTCATGCAAATCGGTCAACCCGTTTAGGCTTCAGCTCAAATTACAGTGGACGCACCGACGGGCAGCATGATGAAACGCATTATTCGGACTTCTCGATTATTGAAGTGTTAGTTTTGATTATAACCTCGACATTTTTTTTTTACACGAAACCAATACTTGTCCTATAGAGCAAGTAAAAATGTAAACCTAGAGTTAATTTAAGACGGTATCATATTGCTATCCGGAAAACATATTGTGTGCATCCAAACGATAAATGGAACTTATCTTGCCACGTTCGAAAATACCAACACGATAGATGGCATCATATACGAAAATCAGTCCAAGAAACTACTTGACTTCTTAAAAACATTCAACATAGACGACTACGATATAGATGAATACTTAGAAACAATAAACAAAGAACTTCAACTGGACAATATTAATTTGATGGACCAAATCCAAACTGAGATAAAAAACAGTCCAACTATTTCAATAATAGGACTATTACTAATGTTTATATTTTCAGTCCATTGCTACAGAAAAAGAATACTCAGAATCCCACCACTATCCAGAGACAATTAATTGAACTTCAAGTTACAGACAATCTTTTCTTAACCATGGGGGAAGTTAACACTTCACTCCACTTGAAGAAGTGCTAGACGAACGGCGCACAGTGGTTCGGTTTGTATGGGAGAGCGGAAAAAAGTCTGTTTTATCTGAACGGTTCAACGGAAATTTGGCAAACGTGTTTAGATTAGTCTTGTACATATTTGGTCAAAATTTGGTTGAAAAAAAATAATTAGAAACAAAGTTATTGACATTTTTCTAAAATTTGAGGGTTTTGATGTTTGTATGGGAGAGCGGAAAAAAAATCTGTAACATCTGAACTGTTTAATGGATTAAGATGAAATTTGATTCGCATTTTAAAATTAATCTTATACACATTTTGTCAAAATTTGGCTTGGAAAAAAATCATTAGTAAAATAGTTATTGACTTTTTTTTCTAAAATTTGAGTGTTTTGATGTTTGTATGGGAGAGCGGAAAAAAGTCTGTAAAATCTGAACTATTTTACGAATTTTAATTAAATTTGACACACATGTCAAGATTAGTCTTATACATGCTTGGTCAAAATTTAGTAGTTATTGACATTTTTATAAAATTTGAGGGTTTTGATGTTATATTTAAATAAAAGTTTTTTTTTAGTAAAATCTTAATTTTTTATTTTGAATAAGATATTATTATTAACTATGTATGTTATAAAATTAAATAATAAATAGATAAATACATACAAAAAATAAATAAAAAACAATTATGAAGTAGTGATTTTATAATGCTAAAATGAGGTTTTTAGCGTGTGCGCTGATTGGAAGTATTTTCTTTTTTGCCTGTGGCCTTAAACCTGTTATTATTGGATCTGAGGATATGAGTATATGATGCATCACATCTTCACTCGTCGCTATTCGGCTGCATTTTCTTAAATGAAACCTGCGGTAGGCTTTATAATCCTTATTTCGGCATTCTTGGGCTTCCTCGGAGAGCTATCCAACAGGAAATGCACAGATTTTAATAATTTCTTCTCCATGGATCAAAACCTTATGTATGGCTGCTGGCATATTGTACCATTTATATTTCTCAACAAACAGTTCAGCACTTTCCCACGTGTAAGCTGCATATTTTTTAAGTCTAATTTTTCATTCGACGTTATTACTTCAAGGATAACAGCAAACCGCCGAATTAGGGATTCACTAACTCCAGTGATTTCTGAAGTCATGGTTGGATTTGCAAAAAATCTTCTGGAGGTGTTGCCGTCATTACTTGTCCCCGTACCTTGTCTTACAAGATGTACAATGATGCCCAGTTTTTCACGAAACTCCTGCTGAATTTTCTTGTTCTGAGCATACACAACAAAAACAAAGCAATAAAACTTAAAAAAACACTTTTTTTTATTTTACCTGCCCTACTTTTAGCGAAAGATTACAAAAAAATAAAGGATTATCCCTAATCCTTTTCTTTATTTTGTATTAAGCTCTATCATATAATTCAAAATATCATAAAACTATATTATTTTTCGCGTGTTGTTTTCAAGAAAATTGAGTTGAAAGTTGAAAAATTTTCCGGGCAGAAATAAATGGTTTCGCAAAAATCGAAATTCTCAGCCCTGGGTCAATGTTTTATTTTTTTGTTTTATTTTTAAAATAAAGTTTGACATTTTTTCTTAAAATAATGGGCTTAACCAGTTCATTCTGACAATTAATACCGAAGTAATCAAACTTTTTGGTAAACACCACCGTCAAGACGGAGTTTTTTGAAATCCGATTAAGTGAAACATTTTTGAGCATAACTTCCACATCTGCACGTATCTGCAGCTGGTTGGTGCTTTAACATGAATGTATAAAGCATATGGTGGCATACTTACTTTCTTGGTAACTTTTGGAACTGTTTTTTTAAATCAAAAAGTTTAAAAAAAAGCATTTTTTCTTAGTACTAAAGCTTCAGGCTACTTATAGAAGGTATCTTTTATAAATAATCAATATTTTTTTTTATTTTTAGATAATCGAAAATAGACCAATTAAATTATTTAAGAAGCTAGAGAATTTATCTACAGGAACTTCGGAAAAAAACATCTCAAAATTTGTTGAAAATACGGTTCGCGGTTTGAGTAAAATTATTTTTCAACTTTGAGGGCTTGTAAATCAGAACATACAATATATATGTTAAAAAATACTTTTAAATCATACGCTCGGGTTATCTAAGAGTACTCAAACATAAAGTTTAAAACGATAGACATGACTTTTTCAAAAGACTTTTTTCCGCTCTCGCACCACTGTGCGGCGAAACAACAAAGAGTATGAGCATCAACCAACAAAACATCTGGAAGTCATAAACATCATTGATTACCACCAAGCGATGTGCAAGTAACCAAACAGCCACTTGAGCATCGGAATGCTATTGGTTCCAGTTTTCAAATCAACCCCCATCCACATCAGAGACACACAACAAGGTATACTTCGGTCAACATAGCAATGCAATCGATATCCAGTCGTCAGACGAAGCAGTCGTTATTTCAAATATTGTATTTTAATTTTAAGTTTTGTAAAATTAAGTTTTTTTTATATAAAACGTTTAAGAAATAAATTAATTTATGTATATATAAAATGATAATAAATATAATAGCTTATAAAGATCAATTTTCCGTAAGAAAGAAATTTAAAGAAAATATTCCTGTTCACAGGAATGCAGTTTCACTGCATTAAAAGAGGCCACTTGTGGATCATCATCAGATCAACGTTCTACTTGTCTTCATTCTACCAATAATCACACCCCAATAAATACAAATAACTGACTTCAACCACGGTAACGGTTTTACAATTATACAATTACAAGAGACACAAATCATAAAAAACTTTACTAGAGTACATTATAAATTTAACCAATTACGAAACAAATTTAAAAATATTAGAAGACCATATAGAACTGTTACCTGAACAAAACATAGACACAAGAAAAGGATTTGAAACTATAATACCACATGACACACAGAAAAGAGGACTTTTTAATACATTAGGTACAGGAATAAACGATGAGGATAGAAAAGAAATAGAAGAACGATTTAAATTTATAGAGACGAATACACATAATGTAATAGAAAATTCTAATTCACAAATACAGATAAACAACCATTTTAATGAACAAGTTGTTCTTTTCACGGAAAATAATCTCTGTAAACTATTTAAATTTTCGGAACTCACCGCGTTAATTATAAGAATTTATTTATAAATTTCTTCTTCCCGCCGTTTCGAAGAAATTTCACTCTTCGTGGTCACGGGATTAGACTGACGTTTGATGCGTGTTGTTTGTTACTCTATTTCTTAAAATGTACCGGTGCATTGTTGTTGGTACATTTTGTGTGGGTGGTTGGTTGTTTTGTTCTTGTTGAATTGTAAAGGGTTTTCCAATAAGAGGTGTTATTTTGAATAGCCCGCTAATTCGGTAGCTGTCACTTTTGAAGCTGTCATTTTTTGACATTTGACAAGTAGAAAGTACGCCATTAATAAAAATGGAACGATACACGCTTCAACAAAGCATTGAAATTATTAAAATTCACTATAAAAATGGTGAAAATTTGGCAGAGACGGTTCGTAAAACTAAAACATTTTTGGGTCGTCGTGAAGCACCTTGTCGGACCGCAATACAGAAATTGGTGGACAAATTCGGGCTGTTGGGACAAGTTAGTGATGTGAAGAATAAAACCCGTGCACGTCGCTCAAGAACAACTGAGAATATTGCTGTTGTAGCCCAAAGTGTTGAAGAAAACCCAGGTTTGTCCATTCCTCGTCGTTCTTGGGAATTAGGCATTCCACAAACGTCATTACACCGTATTTTGCATAAAGACTTTGGTCTTAAGGCTTATAAAGTTCAGTTAACACAAGAACTCAAGCCCGCTGATCATCAACAACGTCGTGTCTTTGCTGATTGGGTCCTTGAAATGCATGAAAATGATCCGGAATTTCATCGAAAAATCATCTTGACTGATGAGGCCCATTTCCACCTCGGAGGCTACGTCAACAAGCAAAACTGTCGCATCTGGGGCTCGGAAAACCCAAGAGTTATTGTTATTATTTCAATGGCTTCTCTTACTATCATTGGCACATAAAATTTGTCTGAAGCAATTGATTTGGCTTGATCAAAACGAATAAAATGATCTTCGTTGTAAGCTAAATGCTCACAGATCGCAGATTTTGTGACGATATGCTCATTTAGACGTGTCTGAATTGTCCTTTTTTGTTTCACCGATGTAGGCTAATCCACAACAACAGAGGACAGAGTATACTCCTGGATTTTGGAAAGGTATTGTATCCTTTGGTGTTCTTAAGAGCTGACGTTGGTGTTTTAAAAACAGTTTTTATACCATGTTTGCCCAAAATTCTCCCAATTCTATCAGAAATCCAATTTATATAGCGTAAAAAAGCGCGTTTTTCCACCTGAGGCAATAAAGAATTATGGAGCTGTCTTGTCTTGGGCTTCCAAGATCTTTGTTTTGAGTTGTAGCCATTCTTCGTTTAAGTCTTGTCTATACGTGAGTAAACGAAGTGAAATTCGCCGGATGATGATGGGATGATGCGTGTAAATATCTGTCAGTGTGTGTGTCTTTTCTGTATACTGTATGTCCTATGGAACCATCTAGTTTTTTGATAAGTTTCACGTGAAGGAAAACCAAAGAATTTTCCTTTATTATCTCAACAGTAAACTTTACCCGTGACCACGAAGAGTGAAATTTCTTCGAAATGTCGGGAAGAAGAAATTTATAAACAATTTCTTATAATTAACGCGGTAAGTCCCGAAAATTTAAATAGTTTGAAATTGTATTTGTTAAGTTAAGGCTAACTTTATTAGTATATGTATATAAAGAATTCATAATGATAGTTCCAATTTCCAGTGGGAGCCAGTATTGCCAAAAGTAAATTATTCAAAACATTTTATTATTTCCAACACTCCCACTTTTGAATAAATTAAGTTCAAACAATATATAATTCATTTAATCATTTAGGGATTACTCTAATCAAAAAACGAAATTTTTCAAATTTTTCTCTGCTTAGAGCCTTTGTAAGGATGTATGCCTTTTGATACTCAGACGGCACATATTTTATCGAAAAATCACCTCTGAATCGTTCACGGATGAAATGATAACGAACATCAATGTGTTTTGTTCGCTTACGGAATTCAGGACCCATGTTCTGTAACTATCGCATCGATAAAAATTGTCGAGAAACGATGAAAATTGAAACGAAAATCACACTATCGCATTTTTGGGTTTCTATAACTTTGACAGTCGATAATCTTATCGACGGGAACACGCGGAATAGAAAACCTGGAAAAATGCGATAAAATCCGTTTCTGTATCTTTGAGAATCGTTAACTTTTTCATTTCCAACGTCAAAATTTATCACCTACCCAAAAGCAGGCGATAAAAGATGAATAAATAAAATTATTGCAAACGAAAAGAGAAAACAAACATAAAGAAGGAAACAAAATAAATAATTTTCGTAATGAATGACTGAGAACAAGAAATTAAAGAAAATTGAATGTTTTATTTTATTATTCAGAGTGACAAGAACCTGAAAGATTCTTTGATGAAATATTTGTTCAAAACAAGGAATTCGCAAGTGGCAAAGCATGAAGTTTTTTCTTTCTCTGAGACAAATATGGTAGCATTTCCTCCGTCAAAATCTGCGCTGCATTTCAGCTGAGTCGGAATATCTCCTTTAATCGTTCCTCTGGCATTTCAAATGGATTCATTTCATCTCGGAGCCTGCGGCCGGCGGCGGTAGTGTTCAATATACGCATTTTATTCTTTTTAGCTTCCTCAAAAAAAGCAGTGTACAATATCTATGTATATCTGTCTATATATTATCAAGCACTTCACTCTTAACTTTTTTTTGACAAAATATAAAGATAAACAATTCGATTGCTATTTTCACATTTGTTTTTTTTTTAATGTCAAACATTGACAGACCTATCGCCTTCCAATGGATTTTCCAATCAAAACAAATCGAAAATTCAACTTATCGATTTGAGTTACAGAAACCCAATTTTTTCCAGAGGCGTTAAGTGTGGAATGAATCGTTTCATTTTTTAACGATGCGATAAGTTATCGCCTGAGTTACAGAACATGGGTCCAGGGTTCTTGATAAGCCTGATTGCTCCCTGATTACCCATGTTAAGATTAACCTCTTCAATCCCAGGTGGGGATATTTCAAACACAAGTTGGCGAAGCCATACCAACTCTTTCACTGCCTGCGACGCTGCGATGTACTCCGATTCGGTGGTAGATAAAGATACACATCTTTGCCTTTGTGATGACCAATATACTGGTCCACTCCCCAAGGTAGAAATAAAACCAGAGGTAGAACATCTAGTCATATGGTCACCAGCGTAATCAGCGTCACTGTAACAAGTCAAAGAGAAACATTTACATTTTTCAAAAAGTATACCCAGAGTCTAAGTAACGCGAAACTACTCCAACTGCTAACGCTATATCTGGACGAGTAGCAACGGCCAGATACATTAGCGATCCCACAGCCTCTCTGAATGGAAATTTTACATCTTTCATTGATTCTGAGTAAGCACAGGTTTCAGCTGGGGTTGAAACTGGCTTGCAATTAAACATGTTAAATCTCCGCAAAATACACTCCCTATAACGTGACTGACTGATATGGACTGCACCATTAGGTTTTTTTTTTAACTCCATACCTAGAAACCAATCTGCATCCAATGTTGTTATCTCGAACTGCGTCTCTAAAAACTTTATTAATTTCAAGGCATCCTCTCGATCCCGCGCAGCTACTATTCCATCATCAATGCATATCGCAAGGATCATACGCTTATTTACATCACTTGAAGTGAATACGCATGGATCCATTTCGCTGGGTTTTAGGTTGAACTGCTTCAAAACTACTGTAAACTTTTCATTCCAGCACATAGATGCCTGTTTTAATCCATACAGGCTTTTTCGAATATTGCAAACTCTACCATATCTGTCATCAAAACCTGGTGGTTGTTACATATAAATTTCTTCAAATAGATCGCCGTTTAAAAACGCGGTTTTTACATCAAACTGACTTAAACTCAGTCCCTCATTTGCCACAATTGCGAAAATACAACGTATGGAAGTAAACTTTGCCACAGGACTGAATGTTTCATCGTAATCAACACTCCGTTCTTGACTGAGACCCCGAACTACCAATCGGGCTTTGTATTTCTTCAATCCATTACTTTCTAACAGCCATATTATTGACTTGTTTCAAAACTAGTTTCATAGCAAAACTAGTTTTATAGAAGTTTGGAGTCCCAAGTTTTGCACGGTTTTTTGAATTCAGAGTTTTATGCAAAGCTATTTTTAATTTTTCGAGTTTAAGGTGTCAAAATATTTATGAATAATACTGCTTTGAGCAACTTAAAACATCTATGAAACTAGTTCAGCAATGATACTTGTTCTGAAAAAAGTCTATAATATGGCGGTAAGTCTTTTAATTTATACGCCCATTTGTTGTCGGTAGCTTTTCTGTTTTCCGGACGCTTTACTAAATCCCAAGTGTGGTTCTGATGGAGGCTGTTTATTTCCTCTGCCATAGCTTTCTTCCAATGGGCTGCATCATCAGAAGCAAGTGCATCACGATAACCGTATGGTTCTCCCTTCACAAGGAATGCATGTTTTTGAATAATGTTGCACATACCAGAAGAGTCTACCGTTGTGAGGTTGCGTAGACGTTCTTTCAACGGAAGTGTCACATTACCGCCATCCTCGTCACTCCCATTCATTAACTCCCCGACTGTTTCGATTCCTTCTACTTCTTCGTTGGTAGACTGATACATTTTTTCTTTTGCTTCTTTTTCTCTTTCATTTTTTTTGAGTTCCGAATCTTTTGGTTCTGAAGAACTTTCAAAAGCTTCAGTTAATACATTTTGATATGGTTCCAATTCCCTGAACGTCACATCTCTCGCTATTTCTACTTTCCGAAGAGTTGGTATCTAGATACGGTAGCCTTTGGAAGTCTGGGAATACCCCATGAACAAACCTTTCTCGGCATTTTTGTCCCATTTTCTGCGCCTTTGTTTGGGTATGTGGATAAATGCTTCAACGCCAAAAACTCTAAAATGTTCGAAGCTGAGTTTACGACCACATCACATCTCATAAGGAGACTTGTCTTTTAGACTATTCACGCCAGTACGATTTAAGACATAAACAGCCGTATTAATGGCTTCAGCCCAAAACTTTTTGGATAAGTTCCTCGCATGAAGCATCGTACGTGCCGCTTCCACTACAGTACGGTTTTCTCTCTCAGCACAACCGTTCTGCTCCGCAGTACATGGCACAGTGGTTTCATGCCGAATAAAGTGTTTTTTTAGAAGCGATATTACAGTATCGTTTACAAACTAAAATCCATTGTCCGTACGAAGTGTTTTCACAGGTAGTCGCATCTCACAACTAGCATTATTTATAAACTCTTCTATTGATGAACAAACTTCTGACTTGGACAAAATACCTGCAACCACCTATAGAAGTTTCTTCCATTGGCCCACATACATCCACATGCACTAATTCTCCCGGTTGGCTAGCTTGAAATGTGCTTTTAGGAAATGAAAGTCTGTGCTGTTTGCCATACATACAGGCATCGCATGAAAATTCCTTGGCATCTATAAAATGAATACCTTCTTTTAATAGTTGAGAACGCACTTGTCTGACATTTTGATGGGCCATCCTTTCATGCCATACTTTTAATGACAAACCTTCGGATGCTGCCAACATTGCATTTTGAGTCGTTAGACCCTGAACAGCAAAACACATTCTGAACGATTGCCCCTTTCGCTCTCCCACAGTTCCATCATTTTTAACGAATTCACATCGCAAACTATCAGACACGAAATTCAATCCCTTATCCAAAGCACGACTTTGTGAAAAAAGATGCACCGACATTTTTGGCACATTTGAGAGATGTTTTTCACACCACTTCTTTCCATTAAAAGAGAGAATATTTATATCATATATATTTAATGACCACTTCCGACCCTGATGTCAATTGGGTCAGAAAAATCTTCGAAGCGTACAAACCAATCTTTTTTATAGGTCATGTGATCACTAGCACCAGAGTTCAATTCAATTTCACCATGATTCACCGTCAACGCTTTGCATGTACTTGTCGATATATGTTCCTCGTTTCCATTTTCAGTCATAGTTCGATCCCAGGCAGCCAATAAATTATTCTTCTCCGTTTTATCCTCACTTGCAATTCCAGCCCTCAATTGGTCACCATCAGAAGATATATATTTCCCCCTTATATCCCCACTTGCACTTCCAGTCCACAAAGCATTATTAAATGTCAAAACCCTCCTATTTACCTTTGCTTCATATGCACTTGCAGGTCTAACTTGATCATCATCAGAAAATGTGTGTTTACCCGCTTCTTCCTCACTTGCACTTCCAGTCCATTCTTGAACAGAGTATTTATCTAAATTACACATTAGAGCATCCCCCCTCTGTGCTTCATTCCGGTTTCCAGTCTTCATCGAAAAACTTTTTTGGACTATCTCTTTTCCAATGACCGAATTCATTGCACCGAAAGCACTTTCTAGTTTTGGAGACTTTCTGCTGTTGCTGCTTCTTGTTCCTCTGTTTTGCAACTAACGCTGTGCTTCTTTTTGTATTACCTGAAGTAGATGAATGTGATTGCATGCGCGTTTCCTCCATTACTAACCGTGACGTCAGATTCTCTAACGTCTGTTGTTCTTTTGCCGTCGATTCCCAAGCACAAAAGAAATGTTGGAAACTTTCTGGAAGAGTCATTAGAACCTTCGTAATAACCATGCTGTCGGAAATGTTCTCCCCAACATCTCTAAGCTGCCTAACAATGCCTTCCAACTTGGAGATGTGAGTCGCAACGTCATCATCAAAGCTTCTCGAAGCTATAAAATCTTTGCAGCAACATGTGAACATTCGTGCTCGAAGTGTGTTCATATACCGCCTTTAACTTCGTCCACATCTCCTGTGCAGAGTTGCAGTTCACAATGTCGCGAAGCTCTCATCTACCCTCTTAATTGGTAGACTGTTCAGACTATTTACCTGATCAAATAAGCCAGAAGCATTAAGCAAAATCTGAACTTGAAACTTCCATACCGAAGTTTCAGAATCCATTTTAGAATTTAAAAAAAACACGAGCAAACTAATTCTTTATAAGTTCACTTGACCTGGGCCCATAACCTGTTAAGTTTTTCTATAGAAAGGAAGACAACTGACTAGAGTGAGGAAATATAAAAGACTAACTTTATTAGTATATGTATATAAAGAATTCATAATTATAAATAGTTCCAATTTCCGGTATTTGCAAAAGTAAATTATTCAAAATATTTTATTATTTCCAACAGTATTACTAACTAATGCACTTAATAACAAAACTAAACAACTAACTGACTTGTTTTAAAGAAAAATCTATTGGTACACAGCACGATTTAGAAAGAGACTTTCACAAATTAAAATAAGAAATCAGATGAAAGACAATATAAAATATTTGATAAATGATATAGAAAAAATTAAAGACATAATTTTAATATCGAGACTAGGAATCCTTAGCAAAGATAATTTCTCTGAGGCAGACATTGACAAAAATAATATAACAATAGAAAAACTTTCACAAATTAAATTAGAACTAGCTCTATATAAAAACACTATTATTTTCATAATTGAAATCCCAAATTTTACAAATGAAATATACAAACAAATATGTATTCAACCCATTCCAAATTTAGAAGATAGCCAACAATTAGATATTAGTGATAAAATGTATTTGACTAAAGATCAAACAGTTTATAATAATACCAAAATTAAAAAATATATCAGATATAAAAGACAATTGTTTACAAAACTTATTTAAAAATCAAATGAATTGAAAAAAATACAAGTAAACAAATTATAGAAATAGGAAATAATAATATAATATTAATTAATATGAAATTACAAAAAATAACGCAAAATTGCAACAATCAAAACATAACTGTTAAAGGTAACTACCTAATTAAAATCGAAAATTGTAAAATTGAAATAGATAATAAGATTTACGAAAAAAAAATTAAGAACACGAACCCTTAATCCCAGATACTTGTAATCAGAGCATACTTGTGCATCCCCACAAACACTTGACTTCAAATTCAATTAGTATTAACAATGAACGAATCAAAGCATGTATCAAAGATTCATTGTTTATATCCAAGATGATGCGATCATAAGAAATACCATTACTTGCATATCAGCACTTTTTGCCTTCAGTAACTTGTGCGACAGTATCAAATGGATACCGAATCAATTTCACAATAAAGAATTATTTGAATCATCGCATCATCCGCAGTCAAACTAAGATTTGCTGCGTTAGCATCAAATAACTATAGAAAGGGATCATTGGATCTCATTAAGTCAGTCATAAGAATATTGTCTCTACGTATAGCTGAAGATTTCCCCCGACCCACGGTAAGGGATCTGAAGCTTCAATAAAAAAACTTTAACAAGTATTAAAAACTGATATTTTATTTTTGTTGCCCTGTTTTTGAGAACAGGAAGAAGATTTTTATATGAATATCATAGTAAATCCAAAGCCAGAACAAATTCCCCAAATTCTAAAAGAAAATTATGATAGTCTGACCTCAGGTCATTGTGGATTTCATAGAATGCTTAAAAGAATTAATAATAGGTACAATTGGCAACGTATGCGAAAGGATATCAAGAAATACATTAAGGAGTGAATAGTTCTATGCACTCGCTATGATGCATTTATAAATTCGGTTGTAATTCTTGTGATTCATGTAATAAGAACAAAACATAGCGAAAATTAAGAAAATCTCCAGTGGAAATTACCAGTACTAGTTCACAGCCCTTTGAAAAACTAGCAATAAATATCG
Organism: Leucozona laternaria; assembly: GCA_932273885.2. Lineage (NCBI taxonomy): Eukaryota > Metazoa > Arthropoda > Insecta > Diptera > Syrphidae > Leucozona > Leucozona laternaria. The sequence goes on from OW026366.1 coordinate 141,549,225, forward strand.
TAGGCCCCCTTCCGTTAACATAAGATGGCAACAAATATAGACAATGCAAGATGATTTAACCAAGTTTTCATACGCGATTACAATACCTGTACACGATGCAAACACAGTTGCTGATAAATGAGTAATATTTATTTCACAGTTTGGAATTCCTAAATCTATTCTTTCCGATCAATGAACCGAATTCAATTAAAATTTGTTTAAAGATGTCCAAAAACTTTTTAAAATAAATCATTTTATAACAACTGCGTACCATCCTCAAAGTAATGGTGCATTAGAGAGATATCATTCAACTCTTAAAGACTATCTATCTAAAGCATTACATAAATCCAAGCCAGACTAATTCTGACAAATATGTTCCAAAAACAATGTTTCGTATAACTCATTATTAAGGATGAAGTACATAAAGGGATTTCCAATAAGAGGTGTTATTTTGATATTCAAAGAAAAATGACATTTTTTGAGATAAATGATCGGATGTTTATTTCATTATAAAGAGGAAGGTATGCCGTTAATAATGATAAATGGCCGCCACGACCACGCTTACAGGACCATATCCTTTTCATGAAATTTTCCATAACCAAATCGCAAAGTGGCTGCCCTATGTCCTCGATAGCCTCACGAATTCCATATTTGAGGTCTTGAATCGACGCTGGGCTGTTGGCGTAGACCTTATCTTTCACGTGGCCCCAAAGGAAGAAGTCGCAAGGTGTTAAATCACAAGATCTCGGTGGCCAATTGTGATCACCTCTTCGAGAGATAACACGGTCCGGAAACTTTTCCCGTAAAAGATCGATGGTTTCATTGCTTGTGTGGCACGTAGCACCGTCTTGTTGAAAGTAAACGTTGTCCAGATCAATACCATCCAATTCCAGCCATAAAAAATCATTAATCATCTCTCGATAGCGCAATCCATTGACCGTAACTGTTGCTCCAGCCTCATTTTCGAAAAAGTAAGGTCCAATGACCCCGCCGGACCATAAACCGCACCAAACAGAGCCTCCGAGGTGGAAATGGGCCTCATCAGTCAGGATGATTTTTCGATGAAATTCCGGATCATTTTCATGCATTTCAAGGACCCAATCAGCAAAGACACGACGTTGTTGATGATCAGCCGGTTTGAGTTCTTGTGTTAACTGAACTTTATAAGCCTTAAGACCCAAGTCTTTATGCAAAATACGGTGTAATGACGTTTGTGGAATGCCTAATTCCAAAGAACGACGAGGAATGGACAAACCTGGGTTTTCTTCAACACTTTGGGCTACAACAGCAATATTCTCAGTTGTTCTTGAGCGACGTGCACGGGTTTTATTCTTCACATCACTAACTTGTCCCAACAGCTCCAATTTGTCCACCAATTTCTGTATTGCGGTCCGACAAGGTGCTTCACGACGACCCAAAAATGTTTTAGTTTTACGAACCGTCTCTGCCAAATTTTCACCATTTTTATAGTGAATTTTAATAATTTCAATGCGTTGTTGAAGTGTGTATCGTTCCATTTTTATTAATGGTGTAGTTTCTACTTGTCAAATTTCAAAAAATGACAGCTTCAAAAGTGACAGCTACCGAAATAGCGGGCTATTAAAAATAACACCTCTTATTGGAAAACCCTTTATAATAAAAACAACTATCGCAAGCTTTAATGATACAATAAATACCTTAAGGTATCAGAAAAAATACTTAACGATAACATTCTCAAATTTAATGAATTCCTTAATAATACTTTTGAATTTGAAAACTCCAAAGAAATTAAAGTGATTTTAAATTCTCATATGACATTTCTAACATATCTTATAAACGAATGTAATGAACAATATGATTTAATTATATCTGCGATATTATTCTCAAAAACAAACATATTGCACCCAAGTATTATCACACTAGGAATGTCCATGGAAAAAATGTATCGATGTTTTATTCGATGTATTGTATCGAAATGTTATATCGATGATTAACGATATATCGAATAAAAACATCGATGTTTTCCGATGTATCGAATGAGAACATCCATGCAATAGTATTAAAATGAGATATTATCCAAGGTAATAAAATTGAGTTTTATTAAATTAAAAATTTAAAAATAATTAATCATACATGTACATACATAGACTTTACTTTTATTTTTATATTAAATATCCCAATACTTCCTTTCCAAGCTTTGCATAATTAGTATTTTATTGGCTCGCTTTGCAAGGATTCTGTTACGTTGCTGATTCAACACTTGTGAAGCATTTGAAAAAAAGTGTTTCTGATTGGACTGAGCTGGCTATCACATTTAAATATTTATACGCAATTTTTTAAAGTTTTGGAAACTGTACTTTTAATTCGGACCATATTTAACACAAGGCCACAATTATGTTGTGTTTCACATGCATTCGAATGCATCGTGTGTGTTCTCTTCATTCAATGTTTCTGCAACCTGCAACCAACTACTACGTTTAGTTGCAGTATAAAGAGATCTAGTTGGATTTTGAAGAAAGGGATAGCCAGATTTCTACTCAACTTTACTATGCGAGCGCGATCGTATGAAACAAAACTCATTTCAACTCGTAGGTACACAAAATAGTTGATGAAACGTAGTTCAAACTCTTATTCGATGTATCGTTAAATATTGAATGTATTCGATATATCGGTTTTTTCGATACATCGAATAAGAAAACATCGATGTTTTCGATATATCGATATAAAATGTGCAACCCTATATCACACCTAAACGGTTTGTTGATGAATTATTAAACAATACTTTTCGTTTAAATCATTTCCATTGCCTTTAGAATACGGTATAAACTAATTGAAATATCAAAATTAAAAGCATTTTATAAAGAAAACAAATTAGTTTTCGTCATACAGACTCCTTTAGTTACATATACAGAATTCAATCTGTATAAATTACATCCACTTCCAGTTCCTTTAAGAAAAAACTCCTTTACTATTATCAGTCCTTCAGATAATGATTTAGCAATATCTGTAAATAAGCTATCATATACTACAATCGAAGATAAAGAAACAAATTGTAAAAATATTTATTATGGTAAGACTATTTGTGAAAACAGTATTATATGATCAACAACAGCTTCACCAACCTGCGAAACAAACTAATTACAACACTAAATAAAAATATTGCAGAACAATGCAATACGAAAATATTAAAAGGATATATTTCAATTTGGCACCCTCTGAAAAACCACAATTGGATATTCGTGAGCCCCCAAGAAGAACTTATCACCATTAGCTGCAAAGATGAAGACATTAAGGATGATATAATAAAAGGAATAGGATTGTTAAAACTACAACCTGATTGCCGAGCATACTCCGACTCCGCATTTCATCAATTTATTGCAACTACAAAATTATCGACTGAATACAACCATAACGTTCGAAGACAACTGCTGTGGCGAATTAAAATCCAAATATAAGTAAAAACTATTTCTATCCCCAATACATCTGTCCAATATCCGCCTTGATGAATTAAAAACAGCATCGATTCAACTAAACAAAATTGATATGGATCAACTTTTCAATGATCACATTCAAAAAGTTAACAATGGATGGTTTAAAATGGCAATGCAATTCTTAGTCAGTGTAATCGCAATCGTTAATATACTCTACAGCTTATCCTGCTGCGGATGTTTCAAACTAATCCAGCTTATGTGTTGTCAACATAATCCTAATGAAACATGTTTCGTTAAAATTTACAATAATTTATAAAAAAAAAAAAAAGACATGATAGCCCAACTAACAAACTCCCGGAGGTAAGCTCTTCAAATCTGAAAAGAACTCCCATAAGATTCTTTTATATCCTATTGCTATACTTAAGAATGAATCTCTTGTTATGAAACTCAAATTCGTCTCATAGCATTTTTATTGTAAGAGCTAAGCATTTTTTAAATTTGAAAGTATCTAAATCTATTTAAGTGTCATAAGTATCTCGTTATGAAATTAAAACTCTAAACGTCATTTTTAGTCTTTATAATCCCATAATAATACTTCAATGAGACTATTCATAAATAAGTTTTTTTCAAGATTTAATAGGAGCTACGACGCCAGCTTTAAATATCAAACGAACAGATGTTTTAGTTGAATTGTACAGGGCGTTCTTTTTGATCACAAAACTTGATTCTGTTCATGTTTCTATCGGATTGGTTATTTGATTGGTGGTGGCAGATGTAATTTTAGATTTCAAAAAAAGTTTGATTGTTTTCTTTGCGAGCAAGTTTCTTTGGTCGATTTTTTGTTCTCTTTGTTTACCTTATTTCGGGGCTGTAGAACTGGTAGTAGTGAATTTGATCATATATATTATAACAACAATTTTCAGAACCGAAATATACTAAACAAAAAGCACACATTTCAAACTTAAGGTAGTTAATATTATTAGTGTTATTAAAAAGAGGAAACAATCTGCCGAAAAATCGATCTCAAAAGCATTATTTTGATAGAATTGATCGAAACAACCTTATTAATAATTGTACTAATGGAAATCACCATGAGTATCCCATAATGCTTATGGTATATATATATATACTATTGTTGCCTCGGCTGTCATCAGCTTTGGAGTGATTTAAATAACACCAAGCTATATGCAGATGGCGGTCAGCCATCAGCCGAATAGGGGGAATAACATGTAGCATATGAAAACATGCACGTGCCGTAACTATTCGGGACTGGTGGAAGTGTGATCATAGAAACAAGCCTTTAAAAAGGTTTGGCTAATATGATCGGGCTGGTTCCACAGGTTGGCAACAGGTTAATTCCCTGTTCCGTAAAACTAAAAGAATTTCGAGACCAACAACAAGCCTCGGAAACGGACTGATCTCACGACGACAACCCACGCAAAGAAAACGGAAAAACGATTTACGAATTTTCTTATGGAACGTACGATCGCTCTATAGATCTCGAGCTGCTCAGCAGCTAGCCGATGCCCTGTCAAAATATAAAGCTGACATAACAGCACTTCAAGAAATAAGATGGACAGGGAATGGTGTTCTACAGAAGAAAGATTATGACTTATACTACAGCTGTCATACAAAACACCATGTGCTCGGGGTAGGCTTCCTAGTCGGCGAAAAAATGAAGTCTGCCATCATTGGCTTTAACGCTATAAGCGAAAGGCTATGCACCCTTCGCGCGCGAGGCAAATTTAAGAACATCAGCCTCATTAACGTTCACGGACCTACGGAGGAGTCCTCAGACGAAGAAAAAGAGACGAACAAGTCGAGAGGGCCCTCAATGCCTGTCCAAGGTATGACGTAAAAATCCTCCTTGGGGATTTGAATGCATAAATAGGTCGGGAGCCGGTATTCAGGCATTACGCAGGCACCCATAGTTTGCATGAGAACACTAATGACAATGGACTTCGAGTCTTAGAATTGGCAGCATCGAAAAACATGGTCGTTGCGAGTAAAAGGTTCCCGCGTAAAGATATCTACAAAGCCACCTGGGTATCACCTGATGGAGTCACTCGTAACCAAATTGACCACGTGTTGATAGACCGTCGCCACTACTCGAACTTGATGACGGTACGAACGTACCGAGGTGCCAATATCGACTCGGATCACTATCTTGTTGGTATGGTTTTCCGAGGGCGGATTGCCTTGCGAAGACGTATTGCATCCGCAAGGTGTTAAATCACAAGATCTCGGTGGCTAATTGTGATCACCTCTTCGAGAGATAACACGGTCCGGAAACTTTTTCCGTAAAAGATCGATGGTTTCATTGCTTGTGTGGCACGTAGCGCCGTCTTGTTGAAAGTAAACGTTGTCCAGATCAATACCATCCAATTCCAGCCATAAAAAATCATTAATCATCTCTCGATAGCGCAATCCATTGACCGTCACTGTTGCTCCAGGCCTCATTTTCGAAAAAGTAAGGTCCAATGACCCCGCCGGACCATAAACCGCACCAAACAGTCACGCGTTGAGGATGGAGAGGCTTTTCAACAATAACTCTTGGGTTTTCCGAGCCCCAGATGCGACAGTTTTGCTTGTTGACGTAGCCTCCGAGGTGGAAATGGGCCTCATCAGTCAAGATGATTTTTCGATGAAATTCCGGATCATTTTCATGCATTTCAAGGACCCAATCAGCAAAGACACGACGTTGTTGATGATCAGCCGGTTTGAGTTCTTGTGTTAACTGAACTTTATAAGCCTTAAGACCCAAGTCTTTATGCAAAATACGGTGTAATGACGTTTGTGGAATGCCTAATTCCAAAGAACGACGAGGAATGGACAAACCTGGGTTTTCTTCAACACTTTGGGCTACAACAGCAATATTCTCAGTTGTTCTTGAGCGACGTGCACGGGTTTTATTCTTCACATCACTAACTTGTCCCAACAGCTCCAATTTGTCCACCAATTTCTGTATTGCGGTCCGACAAGGTTCTTCACGACGACCCAAAAATGTTTTAGTTTTACGAACCGTCTCTGCCAAATTTTCACCATTTTTATAGTGAATTTTAATAATTTCAATGCGTTGTTGAAGTGTGTATCGTTCCATTTTTATTAATGGTGTAGTTTCTACTTGTCAAATTTCAAAAAATGACAGCTTCAAAAGTGACAGCTACCGAAATAGCGGGCTATTAAAAATAACACCTCTTATTGGAAAACCCTTTATAATAAAAACAACTATCGCAAACTTTAATGATACAATAAATACCTTAAAGGTATCAGAAAAAATACTTAACGATAACATTCTCAAATTTAATGAATTCTTTAATAATACTTTTGAATTTGAAAACTCCAAAGAAATTAAAGTGATTTTAAATTCTCATATGACATTTCTAACATATCTTATAAACGAATGTAATGAACAATATGATTTAATTATATCTGCGATATTATTCTCAAAAACAAACATAGTGCACCCATGTATTATCACACTAGGAATGTCCATGGAAAAAATGTATCGATGTTTTATTCGATGTATTGTATCGAAACGTTATATCGATGATTAACGATATATCGAATAAAAACATCGATGTTTTCCGATGTATCGAATGAGAACATCCATGCAATAGTATTAAAATGAGATATTATCCAAGGTAATAAAATTGAGTTTTATTAAATTAAAAATTTAAAAATAATTAATCATACATGTACATACATAGACTTTACTTTTATTTTTATATTAAATATCCCAATACTTCCTTTCCAAACTTTGCATAATTAGTATTTTATTGGCTCGCTTTGCAAGGATTCTGTTACGTTGCTGATTCAACACTTGTGAAGCATTTGAAAAAAAGTGTTTCTGATTGGACTGAGCTGGCTATCACATTTAAATATTTATACGCAATTTTTTAAAGTTTTGGAAACTGTACTTTTAATTCGGACCATATTTAACACAAGGCCACAATTATGTTGTGTTTCACATGCATTCGAATGCATCGTGTGTGTTCTCTTCATTCAATGTTTCTGCAACCTGCAACCAACTACTACGTTTAATTGCAGTATAAAGAGATCTAGTTGGATTTTGAAGAAAGGGATAGCCAGATTTCTACTCAACTTTACTATGCGAGCGCGATCGTATGAAACAAAACTCATTTCAACTCGTAGGTACACAAAATACATAGTTGATGAAACGTAGTTCAAACTCTTATTCGATGTATCGTTAAATATTGAATGTATTCGATATATCGGTTTTTTCGATACATCGAATAAGAAAACATCGATGTTTTCGATATATCGATATAAAATGTGCAACCCTATATCACACCTAAACGGTTTGTTGATGAATTATTAAACAATACTTTTCGTTTAAATCATTTCCATTGCCTTTAGAATACGGTATAAACTAATTGAAATATCAAAATTAAAAGCATTTTATAAAGAAAACAAATTAGTTTTCGTCATACAGACTCCTTTAGTTACATATACAGAATTCAATCTGTATAAATTACATCCACTTCCAGTTCCTTTAAGAAAAAACTCCTTTATTATTATCAGTCCTTCAGATAATGATTTAGCAATATCTGTAAATAAGCTATCATATACTACAATCGAAGATAAAGAAACAAATTGTAAAAATATTTATTATGGTAAGACTATTTGTGAAAACAGTATTATATGATCAACAACAGCTTCACCAACCTGCGAAACAAACTAATTACAACACTAAATAAAAATATTGCAGAACAATGCAATACGAAAATATTAAAAGGATATATTTCAATTTGGCACCCTCTGAAAAACCACAATTGGATATTCGTGAGCCCCCAAGAAGAACTTATCACCATTAGCTGCAAAGATGAAGACATTAAGGATGATATAATAAAAGGAATAGGATTGTTAAAACTACAACCTGATTGCCGAGCATACTCCGACTCCGCATTTCATCAATTTATTGCAACTACAAAATTATCGACTGAATACAACCATAACGTTCGAAGACAACTGCTGTGGCGAATTAAAATCCAAATATAAGTAAAAACTATTTCTATCCCCAATACATCTGTCCAATATCCGCCTTGATGAATTAAAAACAGCATCGATTCAACTAAACAAAATTGATATGGATCAACTTTTCAATGATCACATTCAAAAAGTTAACAATGGATGGTTTAAAATGGCAATGCAATTCTTAGTCAGTGTAATCGCAATCGTTAATATACTCTACAGCTTATCCTGCTGCGGATGTTTCAAACTAATCCAGCTTATGTGTTGTCAACATAATCCTAATGAAACATGTTTCGTTAAAATTTACAATAATTTATAAAAAAAAAGACATGATAGTGGATCTTCGGAAGAAGTTTCTATTCCATACACTCACGACTACATATCGCTCCACATACTCCAACTCCAGTAAGACGCTCAACCTCAAGAAGCCAACAAGAAATTTCACGAGGATTTATTACAAAACGATAATTAAACTATAATATTCGGATAAAACAAAAAATAATAATAATAATAAGAATTATGTTGTTTGTTATGAAACTTAAACTCAAACAACAATATTTTATAAATAATGTAAATACAATTCAAAGATATTATATGAAACGAAATATTCAGAAATTGTAAAAATTAGATTAAGTATCAATACTAATATTAAGAAATCATAAAATATGTAATTTCACTATTTCCTTCAAAATTTTTACAATTTCCTTTCTAAGGGAGGGGGAGGTGTTATGTATACTTTCTCTAATACCCTAGTTATTTTCTTTTAAACAATACTTATGTGTGGTCTTCACGGCACATTTGTCGTTGTTTATCTTTATTCTTTTGTGCATACTCTGCACATCCTCCATCTCCAATTTCCTATATTAAATGTGCGGTCACCGCACATACTCATTTTCATCTTTTCTTCTTAATTGTTTATTCTTATTTCATGACTTTAATTGAATAAAATTCAGTCCAGTGCTGAACTCCTTGAACGAAAAACGTGTCTTTATTAAATCTCATCAAAGTTCTAATACAAATAATGATAAGCCGTCTTGTAATGTACTGCAAATTGTGAAATTTAACGGTAAATTTAAGTAAAACGAAGGCGATGGTATTTAAAAATGGTAGCGGAAGATTGGCGGGAAATGAGAAATGGCATTTAAACAGCAAGCCGATTGAAGTTTTGAGGGCTTAAAAATATCTCTTTATCAAAACACTTAAGCTACACATCGGCTATCTGTTGAGAGTTTTTAACATGCCGGATGGAAGACTGCCAAAGATTATAGCCCTGTATATTATTCAAAGGAAGAGTCTTTGGTTTGAGAAACTAAATGAACTTACACATTACTGTGGTCTGAATTTAACTCTCAACGAGCAGTCATTCAATGGAAGAGATGTCGAGGATGCACCTTACAATCTCATCGAAAGAGTAGACGAAAAATATAGACTGGAATGTATCTATCAGGGGACTTCTTCGATGCATAGAATGACATACAGCGTTCTACAACATAACCTCTGTGAAAAAAATTATTTTAGAAAGGAATTTAATCAAACATTAATTTCAGCCGTATTTGAAATGAGAGGGGAGTTGATACAATAAAACTTCATGCCACACCAAGAGGACCTGCCAATAATATTCTCCCTCTGTAACATGTCAGTGAGAGAAGACATTATTCATTTCATTGGGAAATGTCCGATCCTGAAAGAAGTGAGAAGAACCTGTTTTGACAGCAACGCGATAAGAGATGAAGAGGTAATAGCGCTCTTCAATTGCGAAGGCAATGTAACTCAGCTATACTCAGATTTTTTAGATATATATAGAGTAAAATAAACAACATTTTATCTTAAATGACGTAAATGTGAGCATGATAGTTTAATAGTTAAAATAATTGTATTTAATAGTAATTTGATGAAATTAGTTAAATTAAAAGTTCGTATAGGTACTACATTAAAGCAATATCATACAGAAATCAAATCCTTAATGAAACCTTCTAGTCAACAAACATCCTATTTTGTATTTCTTTTTTATTTTTCTTAATTGAACAATTATCCAATAAATCCAATAAATTTATTTAAGTCGATTTTTTTTACTTACCGATTTGAAAAGGTAGATCTGTAAAATAAATATATGAAATATGTAATTAAAAATAGTTTTTGCATTGAAATATTTAATTAACGAACCGTAAATTTTAAAGGAATGAAAAAGAAAAAAAACAATAGAAAATGTATTGTAAATCCTACTCTTAAGTCATAAAATAGCTTGGAACTTTTTAATATTAGCAAAGATAAAGAAGTTTAGTTGCACTAAAACCTTTTTACATTTGTAAACATTTTTCCAAAAATCAAAAAAAAATTACTGAATTATTTCCGTAGCAAAAAGGAAAAAAGCATAAGTTGACTTATGTCGAAATTGAGTTTATGATGCTATCGGATGCGGAATATTCTATTCCATTAAGTTTTTTTTTTTCTATCTTTTATGGTTTCTGAATTATGGTCAGGTGAAAAAAAAAATTAGGCGTGTTTTATGAAAAAAAGAATAGCCATTTCAGTAATTTAATAATTTGTAATAATTTTTTACACGCACAAAAACAAATCGAAAAATGAATATAGATTAGGTCAGTAATAAGAGTGAACATAGAGTGGATATAAATTGTTGAAATGTTGAGATCCTTAGGTAGATAGGGGACAAATTATATTTGATCGTATCGAGAAAATTTCGTTCCAAATGTCAACCGATTGCCCTGAAAATGCATTTTTCGGAGCAGAAAATAAAATGGAAAAATTTTCGACTTTTTCAAAGGTTTCTTAATCCATCGTCATCGCAGCCATCCTTCAATCGAATTTGACAGTTGATGGTTTGACAGATAGGGGACATATTATATTTGATCGTATCGAGAATATTTCATTCCAAATGTCAACCGATTACCCTGGCAATGCATTTTTCCGTAGCAGAAAATAAACTGCAAACATTTTAGAATTTTTCAGAGGATTTTTAATTCATCGTCATCTTAGCCATCCTTCAATGAAATTTGACAGTTTATTACTTGATAATCTACATAAACTACGATTGGTTTCGAAATTACTGGCCTTGTTTTGAAAAGAAGAATCAAAGCGTTGACACATATGGAATTGATTGTTCACTGGACATTAACTATGTCCCGTGTAAGCCAAGTGCAAAAATGACCCTTCGAAAGCGCCCGAACACATTTCAAAACATAAAACGAACGGTTCCATGTGAATATTAATTTCCATCAATTACTGAGTGTAGAAGTGGTAATAAGACATATAATTGAAAAGTTTATTTATATTTTATTTTATATTTATATTTTAATCTTGTTGGGTATACTTCACATTGGATATTTAGCAAAAGATTCATGTAAGTTAAACTGAACTAAATAAAAATTGCGTATTGACAAGGCCCTCACTAGTCAACTGATGAGTCCAAGTGAGATCGCCGGGACGAAACGCCAATTTTTATGGACTAAAGGCCGTTAAAAACTATTTTGAATCAATGATTCAACAAGTCCAATTAGATAGTGCTAAGTCTACTACTTGGCTGATGCATTTCAGTAGTATATAGAATATGTATTATAAAACCTTCAAACGCTCAGGTAAACTTAGTTCTAAGCCGCTAATAGGAAAACAAAGTTTGCCTATCTGGTCACATGACTTGAAACAAAAGAAAAGTTGGAGAAACTTCACCTGAAGAAAATTTGAATTTGCCTTCCGATAGCAATAGAACACCTTAAGTTTTTAAACACCGCATTAACATGCCACTCGCGCAATCAGATTTCCAACAAATTAAAACAATCATCGATAATGCACTCCAAATCGAACTCCCTCTTGCCGCCGCCAATTTGGCTGTCAACAAAATAAACAAAGAACTAAATCTCCTAAGTCTGGAAAATCAGGAATTCTCTGAAAGAGTTCACCATTTTGAAGACCGTTGTCACCTTCTGGAGAAAGAACTGGAGCAGCAAAGTCGAGAAATCAAAGGCAAAAACATTATTTTCTCGATGCCAAACGATGCTACCGGTGGTGTTGATTCACAAAAACGAATCAAAACTATGACGTCACTCTTACTGAACAATCAACAACCGATGCCAGAGGCCATAAAACTAAGCGAGAACGCAAAAGTTATTAAATTCAAACTCAACACCGGATCAACTGAGACTGCAACAAAAATGTTGAAAAATGCATCCAAGCAAAAAGGAACAGGTGCATTCATCCAATGCGATCTGACCAAACCATCCCAACTAAATCGCCAAATTTTACTTGTTTATCGTAAAGTGGTTAAACCAAAAACAACATAAGCAGTTTTAGTAAAGAATTATACTTTAGTTATTGGTACGAAAATATTTTATTTAAATGAAGAAAACAATCTAAAATAAAGTGGTGGACATTTGTTTGGCATAAACAAATCATTATTAGATACGTGCGATTTCGAGCAAGTCGAAGGAACAACGGTAGTAAAACTCCTACAATAAAACAATATGTGCATTTTACCATACTATATTAATTGTAACAAATGGGATAAGGATTTTGAGAAGCTTCATAACACCATGCAACTGCTTGCAAATAATAGCGTTTTACTGATTGGACATTGGAACGCAAGTTTCAGCAACTCTCAAATCACTACATTACAAAACATAATTAATCCGGCAATCTCTAACTCCAACAAGACATCAAAAGACAACATTTGTAATAAAAATGGCGTGGATATGCTTGAGCTGCTACAAATGTATGACTCTATCATCTTAAACGGCTGTACAGAAGGAAACAATGAGGGTCACTTTTCCTTCATATGAGGTCAAGGGCGATCAGTCATCGATTTTTGTGCGGTGAATAAAGAATGGATCGAGCGGATCAAAAAATTTGAAGTTCAAAGCAAAACTTTCTCCGATCATTTGCCTATTGCAGTGGATTTTCAAACAAAACAGCATCCCAGAACGTAAACCTCAAGCTATTACCACGGCTCAAAAGGAAAAATGAAGAATCTGCCTCTTACCAACGTAATCTGAATAACTTAATCGAAACCAACCTTATATCAACTGAATCTGCTGATGTTATATGTAAGCAGTTAACAGAATTCGTACGAAGCTCTACATCGAAGAAAATATTATACAATTCCCTACCATTCAAGCAAAAATGGTTCGATAAGGACTGTTTGAAAGCACGCCAAAAATCGTTTGCACTTTTGAGAGTCTAACGTTCTTCACATAACCCCGATTTAAGAAAACCGAAGCAAATATCCACTACAAAACTGTATGTCTCTAAAAGAAAGTAGATTTTGAAAACAAACAAGCACTCATTCTTGGAGAAACTAAAAATCCAAAGGAGTTCTGGACCCATGTTCTGTAACTATCGCATCGATAAAAATTGTCGAAAAACGATTAAGATTGAAACGAAACTCACTTTTATCGAATTTTTGGGTTTCTATAACTTTGACAGTCGATAATTTTATCGACGGGAACACGCGGAATAGAAAACCTGGAAAAATGCGATTAAATCCGTTTCTGTATCTTTGAGAATCGTCAACTTATTCATTTCAAACGTCAAAATTTATCACCTACCCAGAAACAAGCGATAAAAGATGAATAATTAAAATTATTGCAAACGACAAGAGAAAACAAATATAAAGAAGGAAACAAAATAAATAATTTTCGTAATGAATGACTGAGAACAAGAAAGTAAAGAAAATTTAATGTTTTATTTATCAATTTTAATTTTCAGACAAGAAACTACAAGATTCTTTGGTGAAATATTTGCTCGAAAACAAAGAATTCGCAAGTGGCAAACGATGAAGTTTTTTCTGTCCCTGAGACAAAGATGGTCAAAATCTGCGCTGCATTTCGAGTGAGTCGGAATATCTCCTTTAATCGTTCCTCTGGCATTTGAAATGGATTCATTTCATCTCGAAGCCTGCGGCCGGCGGCGGCGCGGCCCGGCTTCTTAAAAGCAGTGTACAATATGTATGTATATCTATCTAAATATTATCAAGCACTTCACTCTTAACTTTTTTTTAAAAAAATATAAAGATAAACAATTCGATTGCAATTTTATTTTTTTTTGTTTTTAATGTCAAACAGATTGACAGACCTATCGCCTTCCAATGGATTTTCTAATCAAAACAAATCGAAAATTCAACTTATCGCATTGAGTTACAAAAACCCAATTTTTTCCAGAAGCGTTAAGTGTGGAATGAATCGTTTCATTTTTTAACGATGCGATAAGTTATCGCCTGAGTTACACAACATGGATCCTGGAAGATTGCTAGAGAAATGGAATAACTCATAAGATAGGTACTGGATTATCTGCGGAAATTCTCGCTACTCATTTTAAACAACTCCTTCAAACCAACTTAAATTTTATGATCTTATACGCGGAACCATCAATCTTCGATGAATCGTTAGACTCAGATATAACAGTTTTGGAAATAGAAACGGTAGTGAAGAAAGCGAAAAATGGAAAAGCTCCAGGAGAAGACGGAATTGCTTATGAGTTCTATTCAAATGCAACACCCCATTTTTTAAAACCACTTACTGATACTTTATAATAAAGTCTTCTCCCATGCTGATATCCCCTCATCCTTTAAAAAATCTGTTATCTTCCCCATTCACAAAAAGGGCGCCCTTGACATTGCTGGAAATTATCGAGGTATTTCATTTAAGAATACGATAGCCAAAATATTCTGCGGTATACTAGTAGAGAGACTTGAAAAATGGGTGGAGAGGAAAAATATTCTCTCAGATCTTCAAGCAGGATTTAGGAAAAAATTTTCTACAACAGATCAGATTTTTACCTTAACTTCAATTGTTAACGCTTTTCAAGCGCGGAACAAAAAAGTTTACTCGTTCTTTGTAGACTTCAAAGCTGCCTTTGATCTAGTGAATCGTAAAGCTCTTCTATATAAGCTATCACAGTATGGTTTGTCTTCAAATTTTTTAAAAGTAATTAAAGAAATGTATACGGAAACGAAGGCAGCAGTCTGGGATGGCACAGTCTTTTCAGAATGGTTTGAAACGACTACTGATGTAAAACAAGGGTGTCTCCTCAGCGCTTTACTGTTCTCTCTCTATATAAATGACATAGCAGAAGAGCTTCCTTGAGGAATAAGAATATCAAATTGTCTTATTATTGTTTTGTTATATGCCGATGATCTTTTCATACTAGGTGAATCCCCAGAACATCTTCAGTTGATGATTAACCGGTTAGCAACTTACTGCTACAGATGGGGACTGACGATTAATGCAGAGAAATCTAAAGTGATGGTATTCTCACGATCTTCTCGGAGGCAGAGCAGTTATAGATGGTATTACAACCGGAATATCCTACAGGTTACCAAAGAAATCAAATATCTAGGGGTCAATCTAAACACGACATTGGATTTCAACAAACATCTTATAGAAAAAGCAAACACATCACAAAGCTTGTTGATCTGCGCATGGAAAAACGTGTTTCAAATAGTAGAATAACCCTATCCGCCAAATACAAGATATTTGAAGCCTCCGTAAAATCAACTCTTTGTTATGCTTCTCAGGTTTGGGGAGCAGATGAATATTTTGTGATTGAGCGATTCCAAAGAAATGTTTTGAAAAAACTCTTCAACTTACCTTGCTCGACACCAAGCTATGCACTCTACCTAGAAACTGGAATTCCAAAACTCCTCAAAAGTACGCTCAAGACACAAGCCGATTTCATTTTGAAGACATCGAAGTATGACGACCCTAAAATAGCCAAAAAAATGCTTTTATACGAATTAAGGAACAAAGACTGGTGGTTGGCTAGGTGGCAAAATATTAGCTATGCCTGTGGTGAAACACTCCACATTGATTTGGACAATTTTAATAATTTGAAAGCACAGTTATACCGCATTGTCCAGAAAAATGAAGACGCTATACGTATAGCATTTACTAAAAAAGCTCGTGAATCGGAAAGCAGATTATTATACTCGCAGTAAAACCATACAGACTTTTCTTCTTTGGTAAAAATACGCTCTCCGTGCTGGACACCCTTAAATTACTTAGCGAATGCGACTGGAAAACATTAAGTAAATATTTAGAAGAAATCTATAAGTACAAAACGGTATTAATAACTGAATATTTTTGATTTTTAAGTGAATTCATTGAATACTTTGTATTATATAAACTCGATTGTATACTTACGTAACGTTATTATATTTATACTTGCTAACCAGGCTGACGGCTAAGCCATAGCTTTAAGATTCATAAATTGTGTAAACTTGAAATTAACTACTATAAATAAATGAATTTGTTACTTACTACTTACTTAAAACCTTCATATAAAAACAAAGCCTGGCCCTGGGCAAAAATTTCGAGCTTAATGATTAAGAATTTAAATCTTGTTGGATATAGTTCACATTGGATTTTTAGCAAAAAAGTCATGTAAGTTGAACTGAACTAAATAAAAATTGCGTATTGACAAGGCCCTCACTAGTCAACTGATGAGTCCAAGTGAGATCGCCGGGACGAAACACCAATTTTTATGGACCTAAGGCTGTTCAAACATTGAACACTAGGATAATAAAAAGTGATAAGATAAGTGATAGGCATTATGTTGCTTAGGATATCTTATTTAGCAAACATGAGCACACATACAAATTGAGATAACAAGCAACTGATTGCTTGCGCTTGGGTTCAGAATTTGTGTGTGTGTTTTTGTTATCACTTATCGATATCACGAACAATATAGTATATATAAGCGTAGGTTAAGATTTTATATTTCAGTTCGAATAAAAGCATACCCGACCTTACAACTCGGTATTTTATTTTTAACTCGCGGTTCTTAAATTTCCCCCCACCAGAGGTAAGGGATTTATGAACATTTGGTCCTTTAAAACGGATTCTTATTTTATATTTTCTCGATCGTCATTGAGGCGAAGGAAATTTAAATAAGAAGTTATAATACATTTTGATTGGTGAAATTTTCTCAATTGCTAAAAAGCAAAGAAAATTTAGTTAATCACCTTTCAAAATTATTATTTTCAATAGCGTACTTTACGGCTGACAGTAAAGTAAGTGTAATCGGGACTTAGACACCGAATTAAAAGTGAAGTGTAAAAAACAAAGAGTGCAGTGTTAAAAAAAAAGTCAAAAAATCAATTAAAATGGACAAAAAGGATAAACTGTACAAATCCCAAAAACAAATAGGGGATGAAATTGTGCTTGTTCATAACAAGCTCAAAAATAAAACCAATCGAAAAACTGAGTTGGAAATAAGGAATAGACTAAGGAACGAATTCCAGCTAAGCCACTCAAAAATTTTGGAAGTTGGAATCAGCACAGATAATTATTTCGAAATGAATTATTTCCAGTGCATTGAAAGTGAAGTTAGCAAAATAAATGCTTTGCTTGATGCATCAAAAACACCGATTCAGCCAGGAGAGGATGATGATTCACCTCCAAAGTCTTCAACAAATAATTAAGAAGATGACGCAACAACAACAGTAAGTGCTTGAACACTGCCGACATTTGCACCAACATTGGGAACATTGGAAACAAACCTCATTAAGATGTTTTACCGACGGCATGAAAACTTCAAACGTCAAATGGATAAGACGGTCGGAGCAGAAAAAATCTCATCCCGAGGATAAAAAGACGTGGTGGAAAAATTCAATGAGCTGAAATTGATTTATAATAAGATCACGGTAGACCTCGGATATTATGACAATAATATTGAAGACATCTACGAAGAATCGGCAAAGAGCGCTTCTAATGTCCAAAAAATATTTGAAGATGGAGCAACAAAACCCGAGATCCAGAAGAAGTCCTCCAACCTGAAGCTGGAAGAAGTTAAAATTCCAGTATTCTATGGCAATTTAAACGAATGGATGTCCTTCCGTGATTTATTCATGAAATTAGTTCATGAAGTAAAGCATATCTCGAACGTAGAAAAGATGTTCAGACTTAAGTCTGTAGTCAAAGGTGAAGCAGGAAAGCTCATCATGCATCTCAACGTTACTGAGACGAATTATGAAGCGGCATGGAGTATGCTCGAACAGAGATTCGAGAATAGAAGATTGCTGTTCACAACTCTGGTTGACAGATTACTTGATCAGCCAACAATTAATGGCGAGTCAGCAAGTTCTGTTAAAAAGTTGCTAGACACCACAAATGAGTGCATATTCGCACTAAAAAATCTTAAGTTACCACTAAATGATGCATGTCCATTTATAGCAAGAGTGGTTATAAGAAAACTGGACAAAGATAACCTAAGGCAGTACAAGCAAGGGGTGAAAAAAACTAAAGAAATCCAGAGCTTGGATGACGTTTTACAATTCCTGGAGCAGCAGTATCAAAAACTTGAGGCAATAAAAGGAAAAGCGAGTGGAAGCAATAATGCTCAAAAGAATAATCAAAAACAGCACACATTTTTTACAGACCAGATAAAGTGTTTTTATTGCCAAATGTCTGGCCACCAAACAAAAAATACACTACATATTCAGACCTTAATGGACATAGCCAACAATTGCAGTAAAATAAACGGTGATATTGCAAAAATAATCCGAGAAGATTTCTACATGGATGAAAAATGCATGGAAATTCAACAGAATGTATCTACAGAACTTAAAAAGTATGGTTTTCATTTAAGAAAATGGTTGGCAAATGATTAAAATAACTAACAGCATTCCTAATTGCGGCAACAATCAACTGATTGAAATTAAATATAACGAATCAGTTAAGACTCTAGGACAAATTGGGATCCAACACAAGACGAATTTAAATTCTATTTAAATTTATCAGCTGAAGATAAAATTACGAAACGAATTGCATTATGAAATCTTGCCCGAATATTCGATCCATTGGGTTTGCTTTCACCAATCACAGTGGTTGCAAAGCTTTTTATGCAGAAATTATGGATTCAAGAAATTTCATGGGATAGTGAACTTGAAGAGAACTTGAAGAACGAATGGAATACTTTCATAGAACACATATCTAGTCTTAATGAAATAAAAATTCCTCGATGGCTGCAATCATCTATTGGGATGAAAATTGAGCTACACGGCTTTGCTGACGCGTCCGAAAAAGCATACGCAGCGGTGGTCTATATAAAGATCAACTCATCAACTACACTGATAAGTGGGAAGAGCAAGGTAAATCCAATAAAGAACAGAAAAACACTTCCGAAATTAGAACTGTGTGCGGCACAACTATTAGCAAGACTTTTGCACAGAATTATAAGGGTTATAAATAGAGATTATGAAGTACATGCTTGGAGTTATTCAACAATAACTCTTTGTTGGATGCAAAATAATAAATCCAAAGACAAATTTGATCGAACCAGAGTCAATGAGATTAATGCACTTATTCCTAAAGCTAAATGGGGACATGTTGTCTCTAAGCAGAACCCAGCAGATGTAGCATCAAGAGGAATATATGCGAACCAGCTAAGCAAACACACACTCTGGTGAAACGGGCCGGAATGGCTTAAGGAACCTAAAGAAAAGTGGCCCAAATAGTGTGAAGAAACATATCGACCAACTGTATTAATGATGACTGCAGACAAAACCAATAAACACTTTTTAGATGATCTTATGACAAGATACTCCAGTTTTACAAAACTTCAAAGAATAGTAGCATTTATCATACGCTTCATTCGGAAAAAGATGCGGGTAAATGCATTTTTAAACTTTTCTCCAGTAGACGAAGTAGAATACGCTTGGAAACTCATAGTGAAACATCATCAAAAAACCGAATTTGAAACAGAAATAAAATGTTTACAACAAAAGAAATACATTAATCCAAACAATAGAATTATCAATTTAAATCCGTTCTTGGATATAGATGATATTCTAAGAGTAGGCAGCAGGTTGCATTTATCTAACTTACAATACAATCAGAAGCATCCAGTCATTTTAAACAAATCAAATATAACTACAACAATAATTGAAGACACACATAAGAAATTCTTACAAGCAATCAAACAGAATTCAGAGATTAGTCAGATGCTGGAATCAGAAAGGATTCAATGGCATTTTATTCCACCGGCAGCCCCTTACTGTGGAGGAATTTGGGAAGCTGGAGTAAAGGCAGTAAAGCATCATCTAAGGCGAGTAGTAGGAGATTCGAAATTAACCTTCGAAGAAATGTCAACTCTCTTAGCCCAAATTGAAGGAGTTTTGAATTCCCGGCCACTCTGTGCATTCAATAGCAACAATGTTGAGGATTTATATGTACTGACTCCAGGCCATTTTCTTGATCGATTGCATTGAATCAGTAAGTGATCTTACAATTAATTCCACTGACAAATGGAAGCTTATACAAAAAATGAAGAGAGATTTTTGGAACCGCTGGAAAAACGAATATTTACATACGCTTCAACAGAGGAGGAAGTGGAAAACACAACAGAATAATGTTAAAGAGAATGATGTAGTCATCATCAAAGACGAGAATACACCGAAATCCAGATGGCTGTTAGGTAAAATAACGGAAGTGCACACTGGAAATGATGGAAAAGTACGAGTAGTGACTCTAAAAGTTAAAAACGGCACGTTGAAGCGGCCTATACACAAAATTCTTGTATGTCCTCAAGACATACAAGAATTCAACAGAGTCAAAACATACTGAAATAAGTAAATCTAATCTTACAATGAAATTAGTAACAACGATTCCAAAAATGATAAAAATGGCCATTATGTTAATGCTACTACTAATGATCACCGCTGTTCTTGAAGGAGCACCACTGGCAATAGGCACTAAAGGGACTTATCTTACAAGGCTTCAGCAAAATTCTGCAATACATTAAGACAATATCGGAAAAATGGATGCTGTAAGATCAAATTGGAAATTAATCGTTTATTACGATCTGGATCCATCCTTCAAAGAGATGCAGGGAATCAATAATCTGACAACACAGTTAGAGAGACAGTGCCATAAATTGACTTACTTCAAAGAATCCTGTGAATCAATAGTTCAATCAATGAGAAGGAAGTTTTGTATATTGGCATCAAACAATGAGCTGTTTATGATGAAGAATAGAAAAAAAAGAGCACCATTGGAATTTGTCGGATCAATCTTACACATACTCTTTGGTACGATGGACGCAGACGATAGAGAGGAAATAACGGAAAATATGAAAGCCCTGTTGGATAATCAACAACAATTAAAACAGATAAGTGAAAAACAGACAACCTTAATTGATTCTACAACGAACATATTAAAGAAAACAACTGCGGATGTGAATAACAACCTGGAAAGGCTAACTCAACAGCTAAACACATTCTACACGCACTCAGTCCAATTCCAGAATGCTGAAAAATTGACATTACAATTTCAGTCACAGGCAATACAAGTTAATACTATGATTGAAGAATGTGATAGCATCCAATCAGATATCATCACGTTGCTTGTTGACATGAATCATGGTCATGTAAATCCACATTTACGCAAACCATCACAACTTATGAAAGAGATAGACTTCATTGAAAGTAATCTGCCAAGTGATCTCACAATATTGGGAAAACAGAAAAGGAACATTGTTAAAGACACTAACAACTCCATGGTGGCTAAGGGTACTATTATCGGTACTCGATTAGTAATTAGAGCTGATATCATCATCATCATCGTCGGCTCGACAACCGGGGTCCGGTCCTGGCCTCCTTCAACAAGTCTCTCCACCCTTCCCGGTCTCGAGCCGCCGCCATCCAGTTGCGCACCCCAAGGCTCCGGGCGTCCTGGTCTACGCCATCTCTCCAGCGCAAGCATGGTCTACCACGCTGTCGTCTACCATAGAATGTACCAAAAAGAACTTTCCGAGCAGGTTCCTCTTCGCTCATGCGAGCTAGGTACCCTGCCCACCGAAATCTACCGAGCTTAATTTTTGTCACGATATCTGCTTCAAGGTAGATTGCGTACAATTCATGATTGTACCGTCTCCGGAATCGTCCTTCCTCACAAATTGGGCCAACAATTCTCCTTAAGACTTTTCTCTCGAACGCGGCTAAGAGGTCGGAGTGCCTTTTGCTAAGCACCCAAGTCTCGGATCCATATGTGAGTACTGGCAGGACCATGGTCCTGTACAGCAGCAGTTTTGAAGTTATGGTGAGATTTCTGGATTTGAAGAGCTTTGACAGACTATAGTAGGCTCTGTTGGATTTAAGAAGCCGCCCGCGTATTTCTTCTTCTATATTGTTATCGGCTGCTACTATTGACCCAAGGTATTTAAAGGATTGCACCACTTCAAATTCGTGCTCCGCTACCTTGATTGTTTGACCAACTGTTCCTCTCGCATTCGACGCCACCATGTACTTTGTTTTACCTTCAATAATGTGCAGCCCCAGATTTTGTGCCGCCTGCTCGATCTGGATGAAGGAATCATGTACAGCTTGCTCGGTTCTTCCGATGATGTCGATGTAGTCTGCGTAAGCCAGTATCTGGATGGACCTGTTGACGATGGTCCCTCTTGTTGCCGTGCCAGAGTCACGGATTGCTTTCTCCAACGCCAGGTTGAAGAGGAGGCAGGCCAAACCATCCCCTTGTCGGAGTTCATTAAAGATGTTGATTGGTTTGGATAGCAATCCGGCTATTTTTACTTGGCTTGTTACTTTGGTCATGGTCAACCTACATAGTCGTGTCAGTTTATTTGGAATGCCGAATTCTCTCATGGCTTTGTGAAGTTCTACCCTGGCTATGCTATCGTAGGCGGCCTTAAAGTCTATAAACAGGTGGTATGTTGGCATGTTAAATTCTAGACATTTTTCTATCGCCTGCCTAAGGGTAAAGATCTGATCAGTAGATCTGATATTGTCCGATGATGGTTTTAGCGTATGGGGTTATCCGGTCTTGCAGGAAAGAGGAGAGTATCTTATAGGCGGTACTCAACAACGTGATATCTCTATAATTGCTGCACGTTGTGACATCTCCCTTCTTATGTATGGGGCAAATTATACCTTTTCGCCAGTCTTCTGGAATTTCTTCATGCTCCCACACGCGCACTATAATCTCACGAATTGCTTGACGTAAAGCTGGCCCACCGTGTTGAAATAGTTCGGCTGGTATACCATCGGCTCCCGGGGCTTTGTTTTTCTTTAGCCGGCCTATAGCCTTCTCAACCTCTTCTATGCTTGGTGGCGGCAACATAGGGTACTCTTCTTGAAGTAGTGGAGCCTCCACTTCTGCAGTGAGCTGACCATTTAGCAATTCATTGCAGTACACTTCCCATCGCTCCAGTATGCTTTGAGGATCGGTGATCAGATTTCCCTCTCCGTCCTTGCTGTATGTGCAGCGTGGTGTGTACTGCGTCATGTTTCGGACGGATTGGTAGAACTTCCGCGCCTGGTGCGGACCTCGCTCTCGGCTTTTCTCTATTTCACAGATTATGTTCTTCTCCCAGGCTGATTTTTTCTGTCTGTGAAGCCGTTTTTCAATTCTTCTGAGCTCTTTGTATTCGTCTTCGCGTGCCCGCGTTCTATGAGATTGTTGCATTGCTCGGTACGCAACATTCTTACGTTCAGTCGCTAGCTTGCATTCATCATCAAACCAGTCGTTCCGATCTCTACGACTGCTGCCTAAGATGGAGTTGGCAGTACTAATGACAGTATTCTTAAGGCGTGTCCACTTCTCATCTACGCCCAGCATACTGGCTCCAGGACTTACTCTACCCAGTTCTAGGGCGAGTCCTAACGTATTACCAAAGGTGTTACTGGTGTTTTCATTGCGCAGAGCAGCCGTGTTGATTCGAACCTGATCGGCGGATGCAATACGTCTTCGCAAGGCAATCCGCCCTCGGAAAACCATACCAACAAGATAGTGATCCGAGTCGATATTGGCACCTCGGTACGTTCGTACCGTCATCAAGTTCGAGTAGTGGCGACGGTCTATCAACACGTGGTCAATTTGGTTACGAGTGACTCCATCAGGTGATACCCAGGTGGCTTTGTAGATATCTTTACGCGGGAACCTGGTACTCGCAACGACCATGTTTTTCGATGCTGCCAATTCTAAGACTCGAAGTCCATTGTCATTAGTGTTCTCATGCAAACTATGGGTGCCTGCGTAATGCCTGAATACCGGCTCCCGACCTATTTTTGCATTCAAATCCCCAAGGATGATTTTAACGATCATCGCCATCGTAGACAATCTGGAAGAATTTGAAGAAACATTTGCAGATTACTCCAAAGAAATCTACGAGTACCAGCAAAAAATGTTGCTGGAACAACTAAGGAACATAACTGATCTCCATGAAGATTTCATGTCCAATGCTTCAGAAGAAGAACTTAAAGTACCGTATGTGACAAACAACGAGTACAAAGAAATCAAACAAGACATCAATAGGTTCCTTCATCAAATGACATCGAAGCTATGCAGTAGCAACAACAACAACAAGCCAAAAGAAGCAAAAACTGAATCCATGCTTCCGAGACTTAAAATTCCGACATTCAAAGGAAATTTCTTAGAATGGCAACCATTTTATGATCTTTTTTCAACAATTATTCACAACAAATGCAGCCTCACCACAACAGAAAAAATGGAATATTTGAAGACACATCTAGAGGGGGAGCCACTTCATTTGATCAAACATCTAACGTTTTCAAGTGAGAACTACAACAGTGCATGGGAAATTCTGAAAGGCAGATACAACAATGAAAGAAAAATTGTGGCAATCCATATTGATAAGATGTTCAAGGCTACACAACCGAGTAGTACTCCATCAGTTACTTCCATCAAAAACATTTTTGATGCCATCAAAGAAGGACTAGCAGCGCTTAAGAACATGGGTTTCGACACCACATCATGGGACCCAATGATAGTGCACATGACAACGAAGGCACTTGATACTGAAAGCAGAAATCTATTCGAACAAGGGCTGGCAGAACCAAACAAAACGCCAGCTCTAAAAACGCTTTTGGATTTCCTGGAAAGGCGTTATCAAGCATTAGATGTCCTTGCTCAAACAAAAAAACAACAGCAAAAATCGTTTGATGAACCAAAGCATGCATTTAGATATTTCCACATTGATACGAAGAATCTGCAATGCCCCATTTGCAAGGGTGAACATGTTATCTACTCATGCCAAAAATTCCTGAATTCTACACCAAAAGAAAGGTGGCAATTATGCAAACAAGCTAAGCTCTGTTTGAACTGCTTACGACATGACAAGCAGTCTCAATGCTTCAGCAAAAGAAATTGTCATCAGTGCAACAAGAAGCATCATTCGTTTCTGCACATGGAATGGTCTGAGAGATTTCCCCAAAATAAACAGTCAGATCCATCTCAAAAAGGCTCACCAAAAGCAATCAAACAAGTAAATCATAGTGAACAGAATCAAAACGTCCTCATTGCAACAGCCATATTAAAGGTAAATAATGAAGATGGACTGGGCCGAAGTGTAACAGTACGAGCACTCATAGACCCTGGCTCTCAAGCATCATTGATCACTGAATCGATCGCACAATCACTAAAACTCAAAAGGAAAAATGTTTGTGTTGAAGTTAATGGATTAGGTGCAACAAAAGCAGGAACTGCTAAGAACAAGGTAGATGTCACAATAAAGCCGCACTTTACTTCAGATGTTAATCTACGATTAGAAGCGCTTGTACTTCCCAAACTAACAAGACAACTACCATCGAAAGCTACAAATCACCTTAAAATTGGAAATCTAGATCAGCTAGAACTCGCTGATCCTACTTTTAATGTTCCTGGACCGATTGACATGATAATTGGTGCTGATGCATATGGCGATATAATTCTTGACGGAATTAAACGTGATGCTGCAAATTCACTGATAGCTCAGAAGTAACTGCTGGGCTGGCTGATATCTTGACGAACATCAAACAAAGTTCCTAACAACTACAGTGTCACCGGACTGGTGGCACAGACCTCAGTCGATCAACAACTAGAAAAATTTTGGGAGCTAGAAGAAGTTGCCCAACCAATATTTCAAAAACGAGAAGACAAACAGTGCGAACAATTTTACAAAGAAACATACTACCGAAAAGAAAATGGGAAATATGTTGTCAAGATCCCATTTAACCAAGAAGCGATACAAACTCTTCAACTAGGTGAATCCAAAAATAGAGCAATAGCGAGATTTCGTCAATTGGAAACACAACTAAACAAGAACCAAAATCTAAAGCTAGAATACACACAAGTAATTAACGAGTTTTTAGAGCTTGGGCACATGAAAGAAGTGCGCGATAACGAACTGACCAAAGGCAATATTTTCTACATGCCTCATCATGCCGTTATTAAACCTACAAGTACTACAACCAAACTAAGAGTTGTATTTGATGGGTCGGCTAAATCAACTACAGGAGTGAGCCTTAACCAATTAATGTTAACAGGCCCGAAGCTACAAGATGATATAACAACAATTCTGACGCGTTGGAGGAAGCATAGATACGTTTTTACCTCGGACATAGAAAAAATGTACCGTCAAATCGAACTACACGAAGACCATCAAGATTACCAGAGAATTTTATGGCGGAGGTCTAACGACCAACCCATTAAAGATTATAAACTTACCACCGTCACTTATGGTACAGCATCAGCCCCATACCTGGCTATTAAGACTCTTCAACAACTAGCTGAAGACGAACAACCGAAGTATCCAGTCGCAGCAGAAATAGTCAAAAATGACTTTTATGTCGATGATGTTATGTCCGGAGGGGACACAATTAAACAGTGCAGAAAAGCTCAGAAGGAACTCAATGAGATGTTAAGGAAGGCAGGTTTCCACCTGCGTAAATGGGCTGCTAACAACAAAAAACTACTACAACATATACCAATTGAGCTACGAAACCAACAGAAAATTGACGTCATGAAGGATGAAACAATCAAAACTTTGGGAATCCACTGGAACCCTTTAAGTTTTTTTTTTTTTTTTTTATAATTGACGCGCACTCAAGGGGTTATGAATACCCTTAAAATGTTTTCACACAGTGCAAGCGTTTAGGAAATAGAGGGAGAATGGAGTAGGAGATAGCGATGTACATTTGCTTTAAATGTTTGGATATTGAAATGGGAAGGAAAAACAGAGTTTGGTAAGGAATTCCACATTCGTGTGGTACGGCTAAAGAAAGAATCTCCATACTTGACGGTACGTCCGAAGTTAGGCTCAAGGGTATACTGGTGAGCATTCCTAGCAGAGCGGGTATTACGCTGAAATTGTTTGAGGGGAGGAATGCAGCTAGCTATTTCAACAGAGCAACGTTTAAAAAAGTAGCGATAAAACAAAGATAAGCAAGAAACATTTCGACGGTGTTCCAATAAAACAAATGTTTCCGAGATTGATCTGTCACCTATCAGTTTTAAAGCTCTATTTTGGATTCTATCCAGTAAGTGCAGTGACGTTTTAGAGGCACCTGACCAGATATGAGAGTTATACTCTAGCTTTGGGCGTATGTATGCTTTATATATGGTAGCTAGATCAGAAGGGGAAAAAAAGTTCTTACATCGTCTAAGGAAACCTAGGCACTTCGCAGCATTTTTAGCGATATCTTATATATGGTCGTTCCATAAGAGTTGATCGGTAACGCGCATTCCAAGAATCGAAAGCTTTTCAGTTTTCCCGATGCAAGTTCCGTTCATGTGTAATGGTAAAGGGGGTATATTGCGCTTTAACGACTGAAGACAGCTTTGAGTTTTAGATGCGTTAAACTCTACACGATTGTTAAAACCCCATTTGACAATGCTGTTTAAATCTGAGTTTAATGAGCTCAACATATTCAGTCGCTGCTGCTCCACGTTTGAAGAACCGGGAGGTGAATCTGGAAAGGAGTATAAAAAACTAAGGGTGCTGTCATCAGCGAAACAGTTAAGCGGATTATTAGTTACAGACAAGAGATCATTTATGAAAATTAGAAACAGTGTCGGAGACAAAACGGAGCCTTGGGGCACACCAGCATTAATTTTGTGAACTTCTGACTTGAAACCGTCCAAAACAACTTGGATTGAACGGTCAGAAAGATAATTACTAATCCAGCGAAGTAGTGATTCATTAATACCAAAAGCATGCATTTTCGATAAAAGAGCTTGATGCCAAACTCTATCAAATGCTTTTGAAATATCGAGGGCCACAATTTTACTTTCACCGAAACGATGCAATGATTGATTCCACTTTTCGGTGAGAAAAGCCATCAAATCACCAGTGGATCTGTTGCAACGAAAGCCATACTGCCGGTCATTGAGAAGCTTCAGATGTTCAAGATATGTCATAAGCTGACGATTGATCGGCGCTTCCATGACCTTGGAAAGAATGGATGTCAGAGCAATTGGTCGGTAATTTGAAGGAGAAGATGAATCGCCTTTTTTAGGGATTGGCTGCACAAAAGCTTTTTTCCACCCTGAGGGAAAGTGACCTAAGGAATAGGAAACGTAAAAAAGCTTACGCAGTGGTTTCGCTAAAGTGGAAGAACACATCTTCAAGACAATAGGAGAAATACCATCAGGGCCGGCGGATTACGAATGTCGAGAAAATTTTTACTGCCCTTAGGACATTGCAGAATTTTTAGCCTAAGTTTACGCTCATGTAAGAATTTAGTTCTTAGAATCAAGGCGTTGCAGGAATTTCTGGCTTGTTTAAATTTAGTTCGGTTTTCCTCAGAAGGAATGGTTTTATATAACCGAAAAAACGATTCTCTCACTTTGATAGCTTCCTTGCAGCTGGAGTCAAACCAAGAGTTTTCTTTAGGCTTGATACTCTTTGTTCTGTGAGGAACAAAGGATTTCAAACCATAAAAGATAACATTAGTTATCATGTCCGCACAAGCATCAACGTCTCCATCTAAAAAACAGATCGACCAGTTAAAAATACGAAAAAAGTTGTTGAGCTCTTCCCAGTTGGCTTTTTCGTATTGCCAATTTGTTCTTTTCGGTATTTTTTCTTTAACTGGGGGGTTTGAACACGGAAAAGAAGCCGATACTAAGCAATGGTCAGAAGTACCAAGGGGAGCTAAAACACTCAAACTATATTTTTCGGGGTGAGATGAGAGGAACAAGTCGAGGGTGTTAGGGGTTTGACCTGCAACATCCGGTATTCTAGTGGGCTCGTCCACCAGCTGAGTCAGATGGTTGAATTCTGAAAAGATCTCAGCATAACGACCTTCCGCTGTTGTTTGGCTTGAATGGCGAAGCCAATCTGAATTATGGACATTATTATGGTTATGAATACCCTTAAAATGTTTTCACACAGTGCGAGCGTTTAGGAAATAGAGGGAGAATGGAGTAGGAGATAGCGATGTACATTTGCTTTAAATGTTTGGTTATTGAAATGGGAAGGAAAAACAGAGTTTGGTAAGGAATTCCACATTCGTGTGGTACGGCTAAAGAAAGAATCTCCATACTTGACGGTACGTCCGAAGTTAGGCTCAAGGGTATACTGGTGAGCATTCCTAGCAGAGCGGGTATCACGCTGAAATTGTTTGAGGGGAGGAATGCAGCTAGCTATTTCAACAGAGCAACGTTTAAAAAAGTAGCGATAAGACAAAGATAAGCAAGAAACATTTCGACGGTGTTCCAATAAAACAAATGTTTCCGAGATTGATCTGTCACCTATCAGTTTTAAAGCTCTATTTTGGATTCTATCCAGTAAGTGCAGTGACGTTTTAGAGGCACCTGACCAGATATGAGAGTTATACTCTAGCTTTGGGCGTATATATGGTAGCTAGATCAGAAGGGGAAAAAAAGTTCTTACATCGTCTAAGGAAACCTAGGCACTTCGCAGCATTTTTAGCGATATCTTGTATATGGTCGTTCCATAAGAGTTGATCGGTAACACGCATTCCAAGAATCGAAAGCTTTTCAGTTTCCTCGATGCAAGTTCCGTTCATGTGTAATGGTAAAGGGGGTATATTGCGCTTTAACGACAGAAGACAGCTTTGAGTTTTAGATGCGTTAAACTCTACACGATTGTTAAAACCCCATTTGACAATGCTGTTTAAATCTGAGTTTAATGAGCTCAACATATTCAGTCGCTGCTGCTCCACGTTTGAAGAACCGGGAGGTGAATCTGGAAAGGAGTATAAAAAACTAAGGGTGCTGTCATCAGCGAAACAGTTAAGCGGATTATTAGTTACAGACAAGAGATCATTTATGAAAATTAGAAACAGTGTCGGAGACAAAACAGAGCCTTGGGGCACACCAGCATTAATTTTGTGAACTTCTGACTTGAAACCGTCCAAAACAACTTGGATTGAACGGTCAGAAAGATAATTACTAATCCAGCGAAGTAGTGATTCATTAATACCAAAAGCATGCATTTTCGATAAAAGAGCTTGATGCCAAACTCTATCAAATGCTTTTGAAATATCGAGGGCCACAATTTTACTTTCACCGAAACGATGCAATGATTGATTCCACTTTTCGGTGAGAAAAGCCATCAAATCACCAGTGGATCTGTTGCAACGAAAGCCATACTGCCGGTCATTGAGAAGCTTCAGATGTTCAAGATATGTCATAAGCTGACGATTGATCGGCGCTTCCATGACCTTGGAAAGAATGGATGTCAGAGCAATTGGTCGGTAATTTGAAGGAGAAGATGAATCGCCTTTTTAGGGATTGGCTGCACGAAAGCTTTTTTCCACCCTGAGGGAAAGTGACCTAAGGAATAGGAAACGTAAAAAAGCTTACGCAGTGGTTTCGCTAAAGTGGAAGAACACATCTTCAAGACAATAGGAGAAATACCATCAGGGCCGGCGGATTTCCGAATGTCGAGATCTTTAAGTCCTCTTGCAGCTGTACGGGTACGAAAATGGATTGGACCCAAAGAGGAATGGACGTTCTCAAGTACAGGAGGTACCCTGGCGCTATATGGCAGCGTAGAATTTGCGGCGAATTGTTCAACAAACACATTGGCCTTGTCTTTAGAGCTAAAGACAGGATTATCATTGACGATGAGCGTGGGAACCGATGAAGATGTTGAATTGTTTATATTCTTAACGAATGACCAAACATTTTTACTGCCCTTAGGACATTGCAGAATTTTTAGCCTAAGTTTACGCTCATGTAAGAATTTAGTTCTTAGAATCAAGGCGTTGCAGGAATTTCTGGCTTGTTTAAATTTAGTTCGGTTTTCCTCAGAAGGAATGGTTTTATATAACCGAAAAAACGATTCTCTCACTTTGATAGCTTCCTTGCAGCTGGAGTCAAACCAAGAGTTTTCTTTAGGCTTGATACTCTTTGTTCTGTGAGGAACAAAGGATTTCAAACCATAAAAGATAACATTAGTTATCATGTCCGCACAAGCATCAACGTCTCCATCTAAAAAGCAGATCGACCAGTTAAAAATACGAAAAAAGTTGTTGAGCTCTTCCCAGTTGGCTTTTTCGTATTGCCAAACTGTTCTTTTCGGCATTTTTTCTTTAACTGGGGGGTTTGAACACGGAAAAGAAGCCGATACTAAGCAATGGTCAGAAGTACCAAGGGGAGCTAAAACACTCAAACTATATTTTTCGGGGTGAGATGAGAGGAACAAGTCGAGGGTGTTAGGGGTTTCACCTGCAACATCCGGTATTCTAGTGGGCTCGTCCACCAGCTGAGTCAGATGGTTGAATTCTGAAAAGATCTCAGCATAACGACCTTCCGCTGTTGTTTGGCTTGAATGGCGAAGCCAATCTGAATTATGGACATTAAAATCGCCCGTTAAGACGATCTCAGTGTGAAGATTGAGGGACACTATTGCTTGAATGCAATCCGACAGGGCATCGAACTGGTTTAAAGTTGACGTGCTGTCTAAGTTGGGGCTTCGATAAACGAAACAATAATGAATTGTTTTCTTACAGACATTAAACTTTAGCCACATAATGTTAAATTCCATTCGGGAACTCTTATTGTAGTGTGGAAGTGTCTGATAAGCAACATCTTTCCGGATATAAATGGCGATACCGTAGTGGAGAATGAAAGATGACACTAAACTATACCCAGGTAGGTTGAACTCTGAAGGATCAGTGCTTTCACCTACCTGGGTTTCATTTAGAGCCAAGACCGCTGGCAAAAATTTTTGGACGTGGGCGTACACGGCAAAGAAATTTTTCCTCAACCCACGAATATTGCAAACGTCAACTCTGAAATTACTCACCATTGCAACACAAAACAAAACTCAGACGTGTAACTAAGCACTAACATGAATAAAAATTCCAAGTACTGCCATTCAAAAACACATAACTATAGGTGTTAGGCCCTTATAGAATGTGCCTCAAAAGACAATACCATAAAAAAAAAAATTCATAACATGCTATGCGCCCGATGACCACATAACCCAACCACTGCGACCCTGTTTGGATAAAACCACACAGTAATCGCAACGACTAAGCTACACAGCAGCGAATAGAGTGGGAGGTGGGAATGGAAGACAACCGCTCGTCACTGATCACTTGCACTGAATGATTGATGTTGCTGTTTATTTTTTTTTTTTCAAGATTGACTGATTTTTTGTTCTTTATGATTATTATTGTTGTTGTAATGATGTTTGGATAACGAAGTGGAAGCATATGAAGCACTGTAATTTCTTTTATTTTTTTTTAAATTAGTGGAAGATTTAGAGACATTGACTATATTATTGCACTGCACAATTGCACTAAGGGGGGATGCACTAGTGAGAATTATTTATTTTTTTTTTTTTCTATTTTTTTTATGAATGTATGAATTTATTATTTTGGGAGAATAGACTTGATAAATAAATGGCAAGTAAATTGACAAGACGATGTCGATGGAGAGATGTACACTCCAATGTTGATGTATAGCTATTGAAAGTGATACCTTTCAATTCAAGGTAACCTTAGACACAAGCATCTCCAAGGAAACCATACTCACAAAACGAAAAACCTTATCGGAAATAGCCAAATTATTTGACCCTCTTGGATGGTTGGCTCCAGTGACTGTAAGTGCGAAAATCCTGATGCAGCGTATCTGGCAAGCCGAACTCAAGTGGGATGACCCACTTCCACTTGAACTTCAGAAACAATGGAACAAATTAAAGACGAATCTAGTAACCGTTGAAGACATCAGAATTCCAAGGTGGATAGAGACAAAAGGAAATCAACAAATTGAGCTTCACGGATTCTGCGATGCTTCTGAAGCAGCATATGCAGCAGTAGTGTATGCAAGAGTAGCTCTGCCAACTGGTTTCTTTGCAACAACAATCTTAACTGCAAAGACAAAGGTGGCACCAATAAGAAAGAAACTTCCTCTTCCAAAATTGGAACTATGCGGTGCTCATCTACTATCAAAATTACTAGCACAAACACTGAAGATCTTTGGCTCGCAAGTCAAACAAACATTTGCCTGGACAGATTCTACAATAACATTGGCCTGGATCAAAAAATGCCCATCTACCTGGAAGACGTTCGTTGCAAACCGAGTGTCAGAGATACAAGAAATAACAAACATAACCTGCTGGAGCCATATACGATCAATAGACATTCCAGCGGATTATGGTTCAAGAGGTTCCTTACCAGAACAGATGACGATTAATCATTTATGGTGGAATGGACCTAGTTGGCTACAATTTGAAGCAGTACATTGGCCTTCACAAGAACAACATCCGAATGCGTTGGTCGATATTCCAGAAACCAAAAAGGTTTTCGCAGTCGAAGCAGAAGAAATTAGTGACGTTACCAAAAACTTCTCTAATTACTACAAGTTAATAAGAGTAGCTGCTTATTGCAGACGATTCATAAGTAACTGCAAAAGCCATAAATTGAACAACAGAGTACAAACGGATAACTTAACAGTAAAAGAGTTGAATGATGCTAGGAAAGGAATCATACGTTATATTCAAGAAAAAGTATATTCCCAAGAACTAGAGTGTCTACGAGGAGGAAAGAATATCAACAAAAAAAGTAAGGTTCTTTCTTTGAACCCATTCCTGACTGACGAAGATATCCTTGTTGTCGGCGGCCGAATAAAGAATACGAAACTTACAAGTACAGAAAAACATCCCATCATTCTGCCTCACCAAGAATGGTTCACGAAATTATTGGTTGAAGACGCCCATGAACGCACACTACACGGCGGTATTCGACTTACTCTTGCAAAACTAAGGCAACGTTATTGGATCATTCAAGGAAAAAGATGTGTCCGACAAGTTATACATAAGTGTATGAAATGCTACCGTTTTACTGCACAACCAAGTACCCAACAAATGGGACTACTTCCAGCAGCTAGAGTAACACCATCAAGACCTTTTACAC
This sequence comes from Leucozona laternaria, assembly GCA_932273885.2. NCBI lineage: Eukaryota > Metazoa > Arthropoda > Insecta > Diptera > Syrphidae > Leucozona > Leucozona laternaria. The sequence continues at coordinate 141,583,737 of OW026366.1, forward strand.
ATACAGGTGTTGATTACGCTGGACCAGTTCAAATCTTAATCTCCAAGGGGCGAGGAAACCGGTCAACCAAGGGCTATATCGCTATATTCGTTTGCTTCGCTACCAAGGCAGTCCACATAGAACTTGTGAGTGACCTGAGCTCAGCAGCATTCATAGCAGCACTGAAACGATTCATATCAAGAAGAGGCATTTGTTCGCATTTTTATAGTGACAATGGAACTACATTCGTTGGAGCCAATAGGGAAATCCAACAACAGATGCAAGCAACTATTAAGCGTTGTGAAGAAGATGCATTATCAAGGCTCGTGAGAGAAGAAATCCAATGGCACTTTATACCCCCCGCATCACCTCACTTCGGAGGACTGTGGGAATCAAGCGTCAAATCCACAAAATATCATCTAAAGCGAATAATTGGTGATACTATGCTCACATTTGAAGAACTTTCAACCTTACTGACACAAATAGAAGCTTGTTTAAATTCTCGACCACTAACTGCAATCGAAAACGATGTTGATGACACCACAATTTTAACTCCTGGACACTTTCTGATTGGAAGTTCTCTTAATGCAATACCCGAACAAATTATCGACGAGAGAAAAACATTCCGATCTCGATGGCAGTTAATTCAAAAAATGACTCAAGATTTTTGGAAGATTTGGTCATCTGAGTACTTAGCTCAACTCCAACAACTTTCCAAATGGAAACAAAAAGAAGACAACACTAAAGTTGGTGACATTGTTCTTGTCAAAGAAGACCGGCTACCACCAACAACCTGGACGATGGGAAGAATATCAGAAGTTCATCCCGGAAACGACAACGGTGCTCGAGCTGCAACAGTGTTCAGTAACAACAAACATTTAAGGCGACCCATCACTAAATTGTGTCGATTACCTATAGACACTGAACCAGTTCGACAAGTCAATACATCAACAATTCGAATGCAACCGCTCTTTTGGCTCTTCATACTATTTGGATTACTGAACTTGACGTCTTCGTTACCCACACCCCATCATCATGAAGTCGAAATTATACCATTTAAAAGCCAACCAGGAATATACTTCGAAGATGTGGGACACGCGAATCTCATTTCTAGTTCCTGGAAGACAATTGTGTTTTTTAACATGACTAACTATTGGCGTGAGTTTGAAGCATACAAAAAACTGATAAAACAAATGGAAACAATCTGCACATCAACAAAAGTTGCAGCAGTAAGTTCAACTATGTGTGATGGAACATTAAGCCAATTCCAACACCAACTTCAACAAATTGAACTTAACAACGAGATCCTCCTTCACGGAAATGAGGATGCAATGCGAAGACAGAAAAGATCGCCCTTTGATTTCATCGGAACAGTAACTAACGAACTGTTCGGAATATTAGATCAAAGGTTCGCTAGCAAATATGAAGAAACTATTGAAGACGTCCAACAAAACGAGAAGTATTTATTGCAACTAATGAAAAATCAAACAACCATTGTCGATTCTACTGTCAACATATTTAAAAGAGAACAATTAGAAAATAAAAAAGAGATCAAATTATTGAGTACATTAGTTACCAAACTCAACAACGAAACAAACAGATACGAAAATATAAAGTTGTTCTCCTCAACTGCTCTCAATGCTATACTAATAATGATGAATTATAAGTCAACTCAGAGTATATTACTCGATATGGTGCTTTCAACACACACTGGAAAGATACATCCACTTATCTTAACAGTACAACAATTTAAAGATGAGTTAACAAAAATACATGAAAACATCCCACGATCTTTGATGATACCTGGAGAGAGGCATCACGAATCAATACTCCAACTATATAAAACCTTAACTCCGAGGGGAAGAGTTACTGGCAGCAACATCATAATAGAAATTACACTTCCCTTGCTGTACAACGAAGAATTCAAACTTTATAAAGTACTACCAGTTCCAACCGTTAACAATGGAAATTTCACGTGCATCATTCCATCATCAGAGTATTTACTAGTGAATTTACAAGTGAACCACTACTACCCCATCAACAAAGACGAATTCTCACAGTGCAAGGAAAGGCCGTTTGAAACTTACTGGTGTACTCTCCAACACCCATTATATACAGCTGGAGCTTCAGTTAGCTCATGTGAAATAAATATCATTCAGCACACCAGACAACTAATGGAATCATGCTTGATAAAAGACATCCCAGCAAAAGCTTACTGGATTGAGATGCATCAACAGAACGCTTGGATTTATAGTGTTCCAAATTCAACAACAATAAACATCAACTGCGACTTCAATTCAGCACCGAGTATTTTAAGAGGCAGTGGAATATTGAAGCTACCAGCGAACTGCATGATCCATGACCAGACGTTAACAGTTATTGGAAAACAAACGATTAATAGCAAATTAAAGTCTTCATTTTTGCCATCATTCAACATCTCTGACCAGTTAGCTTCGCTTAATTTCAAAAGAGAGCAACAACCAATTTTACAGTCAGACATTTCCTTGGAAATCACAAAACTGGAACACGCAATTGAACTTCAAAGGAGTCAAGAATATATTTTAAAAGAAATCAGGACCCACCGAATTCATCAGTACTCTCTTTTTGGATCTACTGGATTCCTGATAATAATACTCATCATAGCTATCGTAATCATAGTCCGAAGACGAAATCAACCACCTAAGCCAATGAAAAGAACAAGCCAAACATTGAAGAAGGAACGGCGGAACACTGAGAATTCCTTCCAGGAAATCGACTTCGCTGTCACTTCAATGTGAGGGGCCCAGCATGTTGTGACAACAACAGCATTATACACCACCTTCAAAACAACACCACCTAAAAATAGCACCATCAACAAAGCGGTACAACCAACAGAGCAACACCTGCAACAGATACACACCATACGAATCAAATTTATTATATTTTCCCATAAAATGCATTCTGCAAGATTGCACCTTTTGTATCATATTGTACATTTGACTTAGAAATAATTTTGAAGAGTAAGCATTTATTTTGTATAAAAGTAGGAATTCCCGAATAATAAAATCACTTGCTATTATTAACGCAACATAACAATTACTTTTTATTTGACTTCCCCCCACCAGAGGTAAGGGGTCTTTTAATCATAATTGTCAACTTAACAGCTGGGCATGGCTGGATTAGTTGAAAGAATTTTTCTTAATCTAGATGCTTCTGAGGTTCCTTCTATTTTGTCGCAGAAGGTCCTCCAAGAGGATCTTTTGGATTTTCTTAATTCTTTCTTATATATTTTTAGGGATTCCTTTTAGGAGTCCCAGTCTGACACATTTCTTGTGCTTTTTGCTCGATTAAACATCTTCCTGCAGTTTTTCCTAATCGGCTCAAGTCCTGAGTTCGGCTTCCTCTTACCCCTTACTTGAGTAAGAGGACAGGAGATTGTCATAGATTTGTTCAGGGCCAGAGTGAGTTCATTGACTTTATTGTCTAGTTCACTTATGTTAGCGGGTGGGCTCAAAAGTGTAGGTTTAACTAGACTTTCAAGTGTTTTCCTATATTTAAGCCAGTCAGTTTTCCTGTAGTTACGAAATTTTAAATGGCTAGGAGGTTCATCTTTCAGACCGAATTGGATATATCTATGATCCGAGAACGAGTGTTCCCTCGATACTTTCCAATCTGTAATCATGTGATGAATAGTATCTGAGACAAGAGTTATATCTAGAACTTCCTGTTGATTTCTAGTAACAAAAGTGGGTTCATTTCCTACGTTACTTACTATAAGGTTGGTACTTAAAATAAAATCGAAAAGAGACTCACCTCTATCGTTGATGTCTGTACTTCCCCATACTGTGTGATGGGAGTTAGCATCGCTCCCAATTATGAGGCTGACCTTCTGCTTTTCAGTTTCAGCGATAATTCGCTCTAGCGTCTGTCCAGGGAGAGGGCCATGGTGGTCGTGGCCAAGATAGGCCGACACTAGCCAGTACGTGCTCTTGGCCGTTTCCAGTCTAGCGGCGGTAATATCTCTATCGCTGAAATCAGGGAGTAAATATACATTAATGTTACTTTTCACTAGTATGCAGGATCTTGGTTCACCTTTATCCGTCACGTACAGTGGGTAATATCTAGGAGTACTGAGTCCCTTTACCATGGATTTCACGATCCATGGTTCTTGGATCAGAACAATATCATCACCGTTCATGGATAGACGGAGCATAAGTGAGGCCGAAGCCTTGATGGAGTGTTGAAGATTAATCTGTCCTAACTGCAGCATTTTGGCTACAAGTTAGGCAGATCACCCTCCACCACGGTGCTATTACCATCTTCTGAAGATGATCCTAGAAGCTCATCTTCAAGAAGAGCCGAATTTAGGTCTTCAGTGTTCATGTCACTGTCAACGTTTGTAGAAGACTGGCCCGTGATCGAAGATGACCCGGATGCATCGTCCTCTATAGATGGACGAGTAATCGATGCACCAGGATCCTCAACCACGGGTACAGCTTCGAGGGGATGTGGAGGCACGCCTTCCGCGTCAACCTCATCTTTTTTATATATTCTTAAGGTAATCGTCTCAAAACCAAACCTGATCATACCTTTAGTCTGCGCCAGAGGGGCAAGGGACTCTTTATTTACCACAATGATTGCGCTTCTATAAAGACCCCTTACCTCCTCCAGTTTCGCGACTTTCCAGTTATGAGTTGGCAGGGAAGGATTGCTAAGTTTGATTACCTGAATAATCTCCTCCATGCAGGAAGGTTCGGCCGGTATCCATGTGCGGGCTCTTGGTCTGCTTGGAATGTCTTCCTTCGCAACAACCTCGAGCTGCGCGCCTGGCCAGATATCTCCTAACCTGCTGACAGCGAGCTTATAAAGATCGCACGACCTCTGATCGTCACAAACGATGAGTTTGACATGACCTTGATGCCAACCCCCATCGCTTGGGATCGGAGGTGGTCCCGGGTTTTCCCTCATAATACTTAGGAAACCTGCCGAGAGCTTCAGTTTTACCACCTGCCATCGATCAGATGAAATCGTGCCATCGATATTGCTTCTATCGATAACCGCAATCACGATTTTATTCTTTAAGACATTGCTATAGGAACTAGGATTCAGAGGAGTGCTGGTGTTCTGCACACGGGGCAGAACACCAGCACTCTATTCTATCAAATGCTTTTGAAATATCGAGGGCCACAATTTTACTTTCACCGAAACGATGCAATGATTGATTCCACTTTTCGGTGAGAAAAGCCATCAAATCACCAGTGGATCTGTTGCAACGAAAGCCATACTGCCGGTCATTGAGAAGCTTCAGATGTTCAAGATATGTCATAAGCTGACGATTGATCGGCGCTTCCATGACCTTGGAAAGAATGGATGTCAGAGCAATTGGTCGGTAATTTGAAGGAGAAGATGAATCGCCTTTTTTAGGGATTGGCTGCACAAAAGCTTTTTTCCACCCTGAGGGAAAGTGACCTAAGGAATAGGAAACGTAAAAAAGCTTACGCAGTGGTTTCGCTAAAGTGGAAGAACACATCTTCAAGACAATAGGAGAAATACCATCAGGGCCGGCGGATTTCCGAATGTCGAGAAAATTTTTACTGCCCTTAGGACATTGCAGAATTTTTAGCCTAAGTTTACGCTCATGTAAGAATTTAGTTCTTAGAATCAAGGCGTTGCAGGAATTTCTGGCTTGTTTAAATTTAGTTCGGTTTTCCTCAGAAGGAATGGTTTTATATAACCGAAAAAACGATTCTCTCACTTTGATAGCTTCCTTGCAGCTGGAGTCAAACCAAGAGTTTTCTTTAGGCTTGATACTCTTTGTTCTGTGAGGAACAAAGGATTTCAAACCATAAAAGATAACATTAGTTATCATGTCCGCACAAGCATCAACGTCTCCATCTAAAAAACAGATCGACCAGTTAAAAATACGAAAAAAGTTGTTGAGCTCTTCCCAGTTGGCTTTTTCGTATTGCCAATTTGTTCTTTTCGGTATTTTTTCTTTAACTGGGGGGTTTGAACACGGAAAAGAAGCCGATACTAAGCAATGGTCAGAAGTACCAAGGGGAGCTAAAACACTCAAACTATATTTTTCGGGGTGAGATGAGAGGAACAAGTCGAGGGTGTTAGGGGTTTGACCTGCAACATCCGGTATTCTAGTGGGCTCGTCCACCAGCTGAGTCAGATGGTTGAATTCTGAAAAGATCTCAGCATAACGACCTTCCGCTGTTGTTTGGCTTGAATGGCGAAGCCAATCTGAATTATGGACATTATTATGGTTATGAATACCCTTAAAATGTTTTCACACAGTGCGAGCGTTTAGGAAATAGAGGGAGAATGGAGTAGGAGATAGCGATGTACATTTGCTTTAAATGTTTGGTTATTGAAATGGGAAGGAAAAACAGAGTTTGGTAAGGAATTCCACATTCGTGTGGTACGGCTAAAGAAAGAATCTCCATACTTGACGGTACGTCCGAAGTTAGGCTCAAGGGTATACTGGTGAGCATTCCTAGCAGAGCGGGTATCACGCTGAAATTGTTTGAGGGGAGGAATGCAGCTAGCTATTTCAACAGAGCAACGTTTAAAAAAGTAGCGATAAAACAAAGATAAGCAAGAAACATTTCGACGGTGTTCCAATAAAACAAATGTTTCCGAGATTGATCTGTCACCTATCAGTTTTAAAGCTCTATTTTGGATTCTATCCAGTAAGTGCAGTGACGTTTTAGAGGCACCTGACCAGATATGAGAGTTATACTCTAGCTTTGGGCGTATATATGGTAGCTAGATCAGAAGGGGAAAAAAAGTTCTTACATCGTCTAAGGAAACCTAGGCACTTCGCAGCATTTTTAGCGATATCTTGTATATGGTCGTTCCATAAGAGTTTATCGGTAACACGCATTCCAAGAATCGAAAGCTTTTCAGTTTCCTCGATGCAAGTTCCGTTCATGTGTAATGGTAAAGGGGGTATATTGCGCTTTAACGACAGAAGACAGCTTTGAGTTTTAGATGCGTTAAACTCTACACGATTGTTAAAACCCCATTTGACAATGCTGTTTAAATCTGAGTTTAATGAGCTCAACATATTCAGTCGCTGCTGCTCCACGTTTGAAAAACCGGGAGGTGAATCTGGAAAGGAGTATAAAAAACTAAGGGTGCTGTCATCAGCGAAACAGTTAAGCGGATTATTAGTTACAGACAAGAGATCATTTATGAAAATTAGAAACAGTGTCGGAGACAAAACGGAGCCTTGGGGCACACCAGCATTAATTTTGTGAACTTCTGACTTGAAACCGTCCAAAACAACTTGGATTGAACGGTCAGAAAGATAATTACTAATCCAGCGAAGTAGTGATTCATTAATACCAAAAGCATGCATTTTCGATAAAAGAGCTTGATGCCAAACTCTATCAAATGCTTTTGAAATATCGAGGGCCACAATTTTACTTTCACCGAAACGATGCAATGATTGATTCCACTTTTCGGTGAGAAAAGCCATCAAATCACCAGTGGATCTGTTGCAACGAAAGCCATACTGCCGGTCATTGAGAAGCTTCAGATGTTCAAGATATGTCATAAGCTGACGATTGATCGGCGCTTCCATGACCTTGGAAAGAATGGATGTCAGAGCAATTGGTCGGTAATTTGAAGGAGAAGATGAATCGCCTTTTTAGGGATTGGCTGCACGAAAGCTTTTTTCCACCCTGAGGGAAAGTGACCTAAGGAATAGGAAACGTAAAAAAGCTTACGCAGTGGTTTCGCTAAAGTGGAAGAACACATCTTCAAGACAATAGGAGAAATACCATCAGGGCCGGCGGATTTCCGAATGTCGAGATCTTTAAGTCCTCTGGCAGCTGTACGGGTACGAAAATGGATTGGACCCAAAGAGGAATGGACGTTCTCAAGTACAGGAGGTACCCTGGCGCTATATGGCAGCGTAGAATTTGCGGCGAATTGTTCAACAAACACATTGGCCTTGTCTTTAGAGCTAAAGACAGGATTATCATTGACGATGAGCGTGGGAACCGATGAAGATGTTGAATTGTTTATATTCTTAACGAATGACCAAACATTTTTACTGCCATTAGGACATTGCAGAATTTTTAGCCTAAGTTTACGCTCATGTAAGAATTTAGTTCTTAGAATCAAGGCGTTGCAGGAATTTCTGGCTTGTTTAAATTTAGTTCGGTTTTCCTCAGAAGGAATGGTTTTATATAACCGAAAAAACGATTCTCTCACTTTGATAGCTTCCTTGCAGCTGGAGTCAAACCAAGAGTTTTCTTTAGGCTTGATACTCTTTGTTCTGTGAGGAACAAAGGATTTCAAACCATAAAAGATAACATTAGTTATCATGTCCGCACAAGCATCAACGTCTCCATCTAAAAAGCAGATCGACCAGTTAAAAATACGAAAAAAGTTGTTGAGCTCTTCCCAGTTGGCTTTTTCGTATTGCCAAACTGTTCTTTTCGGTATTTTTTCTTTAACTGGGGGGTTTGAACACGGAAAAGAAGCCGATACTAAGCAATGGTCAGAAGTACCAAGGGGAGCTAAAACACTCAAACTATATTTTTCGGGGTGAGATGAGAGGAACAAGTCGAGGGTGTTAGGGGTTTGACCTGCAACATCCGGTATTCTAGTGGGCTCGTCCACCAGCTGAGTCAGATGGTTGAATTCTGAAAAGATCTCAGCATAACGACCTTCCGCTGTTGTTTGGCTTGAATGGCGAAGCCAATCTGAATTATGGACATTAAAATCGCCCGTTAAGACGATCTCAGTGTGAAGATTGAGGGACACTATTGCTTGAATGCAATCCGACAGGGCATCGAACTGGTTTAAAGTTGACGTGCTGTCTAAGTTGGGGCTTCGATAAACGAAACAATAATGAATGGTTTTCTTACAGACATTAAACTTTAGCCACATAATGTTAAATTCCATTCGGGAACTCTTATTGTAGTGTGGAAGTGTCTGATAAGCAACATCTTTCCGGATATAAATGGCGATACCGTAGTGGAGAATGAAAGATGACACTAAACTATACCCAGGTAGGTTGAACTCTGAAGGATCAGTGCTTTCACCTACCTGGGTTTCATTTAGAGCCAAGACCGCTGGCAAAAATTTTTGGACGTGGGCGTACACGGCAAAGAAATTTTTCCTCAACCCACGAATATTGCAAACGTCAACTCTGAAATTACTCACCATTGCAACACAAAACAAAACTCAGACGTGTAACTAAGCACTAACATGAATAAAAATTCCAAGTACTGCCATTCAAAAACACATAACTATAGGTGTTAGGCCCTTATAGAATGTGCCCCAAAAGACAATACCATAAAAAAAAAAATTCATAACATGCTATGCGCCCGATGACCACATAACCCAACCACTGCGACCCTGTTTGGATAAAACCACACAGTAATCGCAACGACTAAGCTACACAGCAGCGAATAGAGTGGGAGGTGGGAATGGAAGACAACCGCTCGTCACTGATCACTTGCACTGAATGATTGATGTTGCTGTTTATTTTTTTTTTTTCAAGATTGACTGATTTTTTGTTCTTTATGATTATTATTGTTGTTGTAATGATGTTTGGATAACGAAGTGGAAGCATATGAAGCACTGTAATTTCTTTTATTTTTTTTTAAATTAGTGGAAGATTTAGAGACATTGACTATATTATTGCACTGCACAATTGCACTAAGGGGGGATGCACTAGTGAGAATTATTTATTTTTTTTTTTCTATTTTTTTTATGAATGTATGAATTTATTATTTTGGGAGAATAGACTTGATAAATAAATGGCAAGTAAATTGACAAGACGATGTCGATGGAGAGATGTACACTCCAATGTTGATGTATAGCTATTGAAAGTGATACCTTTCAATTCAAGGTAACCTTAGACACAAGCATCTCCAAGGAAACCATACTCACAAAACGAAAAACCTTATCGGAAATAGCCAAATTATTTGACCCTCTTGGATGGTTGGCTCCAGTGACTGTAAGTGCGAAAATCCTGATGCAGCGTATCTGGCAAGCCGAACTCAAGTGGGATGACCCACTTCCACTTGAACTTCAGAAACAATGGAACAAATTAAAGACGAATCTAGTAACAGTTGAAGACATCAGAATTCCAAGGTGGATAGAGACAAAAGGAAATCAACAAATTGAGCTTCACGGATTCTGCGATGCTTCTGAAGCAGCATATGCAGCAGTAGTGTATGCAAGAGTAGCTCTGCCAACTGGTTTCTTTGCAACAACAATCTTAACTGCAAAGACAAAGGTGGCACCAATAAGAAAGAAACTTCCTCTTCCAAAATTGGAACTATGCGGTGCTCATCTACTATCAAAATTACTAGCACAAACACTGAAGATCTTTGGCTCGCAAGTCAAACAAACATTTGCCTGGACAGATTCTACAATAACATTGGCCTGGATCAAAAAATGCCCATCTACCTGGAAGACGTTCGTTGCAAACCGAGTGTCAGAGATACAAGAAATAACAAACATAACCTGCTGGAGCCATATACGATCAATAGACATTCCAGCGGATTATGGTTCAAGAGGTTCCTTACCAGAACAGATGACGATTAATCATTTATGGTGGAATGGACCTAGTTGGCTACAATTTGAAGCAGTACATTGGCCTTCACAAGAACAACATCCGAATGCGTTGGTCGATATTCCAGAAACCAAAAAGGTTTTCGCAGTCGAAGCAGAAGAAATTAGTGACGTTACCAAAAACTTCTCTAATTACTACAAGTTAATAAGAGTAGCTGCTTATTGCAGACGATTCATAAGTAACTGCAAAAGCCATAAATTGAACAACAGAGTACAAACGGATAACTTAACAGTAAAAGAGTTGAATGATGCTAGGAAAGGAATCATACGTTATATTCAAGAAAAAGTATATTCCCAAGAACTAGAGTGTCTACGAGGAGGAAAGAATATCAACAAAAAAAGTAAGGTTCTTTCTTTGAACCCATTCCTGACTGACGAAGATATCCTTGTTGTCGGCGGCCGAATAAAGAATACGAAACTTACAAGTACAGAAAAACATCCCATCATTCTGCCTCACCAAGAATGGTTCACGAAATTATTGGTTGAAGACGCCCATGAACGCACACTACACGGCGGTATTCGACTTACTCTTGCAAAACTAAGGCAACGTTATTGGATCATTCAAGGAAAAAGATGTGTCCGACAAGTTATACATAAGTGTATGAAATGCTACCGTTTTACTGCACAACCAAGTACCCAACAAATGGGACTACTTCCAGCAGCTAGAGTAACACCATCAAGACCTTTTACACATACAGGTGTTGATTACGCTGGACCAGTTCAAATCTTAATCTCCAAGGGGCGAGGAAACCGGTCAACCAAGGGCTATATCGCTATATTCGTTTGCTTCGCTACCAAGGCAGTCCACATAGAACTTGTGAGTGACCTGAGCTCAGCAGCATTCATAGCAGCACTGAAACGATTCATATCAAGAAGAGGCATTTGTTCGCATTTTTATAGTGACAATGGAACTACATTCGTTGGAGCCAATAGGGAAATCCAACAACAGATGCAAGCAACTATTAAGCGTTGTGAAGAAGATGCATTATCAAGGCTCGTGAGAGAAGAAATCCAATGGCACTTTATACCCCCCGCATCACCTCACTTCGGAGGACTGTGGGAATCAAGCGTCAAATCCACAAAATATCATCTAAAGCGAATAATTGGTGATACTATGCTCACATTTGAAGAACTTTCAACCTTACTGACACAAATAGAAGCTTGTTTAAATTCTCGACCACTAACTGCAATCGAAAACGATGTTGATGACACCACAATTTTAACTCCTGGACACTTTCTGATTGGAAGTTCTCTTAATGCAATACCCGAACAAATTATCGACGAGAGAAAAACATTCCGATCTCGATGGCAGTTAATTCAAAAAATGACTCAAGATTTTTGGAAGATTTGGTCATCTGAGTACTTAGCTCAACTCCAACAACTTTCCAAATGGAAACAAAAAGAAGACAACATTAAAGTTGGTGACATTGTTCTTGTCAAAGAAGACCGGCTACCACCAACAACCTGGACGATGGGAAGAATATCAGAAGTTCATCCCGGAAACGACAACGGTGTTCGAGCTGCAACAGTGTTCAGTAACAACAAACATTTAAGGCGACCCATCACTAAATTGTGTCGATTACCTATAGACACTGAACCAGTTCGACAAGTCAATACATCAACAATTCGAATGCAACCGCTCTTTTGGCTCTTCATACTATTTGGATTACTGAACTTGACGTCTTCGTTACCCACACCCCATCATCATGAAGTCGAAATTATACCATTTAAAAGCCAACCAGGAATATACTTCGAAGATGTGGGACACGCGAATCTCATTTCTAGTTCCTGGAAGACAATTGTGTTTTTTAACATGACTAACTATTGGCGTGAGTTTGAAGCATACAAAAAACTGATAAAACAAATGGAAACAATCTGCACATCAACAAAAGTTGCAGCAGTAAGTTCAACTATGTGTGATGGAACATTAAGCCAATTCCAACACCAACTTCAACAAATTGAACTTAACAACGAGATCCTCCTTCACGGAAATGAGGATGCAATGCGAAGACAGAAAAGATCGCCCTTTGATTTCATCGGAACAGTAACTAACGAACTGTTCGGAATATTAGATCAAAGGTTCGCTAGCAAATATGAAGAAACTATTGAAGACGTCCAACAAAACGAGAAGTATTTATTGCAACTAATGAAAAATCAAACAACCATTGTCGATTCTACTGTCAACATATTTAAAAGAGAACAATTAGAAAATAAAAAAGAGATCAAATTATTGAGTACATTAGTTACCAAACTCAACAACGAAACAAACAGATACGAAAATATAAAGTTGTTCTCCTCAACTGCTCTCAATGCTATACTAATAATGATGAATTATAAGTCAACTCAGAGTATATTACTCGATATGGTGCTTTCAACACACACTGGAAAGATACATCCACTTATCTTAACAGTACAACAATTTAAAGATGAGTTAACAAAAATACATGAAAACATCCCACGATCTTTGATGATACCTGGAGAGAGGCATCACGAATCAATACTCCAACTATATAAAACCTTAACTCCGAGGGGAAGAGTTACTGGCAGCAACATCATAATAGAAATTACACTTCCCTTGCTGTACAACGAAGAATTCAAACTTTATAAAGTACTACCAGTTCCAACCGTTAACAATGGAAATTTCACGTGCATCATTCCATCATCAGAGTATTTACTAGTGAATTTACAAGTGAACCACTACTACCCCATCAACAAAGACGAATTCTCACAGTGCAAGGAAAGGCCGTTTGAAACTTACTGGTGTACTCTCCAACACCCATTATATACAGCTGGAGCTTCAGTTAGCTCATGTGAAATAAATATCATTCAGCACACCAGACAACTAATGGAATCATGCTTGATAAAAGACATCCCAGCAAAAGCTTACTGGATTGAGATGCATCAACAGAACGCTTGGATTTATAGTGTTCCAAATTCAACAACAATAAACATCAACTGCGACTTCAATTCAGCACCGAGTATTTTAAGAGGCAGTGGAATATTGAAGCTACCAGCGAACTGCATGATCCATGACCAGACGTTAACAGTTATTGGAAAACAAACGATTAATAGCAAATTAAAGTCTTCATTTTTGCCATCATTCAACATCTCTGACCAGTTAGCTTCGCTTAATTTCAAAAGAGAGCAACAACCAATTTTACAGTCAGACATTTCCTTGGAAATCACAAAACTGGAACACGCAATTGAACTTCAAAGGAGTCAAGAATATATTTTAAAAGAAATCAGGACCCACCGAATTCATCAGTACTCTCTTTTTGGATCTATTGGATTCCTGATAATAATACTCATCATAGCTATCGTAATCATAGTCCGAAGACGAAATCAACCACCTAAGCCAATGAAAAGAACAAGCCAAACATTGAAGAAGGAACGGCGGAACACTGAGAATTCCTTCCAGGAAATCGACTTCGCTGTCACTTCAATGTGAGGGGCCCAGCATGTTGTGACAACAACAGCATTATACACCACCTTCAAAACAACACCACCTAAAAATAGCACCATCAACAAAGCGGTACAACCAACAGAGCAACACCTGCAACAGATACACACCATACGAATCAAATTTATTATATTTTCCCATAAAATGCATTCTGCAAGATTGCACCTTTTGTATCATATTGTACATTTGACTTAGAAATAATTTTGAAGAGTAAGCATTTATTTTGTATAAAAGTAGGAATTCCCGAATAATAAAATCACTTGCTATTATTAACGCAACATAACAATTACTTTTTATTTGACTTCCCCCCACCAGAGGTAAGGGGTCTTTTAATCATAATTGTCAACTTAACAGCTGGGCATGGCTGGATTAGTTGAAAGAATTTTTCTTAATCTAGATGCTTCTGAGGTTCCTTCTATTTTGTCGCAGAAGGTCCTCCAAGAGGATCTTTTGGATTTTCTTAATTCTTTCTTATATATTTTTAGGGATTCCTTTTAGGAGTCCCAGTCTGACACATTTCTTGTGCTTTTTGCTCGATTAAACATCTTCCTGCAGTTTTTCCTAATCGGCTCAAGTCCTGAGTTCGGCTTCCTCTTACCCCTTACTTGAGTAAGAGGACAGGAGATTGTCATAGATTTGTTCAGGGCCAGAGTGAGTTCATTGACTTTATTGTCTAGTTCACTTATGTTAGAGGGTGGGCTCAAAAGTGTAGGTTTAACTAGACTTTCAAGTGTTTTCCTATATTTAAGCCAGTCAGTTTTCCTGTAGTTACGAAATTTTAAATGGCTAGGAGGTTCATCTTTCAGACCGAATTGGATATATCTATGATCCGAGAACGAGTGTTCCCTCGATACTTTCCAATCTGTAATCATGTGATGAATAGTATCTGAGACAAGAGTTATATCTAGAACTTCCTGTTGATTTCTAGTAACAAAAGTGGGTTCATTTCCTACGTTACTTACTATAAGGTTGGTACTTAAAATAAAATCGAAAAGAGACTCACCTCTATCGTTGATGTCTGTACTTCCCCATACTGTGTGATGGGAGTTAGCATCGCTCCCAATTATGAGGCTGACCTTCTGCTTTTCAGTTTCAGCGATAATTCGCTCTAGCGTCTGTCCAGGGAGAGGGCCATGGTGGTCGTGGCCAAGATAGGCCGACACTAGCCAGTACGTGCTCTTGGCCGTTTCCAGTCTAGCGGCGGTAATATCTCTATCGCTGAAATCAGGGAGTAAATATACATTAATGTTACTTTTCACTAGTATGCAGGATCTTGGTTCACCTTTATCCGTCACGTACAGTGGGTAATATCTAGGAGTACTGAGTCCCTTTACCATGGATTTCACGATCCATGGTACTTGGATCAGAACAATATCATCACCGTTCATGGATAGACGGAGCATAAGTGAGGCCGAAGCCTTGATGGAGTGTTGAAGATTAATCTGTCCTAACTGCAGCATTTTGGCTACAAGTTAGGCAGATCAACCTCCACCACGGTGCTATTACCATCTTCTGAAGATGATCCTAGAAGCTCATCTTCAAGAAGAGCCGAATTTAGGTCTTCAGTGTTCATGTCACTGTCAACGTTTGTAGAAGACTGGCCCGTGATCGAAGATGACCCGGATGCATCGTCCTCTATAGATGGACGAGTAATCGATGCACCAGGATCCTCAACCACGGGTACAGCTTCGAGGGGATGTGGAGGCACGCCTTCCGCGTCAACCTCATCTTTTTTATACATTCTTAAGGTAATCGTCTCAAAACCAAACCTGATCATACCTTTAGTCTGCGCCAGAGGGGCAAGGGACTCTTTATTTACCACAATGATTGCGCTTCTATAAAGACCCCTTACCTCCTCCAGTTTCGCGACTTTCCAGTTATGAGTTGGCAGGGAAGGATTGCTAAGTTTGATTACCTGAATAATCTCCTCCATGCAGAAAGGTTCGGCCGGTATCCATGTGCGGGCTCTTGGTCTGCTTGGAATGTCTTCCTTCGCAACAACCTCGAGCTGCGCGCCTGGCCGGATATCTCCTAACCTGCTGACAGCGAGCTTATAAAGATCGCACGACCTCTGATCGTCACAAACGATGAGTTTGCATGACCTTGATGCCAACCCCCATCGCTTGGGATCGGAGGTGGTCCCGGGTTTTCCCTCATAATACTTAGGAAACCTGCCGAGAGCTTCAGTTTTACCACCTGCCATCGATCAGATGAAATCGTGCCATCGATATTGCTTCTATCGATAACCGCAATCACGATTTTATTCTTTAAGACATTGCTATAGGAACTAGGATTCAGAGGAGTGCTGGTGTTCTGCACACGGGGCCGTTTGGGTATCGGTGTGGTACCCTCCAGAGACCTGTTTCTCTTTGACGTAGAGTCGCCGCTGGTAGGTGCATTTGCGAGAATATGCTTCGCCCATTGAATCCTGGTGGAGAGCTGAGAGTCTCCTCCGGTCCCCGGTGTAGCACCGGATTCCTTCAGAATTCTCTCAGCATCTCGCTTTTCCTTATATCGGTTCTTTGAGGATCTAAACCTTCTTGGAACTTTAAAGGACGCACTCGGGAGGGAGCCCGCTCCGGAGGAGGAAGGGCCATGTTTCACAGCCCCACCACCCCCGGGTCGGGTCCCCTTTCGGTGCGTGTTAGGAAGAGATTTAGTCTTATTAGTAGTGGAAGGGTCATGATGCACAACCTCATCACTACTGATCTTAGGTATAACTACCGTATTACTTCCATCGCTATGCTTTGCAACGGATGGGGGGCCATGGCTGGCCACAACCTCCCCACTGATGCGCAACACAGGATTTACGGCAAACATCGTTGACGCCGTGCTGCCGCCCGGTTTGGAAGAAGAACCGGGTTTAAAAAAGTCTGTTTTGTCTGTTTGTTTGTTTTTGTTTTTGTTTTTGTTCATTTTTTTAGTCCCACGAGAAGCGAAGAAAGGTAGGTCCGTCTGCACAGAGATTCGCATGTACAGATAAGGCTGGTTAATCCGGAGGTCGCCAGGTATCCGGATACTCCGTTAGCGACTGAGCTATTTTTGAATTGGGCCCTCAGCCAGGCTGATCATCGGCACGGGTCGTTTAACACCACTGATGCAGCCCAATATGGGGAGATTGAGGATTGGAGGAGGGAGGGATGAGAGGAGGAACGTCAGACAGCGTCATCGCCGTACTGTCGAGAGGGGAATTGATAAGGGGGCGTCGGACAGCATCATCGCCGTACCGCCGTGAGGTGAGGTAAGGAACATCGGACAGCTGCACCGCCGTACCGATTTAGGAGGGGAGGAACGTCAGACAGCGTCATCGCCGTACTGCCGAGAGAGGAATAGATAAGGGAACATCGGACAGCTGCACCGCCGTACCGAATTAAGGATGGGTTAACGTCGGACAGCGTCATCGCCGTGCCGACGTGGGAGCGGAGGTCGGACAGCATCACGCCATGCCGACTAGGAAGGGATAACGTCGGACAGCGTCATCGCTAAACCGACGTGGGAGGGGGTCTTATGTGGGAGGGGGTCTTATACGGGAGGGGGTAACGACGGACAGCGTCATCGCCGTACCGCCGTGGTAGAAGAGGTAGGAACGTCAGACAGCGCCATCGCCGTACCAATGAGGGGAGGAGGGATAGAGGGGTAAGGGGGTCGAGGAGCGCCCTTTGGTTTCAGGACTCATCTGGAGAATTATTCTCGAGAATCTTTGACCTTACTCAGCTTCTACAACTCGACAAGTTCGACGCTCAGGTAGAAGTTATGAAGAGTAGGTGTGAGTTGATTTTCAGGGTACTTTTTTGTGTACTCTCCAAGTTTAACTGTATTCACTATTTCCCTGCTATTCAAAACATTAAGTATTATTTTGATTCTGGATCTCCTTGAAGTGTTTACATCATTGCTATTTCCAAATCCTTGCTTTGGTTTATCTACATCAAGTCCAAGCTCATTTGTCCGGTTTTGATATGGAGATGAAGAAAGCCATTCCTCATTTTCGTTTATGAAAAAAAATCTCGATCTATGGGCTGAGACCCATTTTTTTATCAATGTTGTAATAAAAGCTTTTTAATTTTGCTTCATTTTCCGGTAAATTTTCACCGGATAGTTGGTATTCACTTACTACGGCAATAAAGAACTCTTCAAGACTCTCATCTTTGACAAAAAGTTCAAACAAAATATTGTATGGTATATCCATTTTAAATAATTTTTAATTATACAACTGCTCCTTCAAAAAAAAACTCAGCAAAAAAAACTCAGGAAAAATTACTGACTTCATTAAATCAAATCGCTCTAGCTCAGCTCTATGCAACTTTATGCAGCTGAGTTTTTGGTTTTATATGAAGAGATCTTAAGGATTTACTATCCGTCGAGCTTGGCTTGATTATGTTTGAGCCTTTTTTTTCTACTGAGTGTAAAGTAGAAAAAGCGTACAAAAATGGGTGTTTCAAAAAACATTAAATTTAGCAGTTTAAAAAAATTTATCATTTTTTTTTTCATTTCTGATTATAGCAATTAACACATATATCAAGTAAAAATAACAAAAAAAAGTTTTATTTACACATTTTTCCTATTTTTTACACTCAAAACTAAAAAAAAAAATTTAAAAACAATTGTTTTTTTCTAACCATACAAATGTATCAACTTTGACTCGCTCTACAAGTCAAACCATTCGATCAAATGAAATTATTTTTTCGATTACTAGAGCTCCAAACATTTGTTAATTCAAAAAAAGTAAAAGTTTTGCATTATAAACCCACCCGAAAAATTAATTTCGCAAGCACTTTTACCTAAACGGGCCACTGTGCGCCGATCAAATTAGGACCAGAGGCCCACCCAAAAACAACCCCAAAATAACAATTTTCAACAACAAAACGGTGGCGGTCAACAAAATAACAGCCAACAACACAGGAATCCGTTTAGAGAACAAGGTCCAAGACCAATGGAAGCCAACAATAGACAAACAACGATTGCACTACGTCATTTCAACAATAACTACAATCAACAGGGACAACGCCCAAACTTCAATGAATGCCAGGGGAAGAGAGATCGCGAAAACAGCGGGAACTTTCATCAACAGACACAGCAAAGGGTGAACAATTCACAACACCAATCGTATGATGACCAGGAGAGCACATATGCAGAAAATGGAGATATGGTAAATAATAATTTACGTTTAGATCATTTAAACTAATAGGCGGGTTGCCCACTCTTACATTAACTAGTAAATTAAGTAATAAAACTTATAAAATAATGATCGATTCAGGTGCAACCCATAATTATATTTCCAAAAATTGCGATTCCAGCATAAGTACTGCAATCAAACCTATTAAAATGAGAACTATGCACGGTTTCTCGATAGTAGATAAAATTAAACGAATTATTGTAATAAATACAAAACTCACATTCTATGAACTTGATAAAATAGAATCTTTTGACATGATTTTGGGAATACAGGGTTTAAGGGAGTTAAATGCTGAAATTAACCTAAGAGATCTAACCTTAATCACCATGTGTAGTGAGACAGTAGATCCAGAATTAAATTATGTTATAGGAGAAGTAGATGATGAATATAGACAGAAAGTTGGTGAATTAGTGAAAATTAATACTGGTGTAGGCCCACTGCCTTTCACTAATACTATTGAATGTACTATTCGAACAAAGACAGACGAACCAATTTACGTTAAACAATACCCTTACCCAATTGCAGATAACGATTTTGTCAATAAAGAAATTAATAAATTATTAGGAGAAGGAATAATTCAGAGAAGTAATTCTCCTTATAATAGTCCTATATGGACAGTGCCAAAAAAGGGCTTAGATGATAATGGAAGACCGAAACGACGTATGGTCGTCGATTTTTAAAAACTCAATACAAACACCGTTGCAGATAGATACCCAATTCCAGATGTCAATATGACAATAAAAAATTTGGGTAATGCAAGCTATTTCACTACACTTGATCTAGAATCTGGCTTCCACCAAATCCTCATCAATCAGTAAAGGAGACCGTGAGAAGACCGCATTTGCTATAAATGGCGCAAAATACGAATTTGTACGTATGCCATTTGGATTGAAAAATGCTCCCAGCATATTTCAACGCTGTGTAGATGACATACTGAGGGAATTTGTAGGAAAATTCGTACACGTTTATATTGACGATGTATTGATATATCCTTCCACGCCTGAAGAGCATATGCAACACATACGACAAGTATTTGATGTACTAAATAAAGCTACGCTTAAAGTATCAAATGAAAAAAGTAAATTTTTTCAATCCGAAGTTGAATATCTCAGACATATAATAAAAAATAACAGAATTTCAACAAACCCAGAAAAAATCCAGGCTATAGAGAATTATCCTATACCTAAAAACATTAAGGAACTAGAGGATTTTTAGGGCTCACGGCTTATTACCGAACATTTATTAAAAACTATGCATTAATAGCAAAACCTATAACCATTTATCTTAGAGGAGAAAATGGTGGAACAAGCAAAAATAAAAGTAAAAACATTTTAATTAATTTGGACGAAATCGCCATAGAAGCGATAAACAAATTAAAAAATACACTGAAAGAAAGAGTTGAATTATATCAACCAAATTTTAATAAACCATTCGAGCTTACTACAAATGCTTCAAACATAGCAATAGGGGCTGTACTTAGTCAAAATAGAAATCCTATTTTCTTTCTCAGTCGAACATTAACCAAAAGTGAAGAAAAATATTCCAATATTTATTCTTTAAGACATTGCTATAGGAACTAGGATTCAGAGGAGTGCTGGTGTTCTGCACACGGGGCCGTTTGGGTATCGGTGTGGTACCCTCCAGAGACCTGTTTCTCTTTGACGTAGAGTCGCCGCTGGTAGGTGCATTTGCGAGAATATGCTTCGCCCATTGAATCCTGGTGGAGAGCTGAGAGTCTCCTCCGGTCCCCGGTGTAGCACCGGATTCCTTCAGAATTCTCTCAGCATCTCGCTTTTCCTTATATCGGTTCTTTGAGGATCTAAACCTTCTTGGAACTTTAAAGGACGCACTCGGGAGGGAGCCCGCTCCGGAGGAGGAAGGGCCATGTTTCACAGCCCCACCACCCCCGGGTCGGGTCCCCTTTCGGTGCGTGTTAGGAAGAGATTTAGTCTTATTAGTAGTGGAAGGGTCATGATGCACAACCTCATCACTACTGATCTTAGGTATAACTACCGTATTACTTCCATCGCTATGCTTTGCAACGGATGGGGGGCCATGGCTGGCCACAACCTCCCCACTGATGCGCAACACAGGATTTACGGCAAACATCGTTGACGCCGTGCTGCCGCCCGGTTTGGAAGAAGAACCGGGTTTAAAAAAGTCTGTTTTGTCTGTTTGTTTGTTTTTGTTTTTGTTTTTGTTCATTTTTTTAGTCCCACGAGAAGCGAAGAAAGGTAGGTCCGTCTGCACAGAGATTCGCATGTACAGATAAGGCTGGTTAATCCGGAGGTCGCCAGGTATCCGGATACTCCGTTAGCGACTGAGCTATTTTTGAATTGGGCCCTCAGCCAGGCTGATCATCGGCACGGGTCGTTTAACGCCACTGATGCAGCCCAATATGGGGAGATTGAGGATTGGAGGAGGGAGGGATGAGAGGAGGAACGTCAGACAGCGTCATCGCCGTACTGTCGAGAGGGGAATGGATAAGGGGGCGTCGGACAGCATCATCGCCGTACCGCCGTGAGGTGAGGTAAGGAACATCGGACAGCTGCACCGCCGTACCGATTTAGGAGGGGAGGAACGTCAGACAGCGTCATCGCCGTACTGCCGAGAGAGGAATAGATAAGGGAACATCGGACAGCTGCACCGCCGTACCGAATTAAGGATGGGTTAACGTCGGACAGCGTCATCGCCGTGCCGACGTGGGAGCGGAGGTCGGACAGCATCACGCCATGCCGACTAGGAAGGGATAACGTCGGACAGCGTCATCGCTAAACCGACGTGGGAGGGGGTCTTATGTGGGAGGGGGTCTTATACGGGAGGGGGTAACGACGGACAGCGTCATCGCCGTACCCCCGTGGTAGAAGAGGTAGGAACGTCAGACAGCGCCATCGCCGTACCAACGAGGGGAGGAGGGATAGAGGGGTAAGGGGGTCGAGGAGCGCCCTTTGGTTTCAGGACTCATCTGGAGAATTATTCTCGAGAATCTTTGACCTTACTCAGCTTCTACAACTCGACAAGTTCGACGCTCAGGTAGAAGTTATGAAGAGTAGGTGTGAGTTGATTTTCAGGGTACTTTTTTGTGTACTCTCCAAGTTTAACTGTATTCACTATTTCCCTGCTATTCAAAACATTAAGTATTATTTTGATTCTGGATCTCCTTGAAGTGTTTACATCATTGCTATTTCCAAATCCTTGCTTTGGTTTATCTACATCAAGTCCAAGCTCATTTGTCCGGTTTTGATATGGAGATGAAGAAAGCCATTCCTCATTTTCGTTTATGAAAAAAAATCTCGATCTATGGGCTGAGACCCATTTTTTTATCAATGTTGTAATAAAAGCTTTTTAATTTTGCTTCATTTTCCGGTAAATTTTCACCGGATAGTTGGTATTCACTTATTACGGCAAAAAAGAACTCTTCAAGACTCTCATCTTTGACAAAAAGTTCAAACAAAATATTGTATGGTATATCCATTTTAAATAATTTTTAATTATACAACTGCTCCTTCAAAAAAAAACTCAGCAAAAAAAACTCAGGAAAAATTACTGACTTCATTAAATCAAATCGCTCTAGCTCAGCTCTATGCAACTTTATGCAGCTGAGTTTTTGGTTTTATATGAAGAGATCTTAAGGATTTACTATCCGTCGAGCTTGGCTTGATTATGTTTGAGCCTTTTTTTTCTACTGAGTGTAAAGTAGAAAAAGCGTACAAAAATGGGTGTTTCAAAAAACATTAAATTTAGCAGTTTAAAAAAATTTATCATTTTTTTTTTCATTTCTGATTATAGCAATTAACACATATATCAAGTAAAAATAACAAAAAAAAGTTTTATTTACACATTTTTCCTATTTTTTACACTCAAAACTAAAAAAAAAAATTTAAAAACAATTGTTTTTTTCTAACCATACAAATGTATCAACTTTGACTCGCTCTACAAGTCAAACCATTCGATCAAATGAAATTATTTTTTCGATTACTAGAGCTCCAAACATTTGTTAATTCAAAAAAAGTAAAAGTTTTGCATTATAAACCCACCCGAAAAATTAATTTCGCAAGCACTTTTACCTAAACGGGCCACTGTGCGCCGATCAAATTAGGACCAGAGGCCCACCCAAAAACAACCCCAAAATAACAATTTTCAACAACAAAACGGTGGCGGTCAACAAAATAACAGCCAACAACACAGGAATCCGTTTAGAGAACAAGGTCCAAGACCAATGGAAGCCAACAATAGACAAACAACGATTGCACTACGTCATTTCAACAATAACTACAATCAACAGGGACAACGCCCAAACTTCAATGAATGCCAGGGGAAGAGAGATCGCGAAAACAGCGGGAACTTTCATCAACAGACACAGCAAAGGGTGAACAATTCACAACACCAATCGTATGATGACCAGGAGAGCACATATGCAGAAAATGGAGATATGGTAAATAATAATTTACGTTTAGATCATTTAAACTAATAGGCGGGTTGCCCACTCTTACATTAACTAGTAAATTAAGTAATAAAACTTATAAAATAATGATCGATTCAGGTGCAACCCATAATTATATTTCCAAAAATTGCGATTCCAGCATAAGTACTGCAATCAAACCTATTAAAATGAGAACTATGCACGGTTTCTCGATAGTAGATAAAATTAAACGAATTATTGTAATAAATACAAAACTCACATTCTATGAACTTGATAAAATAGAATCTTTTGACATGATTTTGGGAATACAGGGTTTAAGGGAGTTAAATGCTGAAATTAACCTAAGAGATCTAACCTTAATCACCATGTGTAGTGAGACAGTAGATCCAGAATTAAATTATGTTATAGGAGAAGTAGATGATGAATATAGACAGAAAGTTGGTGAATTAGTGAAAATTAATACTGGTGTAGGCCCACTGTCTTTCACTAATACTATTGAATGTACTATTCGAACAAAGACAGACGAACCAATTTACGTTAAACAATACCCTTACCCAATTGCAGATAACGATTTTGTCAATAAAGAAATTAATAAATTATTAGGAGAAGGAATAATTCAGAGAAGTAATTCTCCTTATAATAGTCCTATATGGACAGTGCCAAAAAAGGGCTTAGATGATAATGGAAGACCGAAACGACGTATGGTCGTCGATTTTTAAAAACTCAATACAAACACCGTTGCAGATAGATACCCAATTCCAGATGTCAATATGACAATAAAAAATTTGGGTAATGCAAGCTATTTCACTACACTTGATCTAGAATCTGGCTTCCACCAAATCCTCATCAATCAGTAAAGGAGACCGTGAGAAGACCGCATTTGCTATAAATGGCGCAAAATGCGAATTTGTACGTATGCCATTTGGATTGAAAAATGCTCCCAGCATATTTCAACGCTGTGTAGATGACATACTGAGGGAATTTGTAGGAAAATTCGTACACGTTTATATTGACGATGTATTGATATATCCTTCCACGCCTGAAGAGCATATGCAACACATACGACAAGTATTTGATGTACTAAATAAAGCTACGCTTAAAGTATCAAATGAAAAAAGTAAATTTTTTCAATCCGAAGTTGAATATCTCAGACATATAATAAAAAATAACAGAATTTCAACAAACCCAGAAAAAATCCAGGCTATAGAGAATTATCCTATACCTAAAAACATTAAGGAACTAGAGGATTTTTAGGGCTCACGGCTTATTACCGAACATTTATTAAAAACTAAGCATTAATAGCAAAACCTATAACCATTTATCTTAGAGGAGAAAATGGTGGAACAAGCAAAAATAAAAGTAAAAACATTTTAATTAATTTGGACGAAATCGCCATAGAAGCGATAAACAAATTAAAAAATACACTGAAAGAAAGAGTTGAATTATATCAACCAAATTTTAATAAACCATTCGAGCTTACTACAAATGCTGCAAACATAGCAATAGGGGCTGTACTTAGTCAAAATAGAAATCCTATTTTCTTTCTCAGTCGAACATTAACCAAAAGTAAAGAAAAATATTCCACTAACGAAAAAGATTTACTAGCTATAATATGGTCCTTACAGAAACTTCGTAATTATATTTATGGTATAGCCGATTTAACTATATATACAGATCATCAGAGTCTGACATATTCAATTTCAGAAAAGAATCCAAACACTAAATTAAAGAGATGGAATGCAATAATTGAAGATTATGGTGCCAAAATTCAATACAAACCAGGTAAGGAAAACGTCGTAGCCGAGGCCCTTTCCAGACAAGAAATAAATTCAAGTACAGTCAGCACTATGCATTCACAAGAAAGTTCAAGTGAACAAGTAATAAAAACTGTAAACAGATCCTTTAACTCATATGGTGAACAGATTGAAATAAAAGAATCACAAACTGATTCAAACATAGAAACAAAGAATATCTTTGAAAAACGAATTCGACACGTGGTCACGTTCAAAAATAACAATGAGCTCATATCCTTGTTAAAACAGATCATAAAACCTAATAAAATGATTGCTATCTACACCACACCAGAATGTATTTTTAAATATGGTGGCCTCATAAAAAAATCGTTTATGACCACACGGTTTATTTACACTCCAGTAAAACTTGAAGATATAATAAATCGTGAGCAAAAACTAAACATCATATCCGAAACGCATAATAGAGCTCATCGAGGCTATAAAAATAACCTAACTGAAATAAATGAAAAATACTACTGGCCAAACAATAGTAAAGATACAAAGGTTTATAACAAAAGATGCACAGCATGTCTTTTTGGCAGGTATGACAGGAACCCTCCTAACGAACCATTAAGCGAATCAAGTATTCCAACACAAGCTGGAACACACATACATATGGATATCTATTTTAATGATAACCATACATTTCTTACTGTAAAAGATAAGTATTCGAAATATATAGTAGTACGTTATTTAGATAACCGTATTCATTTGTATAATAAAATAGAAGAAGTTTTGGTAAACATGTTTCCCAACTGCAAACGTCTTATGACAGACAATGAAAACTGCTTCAATACACCCATGATCAAAAACATGTTTGAAAGATATGGAATCAATAAAATAACAACCCAGTCTACCGGGTGGTATTGTGTGTACCAATTTCCTCGAAGAAATATTCAACTCAGTGAAACAACTCAATAATACTATTCATACTGTAACTGGCTACAGACCAGTAGATATATATTTTAATCAAAATAAATTTAACAATAACAGTGATATAATTAAGAAACTAGAGTGTGCATCAAAAAAAGTGTTAGTAAGACTAAACAAAAATTCAAAACATATTGAATACAAAGAAGGTGATCAAATATTGTGTATTATTAAAGGTTTTAGGAAAAAATCGAATGCTAGACACATCCGACATATAGTTAAAGAAGACCAAGGTGAAACAATATTAACAACTAAAGGAGTTGTAGTGCACAAAAACAATATTAAATCATACCGTTTTGATAAAAATGAGGACATTATTATACCAAATATTACTCGTGAGTGCAATAACGCATATTCACGGAATGATAAAAATAAGAAACGTGAATCACGAAAGATTCATACTGACGAGAACTGATGACGTTTGTTTATATACGCAAGAAGATTATCTATTTCATATCATCAATATAACTCAGATTTTAGATCCTTATATTAACATAATGAACTCGGAATATAAACCTTCTAATGAAGAGCAATTATGGATAGATAGGATAGAAAATTTAATTAAACAAATAAATCCACATCCAAATTATAGAAAACGACGAGCATTCAATTTCATAGGCAAAATGATAAAATATTGCTATGGCAATCCAGACCATGACGATCTGATAGCTATCGAAACAAATCTGAATAATTTAATAAATAATAATAATAAGCAGAAAATCATAAATGAACAATTTGATAGAATGTTTAAAAATAGCATTAGAAATGATTTACAACATCTAGTTATAGAGGATACTTATTTTAATATGTTAACAATTCTGAGAACAATAAATGCAGGGAAACAAAATGAATTTTTATCAGAAAGTATAAATATTGAAGATATAGAAAAAATTATATCAAAGGAAACTATTAATATTCCAATCATAAACATTTTAGAATATTCTACAATAATTGTTACTAGAACTGAAGATTTGATTGTAGTAACTTACAAATACCCATTATTAATAAAAAATTGTGAAATGTTAAAAATAACCCCTATTTCAAATAAATATGGAAAATTAACTATAGATGACAACATTGCAAATTGTACTAATATATTTATAAGAATAACAAAGTGTCAAAACTACCTAAATAAAAACATTTGTAAAGAAAAACAAAAAGATGAATGTACTATACCTATTTATATTGAATAATGCTAAAGCAAACTGTAACATATCACAAGAATATGATAAACCTGTATATGAAATAGATAATGGCATTTTATTAACTAATGGAAAATTTATTATAAATAATAAAAATATTGAAGGTAAAAATATAGTAGAATTTTCCGAATCAATAACCATAAATGATAAAAATTATACCAATTTTAACTATTCAAACTAAAAGAATCAATAATAAAGCAACATAATCAGAGTATAAGCATAAGACACATATTAGAAACAAGTTCTCCTTATTCATTTAATAATATCGATAAACTATCTAAATTTATAATTCCATATGAAGAGAATTTTGTAGAACACACATTTTATACTATAGTGTTTGTAATAATAATCATAATATCTGTATATTAACTCATAAAACTGGTAAAATTTGTTCAAAATTGTAAGAAATTAAATAATGAAAAAAGATTTCAAAAAATTTACCAGGAAGAATTAGAATTAAGAAGATTGAAAAATATGTCATAAACCAGGAGGTTTATATTTTTAAGGGAGGGGGGATTTAACACCCTACTATAATACTTATATATAAGATAACACATTTTTCCTAACATTATATCTGTTAACACACTTAAACTCACATAGATATAAGGTAACATTTATTTCTTAACTATATATCATATAAGTCTATATTATTAAGGTACTCAAACACATATTCACGTAGATGATAAGGACTCTCTTTGTACCTACCTATCAACACAGAAGCAAATAGCATAAATACCAGGAACGAAGCGATGTGAGATCACTTCTACGGTGACAAGCGACGAATGAAATATATTTAAATTTTAATAAGATTAAGTCAAATCAGTGTAGTAGTCAAAAGAAAATATTTGTATTAATAAAGGACATAGTTCCAAGAAATATTTTTTTTATAATAAAACGTTAATAGTTTTATTTAATTCACGCGACGTTTTGTGGAGTGTGCGTTTGGAGTATTGAAAGAAAAATTGCCCTGTTTGAATCACCTAAGAGTTAATCCGGTATTTGCTGCAAATATATTCAAGTGTTGTGTTACTCTATGTAATATTTCCAGTACATATATAATCGACGTTAATACTTCCGGAAAACTAACTGAAAATGATCCTGAAATAGAAGAAAATCCTCTGAAAATATTTTTCCAGCACCATCCCGAGAAGCCCAAAGGAGACAAGAACAACTTTTTAATTTTTTTAACCAAGAATAGTAAACTAGTATAAATAAATACATAGTCACAGAGAATTCTCAAAATTAAATTTTCAAATTTTAAATAAATTTCCTGTTTTGAAAATGTTTTCGATTGGGTCTTTTTAATTTTCAGTTTTACAGGTCTACTAATGCACAAAAGGGAAAAAATACCTACACGTAGAGGTTTTCGTCTTGAAAATGAAAACTTTTGTTGAAAAAAAGACTCATTATTGAAATATGTATTAGAATATTTTATGAAAGCGTAGGAACCTACTTTCTGCATTTATTAAGTCAGTGATTTTTCATACTACACACCCAGAGGTAGTTGATATACCAAAATTTTTTTCTTTCTAAATGTTTTAATCCATCACACCCTTTATTTAGCAATGTGTTTCCACAATTTTGCTTCTTAGGTCTCATTCGCTGTAAATCGGTTCCATAATATTTATGTTTTCTTTCCCATGTGGACTAAATATCAAACTATTAAATACTGAATAAAAAAAAATTAAAGGAACTTTGGCATTGAGCCGTTAGTGCAAAAATCAAATATAAAAAAAAAACATTATAAGTACCTACGGCAGGTACCGTTAATAACAGTTTTTCGTAATCTTTTTTTACCATAAAGTATAATATAGTATAAAACCATACCTATAATAACACACTGATTTTTTTTTAAATAAGAATCGTTGGAGCCATTTTTGAGATAAATAAGCTTTTCATACCGTTATTTTTGGAGCTGAAAAAAAAAATTCAATTTCCCCTCTAGAGAATTACAAAAAACCTTAAGTTCAAAATTTGAAGAAAATCGCTTCCGTGGTTTGGACTGTAGATTGAGGTACAGTCAGACAGACAGACGAATCCAAAACTTGCCTATAGTACCTACATACGTATATATGTACATAATATCGCAAGTAAAAATAATATTTATAACATAATCCTTATTCTGTTCGTTCGTTATTGTATGCCTTTGTCAGTGTATAGAGAAAAAGTTGGGTTTTGCTGTATATGCCGCATGTTTTTTTTTTTGTTTTTATGTACCTGCCATCACTGACAACAACGTCCAAGAAAATTTCATCCTAAAAAGAAACAAAACAATTTTGTATCGTGCTATTTCTTAACAATAACGGTATCTTGAATGTCCTTTCTTCCATCTCGATACAACCACTTTTCAGAGAGATAAACACTGCTCTTAAAAAACTCATAAAAAACAAACATTTTTTGTTCTCTTAAGCACATAGGTACCTACTACAATATTTATTATCAAAAAAACTTAATTATGGAAAAAAAAATAAAATAAACTTAAATAATTTGTCATGCCAATAACAATCTCGGAATTTCCATCAGATTCCTCTTCTTCATTTCTTCGCTCATCGCGGGTAACATTTGAGTTGCTATTTGCATTTCCCGCAGTGACTAAATCATTGTTCAAGTTCAAGCAGCTAGACGAAGTGTAGGCTAGTTGCTTCTCTAACAATGCAATTTGCAGCTTTACTTTATAGTTAAGCAACTCAATGTGCTCAACCATAAGCTTTCTCTTTTTAAGAGAAAGAGAAGATTCACATTCCACTTGTCGTTTTGTGCCTAAAAATGAGATGTACATTATGTACATAGGTATTATAGCATGAAATAAGCGATAATTTATAAATAAAGTAGTTACCTCTTTGTTTTCTTTTTGAGACTGGATGTATGTATATAAGTAGGAATTTTTAGGCACTAACCATCAAGAGACTCCTCAACTCCAAGCCCAATTACAGCTTCCGACTCTCGTCCAACTATATCAATTACGATATCGTCGCACGCAGTCAACTTACAGTCTTTTCCGCCAGCCGCACCGGTTTTTTTTCGAGTTGTCGAGAACATAAGGTATAAACATGAACATGATCAAAATTAGTGACGTTAAAACTTACAATTGCATTTTTTCGGCAATTCTGCCAAAACACATCTCGGATGTATGTCCACTCTTTATTCTGGGGAATTATATTCAGACTCTTGCCTAGTCTGAAAATCTCTTTCCACTTTTCACATTTAATGTTTTTGGTAAGAACATCAGAAAACGCTCCGAAAAGAAGTTTTTTATTTTCACGAATCTTTACCAATACGGCAATTTTTTTTCAACCGATTCTTTATTCATCATGAATATCGATGATTTCACGCTGCTTATCTCTTTATAAATGAGCGCTTGTAAGCAGAATGCCTACAAGTGTAGGGAAATTTTTGTTTGTAAAGTTATTTTTTGTGTTACAGAAATAATCTACACTTGTAAGATTAACATCATCCTACAAACTCTTGACTTGTAGACTTGTAGCTTTGTAGACTTGTAGTTTTGTGTTATAGGCCCCAGATGGTCTAACCAAAGACCAAGCTGATAAGTATTCAAGAGAGCAAGCAGTAAATGCTATGACCCAAAACTGCTCAATTGAAAAAGGAAAATTAATAATGGAGGCAGGACAATTCGCAAATATGAATGAAGCCGTCTCCAAGTTTGAAAGTAGCTGTACGAAAGCTACTGGACAACTACAAAAAGTCGAATATAAATTTTACACAAAAATCTTAAATCTTGAAATCAGCCAAACAAACATATCAATAAATACAATAGGTAAGAATATATTCAACACAGACAACAAAATGCGATCTTTGCTAAATGAAATAGAATATACCACATTCACCACAAAACAGAACTTTATGTACAATGAAATAGACACACTTATTTATCAAACTCACACATGTAAAATCTCAAAACTTAAAGAAACACATATTCATAATATGGGAATAGTTTTTAATGAAGACTGGTTTGTCAACACAACTTACATAGAATTTCCGCTAGAGAGCAAATGGTTACTCTCACTAGGATAAAAATTTGCAATTCCAGTAAACATTAAAAACTTCTCACCCATTCACATTATTACCGATGCCCAACAGAGCATTAGAACAATAGAAGACGAGAGAGAAAGGGATGTTGCCAGATCAGCAATATCACAGAAAATAATTGAATACAAAAGAAAAATTAAAAACACATCAGTTTTTATTTTAACAGTATATCAAAAAACACAGAAATTTCTTCATTCACACAAAAATAAAATAGTTACAACAAAAGCTGACAAAGGTAGCAAAACAGTAGTTATGTACAGAGAAGAATACAATACAAAAATGGAAAAACTTTTAGAGGATAAAAATACATACAAAACTATACGAATAGACCTCACCCACAAACTGCTAAAAACCAATAATGAAATAGTTAACGAATTATTCAAAAATAAACAGATAGACCAATGGCAAAAAGTAAAACTTTACTGTTCCGCAGCAACAGCACCAAGACTTTATGGGTTGCCTAAAATTCACAAAATAAATACTCCACTCCGACCAATTTCTTCATCTACAAATTAACCTTGCTACCAAATGTCGAAACATATTGGTCATATTCTTAAAAACATCATTTCAGATAAATATAACGTAAAAAACTGTTACATAATAAAAGAAAAACTGAAAGACACTAATTTAGAAGAAGACGACAAACTTGTTTCATTTGATGTGATATCGCTTTTCACGAACATACCTACCTACCTTGCTATAAAGATTATTATGAAACATTGGCCAACAATAGAAAAATTCACAAGAATATCGAAAAACAGTTTTTGCGAATGTTAGAATTTGGTCTTAAAGACAACAATTACTTCAAATATGATGACAAAATTTATAATAAAACATTTGGAATGCCCATGGGGAATCCTCTTTCTCCTACAATAGCAGATATCATTCTTGATGACCTTCTTGACAATACAACTAATATCTTAAACGATAAAAACATAAATATCAAACATATATCAAAATATGTCGATGATATTTTTGCAATAATCAAAGATCGAGATAAAGAAAAAGTATTGAAGTCACTTAACAATTATCACACTAAAATACAATTTACAATAGAAATTGAACAAAACAACAGCATACCATATTAAGATGTAAGACTTCATCGAACAGGCGGAAAAATTGCTTTCAATTGGTATTCGAAACCCACAGCTTCGGGAAGAATGATTAATTACCTTTCAACACAACCTTTTCAACAGCAAATCAACATAGCTACTAATTTCATTAACAAGGTCCTAGATATGAACAACTAGCGATGAACAATTTAAAATAAACAACATAAAAACAATTAAAACAATACTCGACATGAACAATTTTCCAAATTTCCTAATTATTAATTTACTTAAAAAGAAAACTCAAAAACCTAACTTAACAAATAACAAAACAAACAAAAACAAAAAAGACGACAACGCTAAATACTTCAGCATGAGATATATACCAAACTTAACTGACGGCAAAAGCTTACACCATACAATCAAACAAAAGAGTGCATCGTATACATATGCACATAAATCCAACGCAACACTAAGATCAATGTTCACGAACACCAAAGCTCAAGTCGACAAAGAACAACAATACAATGTCGTCTATGAATTCAGCTGCGATGGAAAAGAGGGGGAAGCGTGCAATTTGGTATATATTGGAACAACGAAAAGACTGCTAGGAAAAGAATCAACGGGTCTATCACAGCATATACTTGACAGCGGACACTGAGCCAACTTTGACGATGTAAGAAAAGAGAATGACTGCGAGATTTACTCTTGAGAGTCTGCGAATTCAACAAAAAAAATAACCAAAACAATGAATACACAAGAGGATAGAGACAATAAGATCGTGAGCTATGCTTTGGCAATTCAATAAGTACCTGCATATACTACTGTGATAAAATTTTTCTCTTTCTTTCTTTTTTTTTGTTAATTTATTTTGTTTTGTCTTAAATTAGATTACCAAAAATAATCTATCTTCGAATAATGTAAATTCAACAGAGTAAAATCAAAAATCAGTAAGTTTTCCAATCAGAAATAAAATTATTAAAAATATGAAATTAATAAATAAAAAGCAAGATACACCCCTGAAGAAGTCGTGAATAACGACGAAACGTTGGGAAAGATGAAATAAACTTGTTTTATTTGCATTTAAATACAAATTGACCAAAAAAGCCTACTTAAACTAATTAAAAGCCGATAAGGTATTGTTCTATAAACGTTCATATAATGTACACCCTGGCGGAAACTTTCGTGGAAGCTACCGCGGCAATTTTGCCACAGAGGTCGTGTTAATTTCAATGGCTGCGACTCTAGATATGCCTACAGTGTGACAGTGTGGCAGGGTGTCGGGTATCTTGGTATCTTCGGCTTTAAGTTAAGTCTGTTTTAAGAGCGACACTGAAACAATATAATAGTAAAACAGTGCGGCAGTGTGACAGTGTAACAGAATAGTATTATAGTTTAACAGTGTACTGCGGGAATATTTCGTTTTATGTTTGACAATGTATCAGTAATGCGTAATGGATATTAATTGGAATTTATTGAGCACAATAGAATGAGTTTGATCTTAATGTTTTCTTACTTAATGCAAAAAATAAAAAGTTTTTTTATAGAAGTGACTATAAAAATTCTTTGAGGGATGTTTACTTCAAATATTTTGTATTCAATATTACACTATGTGACAATTTTAATATAATCGAATTGTGAAATCACAAACGAATGCAATTTAGAAATAAACATATTACTCGGTTGAAACTATTACAGTTACTCTTACAAGGTCCACATTTTCAGTGTTACCCTTTCACTTTTTTTACACTGACACACTTTTTTTCACGTTCTTGCTCTTTTTATTTTCAAACTCACACTTTTTAGTTACACCTTCTCACACTTTTATTTTCACACATTTTTAGTTTCACACTGCCACACTTTTAATTTTAACGCTATCGGATTTTTTTGTTTTGACACTGTCACACTTTTTAGTTTCACTCTGCCACACTTTTTTATTTTCACTCTCTCACACTTTTTTATTTTCACACTGTCACCCTTTTTATTTTAAGACTGCCACACTTTTTTTTATTTTAACACTCTCACACATTTTTATTTTCACACTGTGCCACTTTTTAGTTTCACACTGCCACACTTTTAATTTAAAGCCTCTCACAATTTTTGTTTTGACACTGTCAGACTTTTTTATTCAACAGATACCTTTTAGTTTCACACCGCCACACTTTTATTTTCACGCTCTCACACTTTTTTATTTTCACACTACCACACTTTGCAACTGGGTGGCGGCAGCTCGAGACCGGGATGGGTGGAGAGACTTGTTGAAGGAGGCCAGGACCGGACCCCGGTTGTCGAGCCGACGATGATGATGACACTTTGCTACTGATACACTCAAACATAAAACCAAATATTCCCACAGCACACTTTTAAACAATAATACTATTCTGTTACACTTCCGCACTGTTTTACTATTATACTGTTACAGTGTCGCTCTTAAAACAGACTGTATCAGACTCTCACACTGTCAAACTTAAAGCTGAAGATACCCAACACACTGCCACACTGTCACACTGTTGGCATGTCTAGAGTCACTTCCAATTTCAATCGTAATTATTACAACAGACCAAACAACAATTACAGAAGAAACGGACAAAACAATAGAATCAATACAAGTAACCGACCACAAAATGTGCGTGTCACTGCATCAGGATTCGGAAAACTTGGGAAATTAAAAATTCTAATAAAAGTATATCATTTAAATTTGAGTCTTAGCATTTTTGTTAACGTATACAACAACCATTCAAACAATCTATTAACTCTTTTAGTTGACACAGGGGCAGATATACCATTATTAAGAGCCGATTTTTCAATCATCAGTTTCAATTCGAAATGCGTTTTTATTTAACTTTTTGTTTTTTTGTTAGAATTAATTTACAAATTAAAAGTTCATTTTGATACACAAAGTTAAGCATGGCTTTTGAGCCGTCTGCCATCTAAAATAATATAATTTTTAACATTTTTTGTAAACAGATTTTTCTATTAAGTTAGTAAAAATTTGTGTTTTTGCTTTTCCTTAAATAAATTCATTAATGATACAATCTCTATAATATAACGCTTCTTTGCAGTAATGTGCTAGTGGGAGCCAGTCTTCACCATTAAGAGCTGTATATACCTCCTCCATTGACAAAATGTTTGCATTAAAAAATTTTCGTAGCATTTCTTTTAGTACTGGGCATATTCCAATAAAAAGAAAGACATCTTCTCTGGTTCTGAGGTTGCAAAGGCTGCAGGTATCCATAAGGTCGACTCGATGGGGAATGTAATTGAGTTTGAGCATCTCTCCTCTAGCTTTAAAAATGATTGAAATCTCGGCTATAGTGAATGTTTCCTTAAAATAGTTGTCCTTCATTGGTTTAACTAGGTTTTAATAAATTACTCTTGTTGCTGACATCATTGCTTGTTGAGTGTACTCATTGTATAGAAAAGTTTTTACTCCATCCAAAAAATTGTTAAGCAAAAAATTCCAATAGGCCTCGTTAAGCTCGAATAAATTAAAGGTTCTAAGTTGTATCGCTGTGATAAGCTTCCCACGTCCTTGAAAAATTGGAGTTTTCTTCTGTACAGTCTCATCATCAATCATTTTGCCAAAGTGGTTTCTTGCGAAATAAGAGTGTTTCTTACGAAATAAAGATGCATACGCAATGTATATACGAATAACGGAGACAGTCCAGGTTCCAAAAATAACATATAATTTGGCGACCATGCAGGGAGGTGAAATAATCTCTTTATGAAGTCTCTTTGTACTTTCTCCACCTCATCGTACGTCTTATATCCCCAAGCCTGAGCAGCGTAGCAGATAATTGATCTAACCACAGCCTGAAAGACCTGAAAATTTGCAGTATGCTGAACATCTCTACGGTTTAATACATTTTTCCAGGTATTGCTAACTGCAGATTTGTACTCAACTGTCTTGATTGCAAAATGTGTTTTTAAGGATAAATTTGAGGACAGTGTTATGCCCAAGTATTTATAAGTCCTTACCACATCCAGGTTTTCGTTTTGATAGACCCACTTCTCATTCATAGCGATGCGCCCATTACCTTTTTTGAAGACAACAATCTTTGACTTGCTTGTATTAGAGATGAGCTAAACTGTGATTTTTCAATCACAGGTATAACTGTGATTGTGATTTCTGAATCACTGTAAGTTTAACCTGTGATTGTGATTTTCAAGTTTGGAATATCTTTGAGGCCAAAAAAAAAAAATTCTCAGTAAAATATAAAGTATGTAATTAAATGAGGACAACAAATAAGTAATTAAAATTAGCTCATAGGACATAACCATGCATACAAAAATGCTAAAAATCTCAAGTCCCGAATTCAAAATTATCGAATAGCAAAATCTCGAATGCCCAAAATTTCCAATACGGCGGATCGAAAAACGGAGTATGCCAATCGATTGAGGAGGTGAAAATTACCTTCTCTCGCCCAACTCTCTAGCTCCAGTGGAAACCCGAAAATTTGCACTGTCAAAATTTTATCACGGCGGATCGAAAAACGGAGTACGCCAATCGATTTAGGAGGTGGAAATTACCTTCGTGTCTCGCCCAGCTCTCTAGCTCCAGTGGAAATCCGAAAATTTGCACTGTCAAAATTTTATTACGGCGGATCGAAAAACGGAGTACGCCAATCGACTTAGGAGGTGGAAATTACCTTAGTGTCTCGCCCAGCTCTCTAGCTACAGTGAAAATCCGAAAATTTGCACTGTCAAAATTTTATCACGGCGGAGTGTAAAACGGAGTACGCCAATCGATTTAGGAGGTGGAAATTACCTTAGTGTCTCGCCCAGCTCTCTAGCTCTATTGGAAACCCGAAAATTTGCAATGTCAAAATTTTAGATTCACTTTTCCTTGTGGAAATTCGAAAATTTGCCGTGTCAAAATTTTATCACGGCGGATCGAAAAACGGAGTACGCCAATCGATTTAGGAGGTGGAAATTACCTTAGTGTCTCGCCCAGCTCTCTAGCTAAAGTGGAAATCCGAAAATTTGCACTGTCAAAATTTTATCACGGCGGATCGAAAAACGGAATACGCCAATCGATTTAGGAGGTGGAAATTACCTAAGTGTCTCGCCCAGCTCTCTAGCTCCAGTGGAAACCCGAAAATTTCCAATGTCAAAATTTTAGTTTCACTTTTCCTTGTCCTTGTGTACAAAATCACAACCAGGCTAGGAGCTCAGTTCACAATTCAGTTCTACCATCTAGATCCTAAACTAAAAATAAAAGAATTAATCTGTTCTTCATATTTTCATCATGAGTCCTGAGATTTTGTTTTTCTGTATTGTGATTTCGTTCAGTTGCTAAAATAATAACTAAATCACGACTACAGTTCTCGTTCTGATTCATTTTAGTCATTGTTGACTTTTCTCTCGTCGTGATTTTGTTCACAGTTCATAAAGTTCATTGTGCGATTGTCGTGATTTGTGAATCGTTTCTTTTTGTTGTGATTTTACTACAGTTGTGATTTTCAATCACATTTAGGGCACTCACAGGTTTATTAAGGAGTCGCTCACAGGTAGTGATTGTGATTTTTGACTCACAGGTCGAAAATCACAGGTCGTGATTTTTTGCTCATCTCTAGCTTGTGTTGATGACTAAATGATTATTTATACAATATATCTGCAATTTAGTAATCATCAACTGTAAAAAAGAAGGAGATTCTGCAAGTAATACAATATCGTCTGCATATGCCAGAATAGGAATTCGTGTACCTTCTATTTCGATTCCAGCTGGAAGATATTCTGCAACATCGTCCAAAAATAAGGAAAATAAAAGAGGGCTTAAGAGGCAACCTTGTTTAACCCCTATTTTCACATCAAACCATTCAGTAATCTCCGACCCATTCCACACTGCTGATCTACTACCATTGTATAAGCTTTCAAGAATCTTGAGAAATATATTTGATACGCCAATATTTGCAAGCTTATAAAAGAAAATATTTCTGTTGACGGTATCAAATACCGCTTTAAAATAAAACAAGCATACAGTTTTTTTCCTCGGCTAATGAACGTTTCTGCTAAACTAGTTAGGCTAAAGATATGATGAACAGTACTAAATCCTTTCCGGAATCCAGCCTGGATTTCTACCCACTTCGTTAAACGGTCAGTCAGGTTTCCCGTAAAAATCTTCGCGATAGCATTCTTAAATGAAATTCCTCTGTAGTTGTTTGCAAGATTAGGATCGCCTTTTTTAAAAAGTGGAAATATGATCGCTTCCAGATAGCTTTGCGGTACTATTCCTTCGTTGTAGATTCGGGTAAATTTTGACAATAGGGTTTGAAGAAAATCTATAGAGCCATTCTGGAAGAACTCGTACCGGACTTTGTCTGCTCCTGGAGCTTTATTTGCTTTTCCTCTATTAAGAACCATTTGTAACTCTTCCAATTCTATTTGCTTATCAAGGCAATCTATACATATAGAGGGAGCTGCATATTCATACCTTAGACCACGACTTTCAGAACACAGCAAGCCTCTGAAATAGTTGAGCAAAGAGTCTGGTTGTATTGCGTTTCCGATTTTACGCTAGCTTCCATTTAAGTTCTTCATTATCTTCCAAAACGTCTTACTGTCTTTAACTTGAGCTAATTGCAGTGCTATGTTACGAAAGTATATTTGTTTTTTATGTTTGCATAACTGTTTGAAGTTCTTTTGTGCTTCGCTGTAAAGTTGCTTTGCAAAACGAGTATCGCAGGTTCTAAAATAGTTGAGCCTTGCCATTGAGATTTGTCTTGCTTTTTCACATTCACGGTCATACCACGGTTGTTGATTATTAAAACATTTTGACTGAAACTTGCATCCTACATTTTGAATGATTCTTACCAGATAGTCTGAATTATCTACGGATACATCCTCATGATTAAGTGTAAGTTGTTCATCCAGGTCCATGCGGTATTGTTCTGCTTTGTTTGGTTTCCAAATAAGCTTAGGAAGAAGTTCGAGGTTCCTTATTTGTTGGTTGATGCCACCTAGTTCTATTGACACAACGAGGGGCATATGGTCTGAGAATTGAAGAGGCTTCACACAAAAATCCGTGATTAAATCTTGCAGGCTTCCTGCGATAAGACAGTAATCTATCACAGAACAACCATTGCCTCCTATTTATAAAGGTGTATTCACCTTGGGAATCATTTTTACTCCTGCCATTCAACATATAAAAATCGAAGGAATTGCATATTTCAATAAGCTTTTGACCCTTCGCGTCCTTTGTTTGATCCTTAGATTTGCAAGTTGTGGTGATAAGTGGGTTGGTTATAATTGTTTGGTAAGGCAGGACCATCTCATTTCCCACTCTAGCATTCAAATCCCCAATTAACATCAAATTTTTGTTTTCAGACTCCAAAACAACTTCAGCAAACTCTTCAAACTCATTTTCCCAGTTACTACAATTTAAATATACGGGATATATAGTCCACCTCCTGGAATACGTGTTCAGTTCTACCATCATGCTGTTATTTACTTTTATAAAACTATAATTTACGTAAGAAATAAGGTCTTTTTTTACTGCAAAAAGCATCCCCCCGCTAGCTCTGCCCATTGAATGCGTTATATTTGCATGCACCCAATGTAAGTTGTATTCATTAAAATAATTCTCGAATTTTATACATTTATCTTCAATTATGAAGGTTTCAAATGAAAAAAATATTTCGTGAGTTTTGATAAATTTAAAAAAATCATTATAGACATTTATTATTTAATCCTGCGTTATTATTTGATAATTTTTTAAAACTAAATAAATAACTTTCAACAGCTTTTTTAAATTTACTGTGGTTATGGCAGACGGGATGATTATTATTAGGATGACTGGCTTCCGGTGGGTGCACAAGCTAGGCTAAGCTCCAATCCAGTAGAATTTGACGTTTCCAGAAATGTCACCTTGGCTGACAGCAGATCGCCAACCAGCTGATGGAGCATTGACAGCGCAGATTTATCGTCGGAGCAGAGACCAAGTTTATCATCGCGATAAAATGTTTTGCCTTCGATGTTCAATCTATCGCCTCGAATTACTACCTTTTTCAAGTCAGGTTTTTTCATTTGGATCTCCTTTTTGACTTGAATTATATTTTTACGTCGTTGTCTTGCTGCGGGTGGTAGGTCTTTGTGCATCCAAATACCAGAATTCTTCAGCCTCCTCGCGTACTGCAAAATTGTATAGACGTGTTGCCTACTATTCATCTCGACTAACACAGTAGAAGTCTTATCACCACCAGTTCTAAACTCGCGGGCGCTGGAGATTATGCGTTCTCCTCCACCATCCATCAGATCACCGCAAACATGTTTGGCTCGACTGACGGTGTCAATTCCATTCTCCCTCGGGACATGCACAATTGGGTTTCTTTCTGTGTTTTTGGATGAAAGAATTTCCACTTGCTTTTCTAGAAAAGAACAGCGCGCCTGCAGTTGATCCACCTTTTGGACCATCTCGTCATTCTTTTTAGCCTGTAAGCGAAGTTCTTCGTGCAAAGATTCGACATCTACTTTCGTAGCAAGATGCTTAGTTAAAGAGTCAGTTAACTGTCAGAGGAATAAAGCTATTAAATAATAGCATTGAATTTTTCAATCAAAAATAAACACTCAGTTAATTATTCTATAGAGTAGTAAGAGATGTTGTCAAATAAAAAAAATATTCAAATCAAAACGTCACTTATACTCGTATTTCATGTTAATTTATTATTTTATACCATTAGTTTGCATTTGAATTATATTTAAAAAAGTGCATTTTTTAACATTTTTTATGGAAAATAAAATGATTATAAAAAATAGTTATGTGGGTTTCGTCATGCCATCCGTCGGCGCGCGTCGCGTCGGTCTATGCGTGCATTGTTGTTTGAGCTAGAGCCTAAAAGGATGGACCGATTTGCTTTGAATATTTGGTACAGAGCATTTTTATGTGATTCCCTAGAGTTTGAATTAGAATTTTTGTTTTTGCTTATCTAGAACGGGTAGGTGCCATACAAATATTTTGGTTTTTTTAAATTTTCACGAAAAGGCTTCAACTATTTTGATTAAACTACGTACCTGTAATAACCAAGTCAATTGTAAGAAAACTGCATTTCAGGTTTTTGCCAACAATTCATCACCATCATCACCATCATCACCATCATCACTTATAACTAACAACTAATTTTCGGATCTTCAAAATAGATCCACATAGAGAGCAGGATCCCAAGTTGTTGTTATATTACGTGTCAAAAAATTATTCTGATCAAGGTCCGTAGATAATAAAACGTGGCTATTACCTTCCTATTTTGTTTGTGTTTTT
This sequence comes from Leucozona laternaria, assembly GCA_932273885.2. Taxonomy (NCBI): domain Eukaryota; kingdom Metazoa; phylum Arthropoda; class Insecta; order Diptera; family Syrphidae; genus Leucozona; species Leucozona laternaria. The sequence goes on from OW026366.1 coordinate 141,625,630, forward strand.
TATTTGATTATTCGGTAAATAAAAACAAATGCTTAGAAATATGTATAAATGATAATTGATACAGCGAAAAAATATCGCTATTTTCGAGCAAATTTGCCTAGAAAATCAATAAAAAACGTAAATATTAAGAAATAAAAGGTATCATTATTATGGTATAATGAATCTTAGTTTATGCTTTAAATATACAATAAATAGCATTTTAGCTATACAATAACTTTACGCGATACAAAGATATGTTACACATCATTTGCGAATATACTTATATACTTACTATCTAACTGCTATTTTATTCTTCGACAATTAAAAAAAAATAAAAGTTTATACCTACCAATGTACATACCTACTTGTTTAAAACAAAATAGATGCCTACCTGCCTGATCTTGATATTGGTAGAAAGATTAATTTATTTGCAGACAGATTTACTAGGTTTGTTCTTAGACAAGAGTTTTTCTTTAGTATAGATATTTATTTTTAGGATACTGAATAGTTACATTTAAACTCAAAAAATTTAACTGTGTTTTTGCATTTACATTACAATTTAGGTATCATGATTCCTTTAAGCATTGAAGATTTGCACCTCTTATAATAATTGAATGTTCATTCCAATCATTCATTCTATAAAAATATAATCTTTTTTATATTACCTTTTATTTAATAATTCGTCCTTGAAGATAAAAAAGAATTACCAAAGGTATAAGCCATTTCCGGAGAGCTATACATGATCAACCAAATCCTGAATTTTATCGACCAAATCGGCAGTTTGTAATTTTGAAAAATGTTGCATAAAGTAATGTTCATTAGTCAAAATTATTATAAATACAAATTTTGAAAATAGTAAATAGTTTGAAAAAATGAGAACATAATTAAAATTAGTGCAAAACTTTCTGTTAAGCGTTTTGAAGGCTCTCAGCTGCTCAAAATTAATGCAAATATAATTATGTGGTGTTTGGGAGAAACATGATAAAACTATATTTTAAAATTTGCGTCTTCATGTCCACTTTTTATCGAGCTAGAAGCGAAACGAAATTACCTATTTCCTTAAAATTTGGAATAGTTATGAACGTTTGTCAAATTACGTTTCAAATTTGAAAGAAATCGGTGCATCCGTTTATAGGCTCTAGCTCGATGTAAACACCACAATATTGAAGTAGGCTTTAAAAATTTAAAATAATTTCCATAAATACTTTATTTTTGAAAAAAAAAAAAACAGTATTTCTCGACTTATAGCCAATTTGATGCAGCTAGCTATTTATTTTGTTGGCACCTTGAAATGATAAAAATGTGAATTGACTTGCAATCTATTAATACATTGAAATTAAATTGATAAGCTTGTGAACAATGTACAGCAATGATTTCTATATCAAGACGTTTTCCAGGACTTGTTGAAAAATTGAAACCATTTGCTAATCGTGGTCGAAATATCAATTTAGCAGGTTTTTAATATAAGAATTTTTCAAAAACACATTTTTAAATTTTAAGTTCAATTGAGGTTGTTTTTTTATTTCAGATTTCTTAAAAAATATGCTAAGTCAGAATAAGGCAGCAGAATAAGCATGCAGAGCAAAGAAAAATTATAACTTTTTTAACGTGGGACGTAGAGCTATATAGGTCCCACTTTGATCAATTTTGTGAGCAGTACACTATTGTATGATGTTAAAAAAGATACATTTACACACATAGACATAAATACAAAACGAAAGGTAACAGTCTTCAGTAGATAGTTTGGTCAACCGACTCCATTTTTAAAGCAGAAAGGAAAAGAGCTTGCAAGCACATATTATTGTCATTTTTATTCGTACTGGGTGCGATATCTTTGTAACTCGACTATCTGTGGTTGTGTTTTAGTTCCATAATATTCAAGTTATATATCATTTTGCCGGGTGATCTGCTCGAAAAGTATATACGTAGGTGGGTACCTACCTACCTATTTATATCCACACCCTAAGTTTTTTTTATCAAAATCGTTATAGCTGTTTTTTGAGATAAATAAGTTTTTTCTTAACGGTTGTATGGCAAGTACATACTATTATTTTTGCGCAAAAAAAAAATTTCGATTACTCCTCTTGGGATTTACAAACAAAACCTTAAGTTCAAATTGTATAGGCTGTAGGTCGAGGTAGAGACAGACAGAATTGTGACACCCACTTTTTTTCGTGTTCTCTATCTTCCTTATGTCATGTTTGACTGTTATCTCGAAATTTTTTTTCTGAACGAATTCAAGAACTACAGAAACTGGGGAAGGCGGGATACCATGCTAAAAAACATAACGAGCCCTTCAACTTTATTCCTCGTCTTCAAATTCGGCTTTTTTAGTCTGCTTGTTTATAATGAATGGCTAATTACTCGTCGATATTCACAAAAATTAAGTAAAAGAAGATACGGAGTCTTTTATAATAAAAATATGCCTAGGTACCTATACCGTTTTGATAAACAACAACGAAAATTGCAATTCAAAGTTTTCAAACAATTAAAAAGACCAACAAAATATGTTTCGTTTTCTGAAATAAGCATTATTACCGATAGTATTTATTATTTACATAAAAGAATAAATGTGAGTACCTACCATAAGAAAAATTAAATCAATATTCAAGGAAATATAACATCGCCTTGAAAATTTTATCAAAATATTTTGTTTGCCCACAAACACTACCCCCCTCCACCCTGAGAAAAGGTGCCTATGTAGGTAGGTACCTTTGTTTAGTAGTAAAAGCTGCTTTTAGATTGCAGTTCGCATATACATTATAGGTATATATTCTCCAGCCCCAAATGTGAAAAAAAAGAAATCCTTAAAAAATAATTTCTTCAAACCGTTCAAACCGTTCTTCATATCTAAATATGAAAGAAATTCAAAGAAATTCACCTGTACCTAAATAAATTCATGAAAATTATTTTTTTTAATTTCTCAAGGAATACAAAACAACCTCACAGAAATAAATAACACCAAAAGAAAATCCTTGCTACCTTTTACGAAGGTTGCGATTTGCGAAAAAATAAAAATGTTACTGCATAGTGCATGTCTATCTATACAGATACCCACCATCATCATCACATCATCACAAAAAATAATAAGCAAAAAACTAAAAAAAAAAAGCAAAGGAAAAAAACAACAAAAACATTTTTTTGTCATTGAGATATGCATTTTGAAGAGATTTCAAAATTTAAATTGTTTCCAGAGAGATTTTTCGCTCTCGCTCTTTAAATTGACCATTGCAACATTTCGCAACATGTTGTCGTATCCAATATCAGATACGGACGGTTTTATTTTGGGTTCACTTTGCTTGTACTGGATGCGACATCTTGGTATTATATTATCTTTGATTTGATGCTCCCATTTATCTTAAGTCGAACGCTAAAAACCAGAGGGTTGTAGGTCTTTTAGTTATTGAGAAAAATAAAAATTATGAAAACTACTACTTGCTAAAAAAATTCTTTCTTTTCATTAAATTCTGTAGTAAATTCAAACCGTCAATTTTCTAACGAAATAAAAATGAAAGCAAAAAATTATGTAGTCTGGGTTGTTGTTTAAAACGGTAGGGGTAATCCCTAGGTAAAACATACTAAAAGTCCTCAGCCCAGCCCGCGAGCTTTAGTCAAGAGGTGGGGGGGGGGGGGGTTAAAGGTCCTCTTTTGTATAATTTCACGAATATTTTGAAAACCAAGCGTATAAGCGGAAAAATCTGCACCACAAAATGACAGGAAATTAAATTTTCTACCGAAAAAGTTTTGTTCATATTTTCGCTAAAAGCGATATTAAGGGAGATGCGGGGTAAAGAAGTGTCAAAAAATATAAAAACTCGGGAATTACCTTACAAATTTAGTGTTTATTGATCATTTTACTCAGAAAAAATGGAAAAAGTAAAAATATGTATATTTATTCACGGTTATTCTAAAACAAGGAAAAGGAAGTAACTACTGCTTTATATCTTTTTCTAATATCTCAGATATATATTATTAAAATTGAAAGTTATTAGAGATATTAGAAAAAGATATAAGGTGAATAAATATGTTTTTACTTTTTCCATTGTTTCTAAGTAAAATGATCAATAAACACTAAATTTGTAAGCCTGGGCTGGGGACATTTAGTATGTTGTACCTAGGGATTACCCCTACCGTGTTAAACAACAACCCAAACTACAAAATTTTTTGTTTTCATTTTTCTTTCGTTGGAAAATTGACGGTTTGAATTTACTACACAATTCAATGAAAAGAAAGAATTTTTTATAAAGTAGTAGTTTTCATAATCTTAAATTTTCTCAATAACTAAAAGACCTACAACCCTCTGGTTCTTAGCGTTCGACTGAAGATAAATGGGAGCATCAAATACTAAATAAAAATGTAGTACCTTGTAACACGAAAATTTGAAAAAAATCAATATAAATTAAATTTTTTTTAATTTTTTTTTTCAAAATTTTTAATTCAAAATCATTTTTTTTAAACTGTTTACTAAGATAACTTAGTTTAGCAATAAAATAATAGAATAGGTTTTTGGATTTTGTATTGTTTGTATCCGTTGTTTTTAAGTGATTGCATATGCACTTTAAACCAATGTTTTAGAAAATGATCTCTCCCTTATAAACGGGGCCAAATAGGCCCCCCTCTTCTAAGTGATTTTTTTCTTAGAATAACCCCCAAAATTATTTTACATAATATTGGTCAATTACTTGGAAATAAGCTGTAAGGTTCTTACCCTTGAAAATACAGTGTTTTTCATTTGACAAAAAACACTGTATCAAATAAATTAAATAAGGATATTTTAACCCCCACCACCTTCTTTTACTAAATACCATCTCTCTCATCACGTTAATGGAATTATCTTGAATGAACATGCATTTAGTTTTTCTAATATTTCTGGGTCGATTGTTCAATAAAGACTAAATTTGTAACGCAATAACATAATTTTTCAGATTTATTGATATTTCTACCCCCCGCATCTCAATTAGTATTGCTCCTAGCGAAAATATGAATAAGACTTTTTTTGTAGCTTATTTAATATACTTTCATTTTGTAGTGTATACTTTTCCGCTAATACCCTCGGTTTTCAAAATATTCGTGAATTACTAGAAAAGGGGAGCCTTACCCCCCCCCCCCTCCTGTCTAAAGCTCGCGGCCCTGGGCTGGGGACTTTTGGTATGTGTTACCGGGGGGTCACCCCTACCCGTTAAAATAATAATCCAGACTACATGATTTTTTCCATTTATTTTATGATTTTGAGTCTTCGTTGACTGGACTAATTGTACATAATTATTTCATGAATAGAAAGTATTGAATTTACCATTGTATTTAATTTACTTGATAGGACATTATTTTGAATTCTTTCTATTACATCTTTAATCTTATTAATTTTTTCACGGATTTCTTAAGTAATAATCCTCTGAATTATTGAGGAACTACCAAGTTTAAAATTTATGAAATCTTTATTTTTGTACATATCATTGAATGCGGATTGTATTGTGTTTAATTGTTTTTCTTTTTTTAATTTGTTATTAATGTCTATTTGTTTATTCGAGCTTAGAATGAGTTCATGGTTGTTGAGTTTGTTTATGTTTAACTATTCTTCAATATTTTTCATTTTCATCTAACGTACCAAACAAAAAAGTATGCTAGCACCAACATTAATTTAACTTCTTTTATCCCTATGTGATAACAAACTACTGATTTCGGCTTTAATAAATTTTATTTCGCGATAGAGTTCTTCGGGTAATTTAATATTTTTTAAATTATAAATGTCATTATCAATGTTGTGTAAAACTTCTTCAATTTGTTTATAACTTTTAACTATTTTTATTTTATCCAGTTTTATTTTAGTATAACCTTCTTGGTTATCTATATTTTCAATAGTTATATCACTGAATACTAATTTTATCAGGAGAATAAGGATTAGAAACTTCATTATAATTATTTTTCGATCGGAAATACGTCTAACTCGACTGAAATCTATTGATCAACTGATTATATTCATTCTGTTTGTATTTGACTTTACACTCTTAGGTTTCCAAGGTCTTTTCTTAAGAATAACGTAATCTTTATTTGTAATTTTCGTCTTTCTATGCCGGTGTATATTTGCAGGGTGAACATGATCAGTTTTCTATAAAAGAATCGTGGTGTAGTTTTACCATACTTACTATGATGATTTACTATAAAAGCTTTACTACGAGTTTCATTATAGTCTTCTCTATTTTTGTTTGTTTTCTCTATTCTTTTTTCTTTATTAATTTGATATGTGCTATATAATTTTGTTTTGACTGCAAGGCTTGATTGAATGTTAAAAGGTTTCTCTTTGCTTAATAAAGGGTTTTCCAATAAGAGGTGTTATTTTGATATTCAAAGAAAAATGGCATTTTTTGAGATAAATGATCGGATGTTTATTTCATTATAAAGAGGAAGGTATGCCGTTAATAATGGAACACAACATCAGCCAAATGGCCGCCACGACCACGCTTACAGGACCATATCCTTTTCATGAAATTTTCCATAACCAAATCGCAAAGTGGCTGCCCTATGTCCTCGATAGCCTCACGAATTCCATCTTTGAGGTCTTGAATCGACGCTGGGCTGTTGGCGTAGACCTTATCTTTCACGTGGCCCCAAAGGAAGAAGTCGCAAGGTGTTAAATCACAAGATCTCGGTGGCCAATTGTGATCACCTCTTCGAGAGATAACACGGTCCGGAAACTTTTCCCGTAAAAGATCGATGGTTTCATTGCTTGTGTGGAACGTAGCGCCGTCTTGTTGAGAGTAAACGTTGTCCAGATCAATACCATCCAATTCCGGCCATAAAAAATCATTAATCATCTCTCGATAGCGCAATCCATTTACCGTAACTGTTGCTCCAGCCTCATTTTCGAAAAAGTAAGGTCCAATGACCCCGCCGGACCATAAACCGCACCAAACAGTCACGCGTTGAGGATGGAGAGGCTTTTCAACAATAACTCTTGGGTTTTCCGAGCCCCAGATGCGACAGTTTTGCTTGTTGACGTAGCCTCCGAGGTGGAAATCAGTCAAGCTGATGATTTTTCAATTAAATTCCGAAACATTTTCATGCATTTCAAGGACCCAATCAGCAAAGACACGACGTTGTTGATGATCAGCCGGCTTGAGTTCTTGTGTTAACTGAACTTTATAAGCCTTAAGACCCAAGTCTTTATGCAAAATACGGTGTAATGACGTTTGTGGAATGCCTAATTCCAAAGAACGACGAGGAATGGACAAACCTGGGTTTTCTTCAACACTTTGGGCTACAACAGCAATATTCTCAGTTGTTCTTGAGCGACGTGCACGGGTTTTATTCTTCACATCACTAACTTGTCCCAACAGCTCGAATTTGTCCACCAATTTCTGTATTGCGGTCCGACAAGGTGCTTCACGACGACCCAAAAATGTTTTAGTTTTACGAACCGTCTCTGCCAAATTTTCACCATTTTTATAGTGAATTTTAATAATTTCAATGCGTTGTTGAAGCGTGTATCGTTCCATTTTTATTAATGGCGTAGTTTCTACTTGTCAAATGTCAAAAAATGACAGCTCCAAAAGTGACAGCTACCGAAATAGCGGGCTATTCAAAATAACACCTCTTATTGGAAAACCCTTTACTTGTATTGAGTTATTATAATAGAAAACTGCTTTGTTTAATGTATCAATCCTATCAATTATTTTGATTTTTAGCTGGTTTGGTTTTGGCAACACTGGTTTTGACAGCTGACGTGTGTTTAGTACCTTGTGTCACTGTCAAACAGCTTCAGTTTGGTTTGCAATTTAACCATGGATCGTCTTACAAATGAACAACGCTTGCAAATTATTGAATTTTACTATCAAAATTCGTGCTCGGTTCGAAATGTTCATCGCGCGCTGCTTCCATTTTATGATCGGCATTCTCGACCTTCTGAGCAGTCTATTCGGAAGATTGTGACCAAATTTCGCACCAAATTTACTTTGTTGGACATTAAACCACCAACACGTTTACGTACTGTGCGTAGTGAAGAAAATATTGCGGCCGTATCAGCTAGTGTGACAGAAGACCGCGAAATGTCGATTCGGCGCCGTTCCCAGCAGTTAGGCCTTTGTTACAGCACTACGTGGAAAATTTTGCGGAAGGATTTGGGCGTAAAGCCTTTTAAGATACAGCTGGTGCAAGAACTAAAGCCAGCCGACCTACCACAACGCCGAATTTTTGGTGAATGGGCTCTTGGAAAGCTGGCCGAGGATCCGCTTTTTTATCGAAAAATTGTGTTCAGCGATGAGGCTCATTTTTGGTTGAATGGGTACGTAAATAAGCAAAATTGCCGCATTTGGAGTGAAGATCAGCCAGAAGCATTGCAACAGCTACCAATGCATCCCGAAAAAGCCACTGTTTGGTGCGGTTTATGGGCCGGCGGCATTATTGGGCCATATTTCTTCAAAGATGATGCGAATCGCAGCGTTACTGTCAATGGTGAACGCTACCGAGCGATGATAACAAACTTTTTTTTGCCCGAAATGGAAGTTCTTGACTTGCATGATATGTGGTTTCAACAAGACGGTGCCACATGCCACACAGCACGCGAAACAATGGCGCAATTGCGAGGCGAGTTTGGTGAACAGTTAATTTCACGTTTCGGGCCGGTCAATTGGCCGCCTAGATCGTGCGATTTGACACCATTAGATTATTTTTTGTGGGGGTATGTCAAGGCTTATGTCTATAGGGACAAGCCCGCTTCGATTGACGCACTGGAAGCCAACATCCATGCATTCATTCGTGAGATACCGGCCGATATGTGTGAAAGAGTATGCCAAAATTGGACTCAGCGGATGGGCTACCTGAGACGCAGCCACGGTCAACATTTGCATGAAATTATCTTTAAACATTAAATTGCAAGGTTCAAACTATCGATTCAAATAAATATTTCATTCATTTTTTCGAACTTTTTGTGTTTTTTTTTTTAAAAAAGTTCTAAGCCTCTTAAAAAATCACCCATTACCTTGTTCTTTGCCATTAGATAGACATCTGTATTTTCAAAGATGGTGCTATGTACACGTTCAATTGGACTATTTCCTGTGTGTGAGTTTGTGGTAGTGAAATGTACCTCAATATTCATATCCTGTAACATTTTATTTATACTTATTTGGTTAAATTCATTATCCATTACGATTTTCATGGGTTTGTTATGCTGAGAAATGAATTGCATAACTGCTTCTTTAATAGTTTCTCCATTGCTTTCTTTTATGTGAGTCATTGTTAATTTCTTACTAAACCTGTCCATAGTGAAAAGGAATTTCAAGTTTTGTATGTAAAATATATCGATATGAACTATTTGATTGATATCTGTTGGAGTTTCGGTCAATTTGAATTATGGCTTGATCGGATGCCTATCGTATTTGTTTTGTTTGCAGATGTTGCAACTGTTAACAAAGTCAACTACTAATTTTCTCAAATTAGGATAATAAATATATGGTTGTATTCCCAAGTAATTCTCTTCGATACCCGCATGAGCTGTTTCTAGTTCGTGATAAGATTTTATTTTTTCTATAACTTTATTTACATCTTCTAATTCTTGTACTAGGTAACTACACTTATAAAACTTCATTATAGTTTTGTCAAATAATTTGATTATTTTGTGTTGTAATTGATTGAAAAGGTGATAGTTTGTTTAATTTCTAAAACTTCCTTAACTTGTTCTTCAAATGTTTCAGAATCGATTATTGTAGGAGACAATTCAATGAACTTTCTATTGCCTACTAAAGCTTCGTTCTTATTTTTCTTCCACTATAATCGTTGTTAACCACTACCTGTTGTTTGAACTGGTTAACTGGCTTTTCTATTATAGGAAAATGATCTAACTGTTCCTCATCTTTTGAGTGAAGAGTTTCTTCTAGGCTGGAATCATCTAAGTGATTAATTTCTTTAGTGTTTTTTATTTCTCTACTGAGATAATCTGCTACTGTATTTTGACTTCCTTTAAGGTATTCTATATCGAAGTTATATTCTTCGAGTGACAGAATCCATCGTTGTAACCTTCCTGATATATCTTTACCTCTTCTAGACTCTTTGTTTTAACCATTTCAAAGGTTGATGATCAGACTTCAATTTAAATTTCCTTCCATAGAGATACGGTCTTAAATATTTGACTGCCTAAACTATTGCTAATAGTTCTTTCTCTGTGTTGGAGTAATTTCTTTCGTGCTCGTTAAGGGTTCTACTTATGAATGTAATTGGGTGTTTATATTGAGCTAAGACTGCCCCTATTGCATAATTAGATGCATCGGTTGTCAATTCAAAAGTTTTATCAAAATCTGGATAAGCCAAAACTGGAGGTGAAACAATTAATTTTTTTAGTGTCTGAAATGATTTTAAATACTCAATATTGTTTGTATCAATTTTAGTTCCCTTTTTTAAATATTTAGTCATTGGTTGAGCTACCTTAGCATAATCTTTTATAAATTTTCTATAGCAACCAGTAAGACCAGGGAATGATTTTATTTCTTTGCCTGTAGTTGGGACATTAATCTTTTGTATTGATATAATTTTATCTTGATTAGGTAAAGCTCCTTTGTCTGTAATTGTGTGTCCAAGAAATTTAGTTTCTTTTACAAGAAAGTCACGTTTGTCTATTTGTACCTTTAAATTGAATTCTCTTAATTTTTTAAGTATCTTATTTAAATTTGTCATATTTTCTATTAAGGATGTTGAAAAAACCAAAATGTCGTTCATATATACGACACAAATTTTATTAATCAGTTCTCCTAACACTTCGTTAATCATGCATTGAAAGCTTGCGGGATCATTTTTCAACCCGAAAGGCATTCTTCGAAATTCAAAATGTGCTTGTGGAAAACTGAGCGCAGTTTTTTCTATGTCTTTTTCATTAACTCTTATCTTATGAAATCCCTTTGCCAGATCTAATGTAGTAAAATATTAGGATCTTCCTTACTTATCTAAAACATCGTCAATGTTTGGCAATGGGTATTTATATTCAATGGTTTTTTCGTTTAATTTACGGTAATCAATTACCATAGGCCATTTTGGAACTCCCGAGTTATCTATTTTTTTTTCGGAACTATCCAAACAGGTACTTTTTTGTATAATTTTAGTAAAAATTCGAGTATCTGTTTTTGTTCTAAAAGAGTGAACAGTTTGTGTTGTGGAACTTAAAAGTTCTCCATCTTTATAAAATAAATCACTGTTTTTATTTAAAAATTCCCTTAGCATTCGTTTTTCTTCTTCATTTAAGTCCTTGTGTAAAAGTTTGTTCATATCCGTTGAATTATCTTCTAATACATGGATTTCGTCATATTCAAAAGGACACTGATCTATGAGTGGAGGAGAAACGAAAAAGATTCTATTTCTATATATTTCTAAATATTTTTACTTCATATTAACTATACCTCCTATGGCATTTAAGAATTTCCATCCTATGATCGCACCAAAATTTTTATTTTCAAAATTCATTAAATTCCACTCCACTGTCGCATTTGCTATAAATTCTTTTGGAACCTTTGTAATAATATGTTCTAATATATATATAGGAATTCACTGTATTAACTCTTATTTCTTTATCTAATTTAATTCTGGTACAGGACTGAAGTTTTTTCGTATCAAGAAGCGTCATAGTGGATCCTGTGTCTACTAAGACTCTTAATTTTTCATTATGAACGTTAAGTTCTACGATGGGAAGTGTTGATGGCCCCCTACTATAAAATTTACTTTTTCATCATTATTTAAATTTACCTGCGATTCACTCAACCGATCAACTTTAAAATTATTAAAATTGTTTTGGAATTTATTAGAACTAAAACCTTTGTTTGGATCATTATGATTTTTATTTCGAAGCATATCATTGGCTTCTAAAATTTCATAAGCATTAATCATATGTTTACAATTGGAAGCAATTACAATTGCCTCTTGTGAAGGGTTTAAATTATGTTTAAACGCCTCAAAAACAAGAACTTCATTATTAGCCTGCGTATAAGTAATATTAGGCTTTAATTGTGTTTTCGTTTGCAACTTTTGCAATAACACATCTAATTTTTTGTATAGTTCGAAAGTATTATTTTCCACAATACTACCTATTTCTTGTGCAATTTTAATATATGTCTCCCTAATGGAAAATAATCTTATTAAGTTTACCTTAATATCCTTCCATGATGAGAGATGGGGAAGACTGTTTGTAGCTCTTACAGCCTCTCCTTGAATTTTCGAGTGTATGATGAACGTAGCTTTTATGGTATTTTCCAACGTTTGTATCTTGGTCAGAAAATATTCGATGGTCGATATGAACAGGGCAAGGTTATCGTCTTTTTGGCCTCGATATGGGTTGATTTTTTCTAACTCCTTGAGCAAATACCATTGCTCTTCTTTTTGTGCATCGTTTAATTGTATGTCGTTGTTCATGCTTGAAAGTTCAGTTTCACTTTCGTCAAAAATCATTTATTAAACACTCCCTCTACAAGATTTCATAACATACATTTTTATTTAAAAATTCTTGAAGTGCTGTGTTTTTCACAAATGTTTTATTAATTTTTTTTCACAACTTAGTTCAAATTAATTTACGTTTAATAAAACTTTGTCAGAGGAAAAAAATTAATAATACAATCGCGAATTGCGTCCGTATCACTGGACCTCATATGTCACGTTATTTTACTTGTACAGATCTCATTGAAGATCCTACCAAATAATTTATTCAAAGAAAAAAATATTTTTTTAAAAAACAAAACTTAATTTAAAATGTAAAATTGATATAGAAAACAAAAGAACAACTGAACTGTTTGATGACTGCATCGAGAGTGCCCTCCTTGGTTGACGATGTTGACTCTCCTTTTGTGGTTGGTGATGATTGTTGTTTATGTTTCCAGAGCAGCGTCAGCGTCAGCGTGGCGTGGAATTGTTTACATCATTTGGTTATCGCTAAGACGATGCTAACCTTTTCAAGTGGTTAGTGATAATTATTGTTTATATTTCCAGAGCAGCGTTAGCGTGGTGTGGGATTGTTTACATCGTGTCGTTTATATTTTCGTTATCGCTAAGAGGAATGCGGTAACTCAGAATTTTAACTGCATAGACTCTAATGCAATCTCTTTATCGACTACGGCATCTTAATCATGGCTGTGGGATTTTGTATATGTAACTCTCTCTTATTATGTTTCAGATTAAGACCAAGAAATAGAAAAATTAGGTGATAATGTAAACGCGACTAGAGAAGGAATAATGTCGAGATCATTTCTGGATATTGACGGAATTGAGGAAAATTTAGAGTTAGACCACTAAATTAAAAAGTTAATTGATATTGTAGTCGCGGCTTGAGAAAGAATTATGTCGAGATCAATTCTGCATACCGACGAAATCGGGGAACATTTTATAGGTTTGAATAAATTAAAAGAAATCAAAATAAATATTTTTGGAAAAGATAATTCAAATATTTTCATAATTCAAATAGGTATTCCTATATTTTTAGATAAAGAATTTCCAACTTACTTTTATTAATAGCTTTTCAAATAAAACTATAATTTACAATATAGATGAACAAAAAGTAGACTAATGAATATAAAACAAAAAATTATGTAGAAGAAATAAATAAAGGTCTTTTACTTGGTATAAATTTTGAAAACACTTTAGAACCTAATTGTAATGAAAAGAAAACATACCATTTTTACAAAAACTTCATTGTTGATTTCAAGAAATATACTGTAACCAGTGACGTCTTTAGGCATGGGTCCGGTGGCCCAGGGCCCCATTATATTGGGGGCCCCGAACCAATGCAGTTCAATTTGCGATTTCACTTATTCATTTATTTCAAATTGTAAGCATTGCAGTTACAATAAATGTGTACAAACTCACATAATTTATACACGAGTCCATTACTATCACAATAATTGAAAGGGATGTAAGTATATTTGTAAGTTTCTTAGGCATCAGGACCACTCACGTTAACGTTAAACAAGAGGATACAAAAACTATAATAAGAGATAGAATCCATGATTAAATAATATATGAGTGCATATTATATTTTAAATTGGAGTCGATAGCATTATAGCTTTTGAAAAAACGTACATATATGTATTAGGGTGGCTCTTATTTTTGAAATTCTTTCAATCCCCTCCACCTAAAAGAGAGCAAAATTAACGTTAACGTGTACCGGCAAGCACTTGAAATTTCCCATACAAAATACATGGAGATTTCTCAGTCTTTTACTCAAAATTTCGGTAGAAGTGTGAAACTGAATGGTTTATATATTTTTTTTATTCGAAAATTACTATCTTATTTTCATCCTATTTCACTCCATAAGTAGCATTTTTTTTTAAAATAACCTTTCTAACACAAACAGTATTTTTTTAAATCGGATATCTCTTTTTTGTGTTTACCCCACTTTACTCATTAAATATTATTTTTTTTTAAATGTCCCTAAAGCAAAACACTTAAAATCACCTTTCAAACAAAACGAATCGGATACCACTTTGCATTTTTACCCCACTGCACCCTATAAATACCAAAATTTAAAAAAAAACACCCCTTAAGCCATCCACATACGAAAATAATTTCATAAATTTGATCTTTTTTCAATTTGTACCCTATTTTACTCTATAAATAACAAAATGTTAAAAGGAATATCCATAGAGCCATTTCTTAAGAAAGACCTTGGAAAAAAAAAAAGTTGAAATCGGACAATTTTTTATTTTTACCCCATTTCACCCTACAAATTTCAAAATTAAAAAAAATATCCTTGAAGTCATTTCCTAAGAATAACCTTCCAAACTCAGGTAGAGTTTTTTAAAAACATATACGTCTTTTTCATTTTACCCCATTTCACCCTACAAAGTGAATTTAGTTCCGATATTTGTATAGTTATTCTGCTATTCGGGGCGGAGAAGAATCCAACAATACAAAGATCAATAAAATCGGTCCAGCCGTTCTAGTAACCAAACTGACTTTGTTTTATATATGTATTTAAGATTTAGTTTTAAATACCTCTATGTGTAATAATCTTGTGATTAAAAGTTCCTCTTGTTTAATAAAATAACATTTGTATTTTCTTTATTTTTAATCGTACTTTTCCAATATTTTTAGCACAACAGCATATTCAGAAAAACTAATCAAGTACTAAGTTAAAAAAAAAAATTAACCGAAATTTAACAAAACAAAATTTGTATAAAAAAATTTCCTTAAGGGGCCCCCATACCTTCAAGGGTCCAGGGCCCCCAAATGTCTAAGGACGCCCCTGATTGTAACTTTAAATAATATAAGTTATTATAATAAAATGCAAATGTTTAATCATAGAATTGTAATTCAACCAAATTTAATTATATTTTTTTCGTGTCCAACGTAACTCGCGTGGTATGTCGTTTTTTGAATAGATAGTACTATCAATAAAATTGACAATGGTTTGACAATCTCAAAAGCTTTCTATTGGGTGAACAGAATGGAGGGCTGATATCAACTACAACAAATGTGTAGTCGAAATTGCGAAGTAGTTAAAATGTTCCCTCCATTAGCAGTAAGAAGTGTGATATCTACGAGATCACGGGGAGTCGGATAAAATTTCCTAGTTATAATTGAAACATAATAAATGGACTACGTGAAAAATTCTCTACTTCTCGCTTTACTTCCATGTTTTCTATAGTACCAACAAATGCTTTCACTTTCTGGACGTTGTCGACTTGGAGTTTTAAATCGTGAATTAGCACGTCCGTGTGAAAAACAACGACGCCTACGGAAAATGTTTCAGTCAATCTCAAGTCTCTCGATACGCTGTAGTAATTCGCTGTAAAAGTTTTCGTCAAGTCGACTTGTTTTTTTTTTGTACATGAAAAGAGACAAACTATTTATTAATGTTATTAATAAATAACAATAATATTGGCGATACAAAAACAATAATAATAATAACAAGGCAGCATACTTGAAGGCGCTTAGAAAAATGCTGATGCTCCAAATGCATTTGATAAACAAAAACAACCCATTTTCGATCTGTGACGTCAGTGGTCTTAAGCGGCGGAATGCGTAGTGCATACGGCTTCTAAGACTGAGCAAATCCGATATCGTGGGTCCGATCCCTATGGTGGGTATGTAGAACGTTTTTATATGATATGACTGATGATAGGCGGCTTGGCACCCCTTGAAACAGCTGTATCTCTAGCCAAATAAACGAGTTATAAATTAATTCGTAAACGAATTGGTGGTAGCACCTTCAAGTTGTTGTTGTTGTTCAAAAAATTCAATGAAATTGACGGAATAAAGAATGGTCAAGTCTAATAAACTGACATTCTAGTATGAATAGCACAATAAATAGTAATAAAAATAATGATAATCATTTTCTGCTCATAATGGGAGGACCACTGCAGTCTCAAGGTGTACTGAAAAACATTTTTTCCAATAACACAAGAAAATTATCAAAAGATTCACCAGGTTAAAAATTAAAATTTCTTGTTATGGAAAGATGTGACCGTGATATGAATATGGAAAAAGTATCACCATTTTTGTTAAAAAAAAGTTATTACTCTTGCTTGTGGTGATGTTCTTAACTGCGCCAAAATAAAAAATGGAACACTTCTTATAAACACTACATATACGTATAGAGAACAAGCAAATACACTTATTAAACTTACAAACTTAGATTCAACAACTACTATAAAAATGTCTGAACATCCTACACTTAACAACACTAGTGCCCGATTTCACATTCATAGGACTTTTAAATATTTAAAAGCCCATTTAGTGTTTAAATGCGGTTTTTTGGTTTCACCAACTGCTTTTAAATTTAAAATGCTTTTAAATGCCCTTATAAACTAAAAGCTCGTTTTCGTCTCCTTAAATTTTAAAAGTGTCATTTGTGAAGTATAACGTCAGATGTCAGCCAACGAGGAAGAAAGTGGTAGATGTTATTTTCAGCTGCCAGCTGCTATAAAACCCACTCTGCCTCCCGAATCGACTCCCCCGTTCAAAAGCAAGAGTCATCCACAGACAAGGATAAGGCTCCAGCCCCATCCACAGCCGCGCCAGCAACAATGAAGGTCATCACCACCGCTCACCCAAAGAAGTTGATCAATGCTGAGAAGAAGCAACCAGATTCGCCACCAAAGTCGACATTCAAGGGAACCAGAATCATCAAAAGAAAGATAATTTGGGACCTTGACGCAACAGAGACTCAGTTCTCCTATGCCAAGCTAGTAAACCCAAGCATGCCGGCTCCCGCAAAGAAGGAAAAGACTGCCGACGCGACGCCCAAGATGACGTCTAAGAGAGTTCACTACAGTAGCAGTAGCAGCAGCATCACTTTAACCAGTTGAAAAGCCTTCAGTGACGCCGCAGAATACAATGCTGTATTGATGCCATCAGAAGATCCAAACTTCTGCCAAAGAATCGATTGTACCCTGGGAACAGTGACTTGCTGCTGTTTAATTGGCAAAGGCAGTGACAAATTTCCTTACAATACTGGCTAAATTCAGCAATCCTTTGGTAGCTGGCGTTAATGGACCCGACTCTAGTCTGGGAGTAACACTGTTACCTTTATTGGATAGGAACATACGAAACGCCTTATGCTAAAATTGGACAAATTCCTGAACGATATTTTATTTTCTTAAAAACATCAAAAATCCGTTCAACTTTTAAAACAATCACCCCAATTATGAATTTCGTATTTAGCAAAAATATACGACTTTTCTCGAACATCCTTACTATCAAAGTCACTTTGAGTCATCTTCCTTACAATTAGGAGAACGTATTTCATCGCATACCCTTGACAGTTTTTAGTTCTATTACGAAATTCGCCGACAGTCGTATTTTCTTCGTAAAAATTGTCACTTTTCTCGTTTGGTATTTTGGGTACGAGCAAAAACATTTTAATCAGGAAATGAACCGAAAAAGGGGGAGTAGCATGAGTTATGCTTTATGCATGACAAAATCGAGTTCAGTCGGTACAATCGAGTATAGGCAGTTCCTTATTTGGCTGAGCCGATTGTTTTTGATTCGATTGAATAAAATAAGAAACGGCCTATGCTCGATAGCGAACTAGCTGCACCCTCAAATTTGAAAACTTTTCACATGGATGTTCGAAGCTTCCAATTGTTGATTATAGGCAGATTTAGACAGACGAACAGCTTTACAGCTAAACTATGGATCCACAGTTAATTTTTTTGATTAAAAAAAAAAATCACAAAATACTTTCCACTAGGAATCCTTTAAGCTCATGGGATCAGAGTTATATCGGATCGAATTGTTAATAAGACTTTCCTTTGACCTTCATTACCATCTTCAAAAAAAAAAAAAACAAATTTATTGAATAAATTTCTTTTATTTAATTTTGGGAATCACATCACAATTTGAGCAAAACAAACAACATTTTTGGAGCTGAAAACAATTAAATTGTTGATACCTATCAAAAATTTGACATTTCAATATTAAAATACATACGTTGATAGGCGTTGGCTTTAAAAGGAGTCGTATTCATCGCATACGACTTTCATAATATGCGTTTCAAATACAATACGATACGAATACTTTTTGAGATACGATACGAAGTTCGAATTTCATAATTGTTGTGAATACTTCTATGGCTCTCCGAGAAACTACACTCAACGGAGTCTGCCTTATCGGGTTTTGTCAACAACGAGCATTGGTAAAGTAGATGAAGAAGCACCAAGTGCAGCAAAGCGAGTTGTATGGCTTTCTTACGAGACCTATTCAGTGTTGAAGAACCGAAGCATTGAAAATATTTTGCACAAATCAATCCTTGAGGAAGAGGAAATTTTAGTGGCGATTTTCAAAATACAAAAACAAACTAAAACGAAAATTATATAAAATCTTAGTTAGATTATAAAAACAAAACAAAAAATTACGGCGTATTGGGACTTTAACGAACACGATACGAATCTTTTTACATTCTTCGTTCTGTATTCGCTCCAAATTTTCTTGCCGGTTTGGAAGAGCCTCTTTGTGGTTGTGAATAATGAACACTGATCATTTTAAAGGATTTTAATTGATTTGTTTTAAGATCTTACGAGAAGTTGAATTTCGATTTCATGAAATTAGCTTATCGATTAGACACATTCACGATGACACAATTGAAATAAAGTTAGTCGCTTCAATTGAATAGTTTTTTCTGTTACTGTGCACCTCAAAAGAAAATAAATGACAAAACCAAGTTTAAAACTAATAACTTTTTTATTCTTTATTAAAAATTAATTAAATATAAATCAAAAACTAGAGTTGGGCTGTTTTTTTGCTTCATTTTCTTTAATTGTTAGCTCGATTTTTTTAATCTTTAATTCTAAGTCCAGGATCTCGAGCTCTTTTTCTAACTTTTGTCTCTTCAGTTCACAAATACCATCGCAGTAGTATATATTCGTAACGTCTGGAAGAAGACGGCATAAAATACTAGCATATTATGCATTTTAGCATCAAAATTATGAAAATCTAATTGGATTCTTGGTTGGAATTGTTCCAAAAGTAACATGGTTTTGGTAGTATTCTAATTGGATGGTGCATGGAATTGTATCAGAAGTTACATGGATTTATACCAACTCCAATTGGATTTTAAGTACTTGTTGCATGGAATTGTGTCAAAGGAAATATCCCAATTTTCTAACTGTATATCTGATTTGGATTGTTGGTGTCTACCAATTAGGCTCTTGGTGGATGTAAGTAAAAATGCTTCCCATAACCCAAGTGCAGTATTCTTACTGGATTTCTGACTTGGATTGTTGGTGTTTACCAATTAGGCTCTTGCTGCATGTTAGTAAAAATGCTTCCCATCAAAAATGCTTCCCATCACCCAAGTGCAGTTTTCTTGCTTGATTTTGACTTGGATTGTTGGTGTTTACCAATAAGGCTCTTGCTGGATGTTAGTAAAAATGCTTCCCATCAAATGAAAATTGTACAAGAATTTTTTTTTGTTTTACCAACTAACATACAGTCGAAGTGGTGTTATTTGAAATAACGTATTGTTTTTTTTTTATTGGATTTTCTGCTATAATTCTTTTGGAAGTGGAGTGGAGTCATTGAATAAAAATATATACTTATTTGATTGATAATAAAACATTTATTTTAGGTAATTTTCGTAAAATACAAATAATTTACTTCTCAAACAATTCTGTTAACATTTTGATCAAGCGGATTATATTCAATAATTCTGTCATGTAACATAAGACAATAAGCTGAAGTGTTTGCAGGAATATTTTTTGATGTTCTCATCTCCAAGCGTATATCAATAGGTCCCGTCTTCAAAGTCTCATTTTGATGTCTGCAATCTATAACAAAAATTGGAGCACGTGATTTAAATAGATCCCAGGAAAGTAGAGGTTCAGTGTTGTTTTTATTGTAGTAAGTTTTTTGAAAATCCGTGTACATTTTGTAAAATAAGCTATATCTGTTTCTTTCAAAAGAAATATTGAGGTCTTCATGAGGATATACATCTGAGTTTAGGTATACTTTTAGATCTGTTAGATCACAATGATCAAACATCGTAGGATCAGCAGTCAGTTTTTTATTTCTTTCAGTTTGTAGTGCAAAAACAATATATCGAGGTTTTTCTATTTGCGTTGTTGTCTTGACATCCCAGATGTGATGATCAGAGCTTGCTAACATGGGATATTCATAGAGATCCCAGTTTCGGAAAGCAATTTTCATAAAACTGTTTTTATTTATAGTTTTGTATAGATTCAATTTCATTGAATCTGATAAAGTCACGTGTGGTACTTTCCATTGTACCTTATGTAGTTTTACTTCAACATTTTCCTCAGCTGGGGAGATTAGAGCGTTTTCATCCATCCTGGCACGAGTGAGAATTAGGTCATGCCGTGCATTGGGAATGATTTTTTTTAAAATCTTCAGCGAACCCCAAAAGTTTATTCAATGGAATACAATAATTAAAATGAAATGGTTTCAAATTAAAAGGTGAATTAGGAGACCAGGATGCATTTAAAAGCATATCACTCTCATTTTTTGTCAAAGATAAATAGTTTTTGATTGTTGTTGTTATCCCAACATTTCGATTATAGTCGATTTCCTTTCCATTAAGCTCATAGCGTATTTCATCAAAAAGAAAAGCCATCGCATTGTTAACAAGTTTTGTGGTTACTATTTCTTTTCCATCTGTCTTCGATAGTGAGCCTTCAATATATAAAAAACTCTCCGAAGGAAGTACATTAAGATTTTGGTGTTGTATACAAATCTGAATGATATCATTTCGTTCAAAATTGTTTTGATATGGTGAATAAGTATGATATTCATATTTAGAAATACTTTCACAAACTTCAGGGTCTTGGAAAATGTTTAACATTTTTTTTTTTGTTTTTTTTTGATATCTATGTTTTCAAGGTTTTAAATTGTAACCTAATGACAGTAAAAAGTCCTGATTATGTTTTGTAAGGTTATGTGTTACCACAGCTGAGTTCAGAGTTTGATTGAGTAATGTATTATTTTCCGCAGCGTTTTTATAAGGAATTGTGGTGATTATATTTTCATATACAATCATGGTTCTGGTTGTAAATGTAAACGAACTGTTATTTTCTCTCCTCTAAAGTTGACTACTTTACCGTCTTGATCGATAAACTTTAAGCACAACGATGTTATTCGCTTGACGTTCACAGGTAAATAAATAACATTTCTCGGTACTTCCATGATTTTATAGCCTGGGCTTACCTTAACAGCAAATTCATGTAAAATATGTGCCGTTTGGTTATTAATATACGTTCCATCTATAATATTACATTCAATGCGTATGGCATTAACTCTATTTATATCAACGTAAAGATCTGATTCATGTAATATATTAGATTTCAAATTTTCTTGCTAAAACCTAGAAGAGATCCAATAGAATTAGGTTTAGAGAAGTCGATGTCTTCTGTGCTGTGAATTTCACATTTCAGAGTATTGTTATTTGCCTTGATTTTAATTTCACTTTTTTTTAAGCTCCTCTTTTTTTGTTAATTTCAATTAGTTTTTTTTGTATTAAATTATTTATATCTTCAATTTCATATGAACCAATAGGAAGCGATATAACATTATCACCTATATGCAGTAAGTTATTAAACTCATCAACATTTGGTATGGAGTTATATGTTTGAAAATCTATAAGCCCACAAACATACTTAGATTTCAGCACAATTGGTGGAAAATACTCAGCACTGAGAGTTGATTCATTCCCGCTCAAAGTTAGTGTTAACGACATACTGATTAAAAGACAAATGACACATTTTTGTTTCGTTCAATTCACTTTATTCATTTCTTATTTTAGTTTTTAAAAAATATTATGACATTGTTCTAATAAAAACTTTAAACATAAATGACCGCAAATAAATGTATCAAAATCTTGTTCTTGAATATAATTATAGTTAATTTGTGTACCAAGATAGCTTATTACTTCGGTTGGTGGTCTTAAATTTCCAAAACTATCAAAATACTTTATAATATTATTTTTCTGATTTCTTACATATGCTACCCAATGAGTACCATTTCCAGCTTCACTATCCAAATTTATAACTCCACACTCTTTATCTATAGAATTTTTCGGTAATGAGTCTCGCATAAAAACTCCTCTAAAATGTTGAAGATGTTTCTTTCCAAAACGCAAAATATCGTGATTGTTTAAGGGGCGCTTAGGTAGCAGTTCAATCAGTTTTTTGAATTCGGTCTGTTAAGAAAAAGACCGAGCCCATTTTTGTATGGTTGCAAGTATAACCCCTTTCCTTGAATAGCAACTGGTTCCATAGCCTTATTATGTCGTTTATTTTCTTCCAAAGTTCTTTTAGCAACACGCACATCATTGAGTGCTTTTGCAACACCAGCTGCTCCACCAGATAAAGTTCCAACAGCTGATAATCCAGCGAGAACAGGTGCTAGAAATGGAAGAAAACCACCACTCTTTGGTAGTGGAATTATTCTTGGTGTTTGAATGTGTTGTTTTTTCTTATTTTTAATAATATTTTTTGCTGCCTTTACAGCGATATTAGCCATATTATTTGTTCCACAACAATTAACGTTACTTTTGATAGCATTTCTAGCTTCATTTACTGCTTTTTTAAATATATTTGTTTTACAAGTTTTTTTTTTGTTTTGTTTATTAGTTCTTTTAGTTTTGTTTTTTTTAGTCTCTTTATTACCCATACCAAATTTTGTTTTGGCTTTCATCATGTTGGTGACTAAAAGACTGCTTAACTTTTCAGAGATTGAAGAATCGTTGGCTTTGAATCTTTTCCAAGCTTGTTCGGTTAATAATTTATCAGCTACGTGACGATCTGAGACAGAGCTACTTTTAGAATATGCAATATCATGCAAGCGACAAGACTCATCCAGTGGGTTAATTCCTTTATCTCCTCTGCGTAAACGTTCTTCTAATTTTGTCCCTGGTCCGCAATAATTATAAGTAGGAAGATGTAATTCAATTGGTAATTTATCTATAAGTGTATTCAAAAGTCCATTTCCTTTAATTGATTTTTTTTTTTTATTATAACACTGTGTTCGACCGTTATGTTCAATCATATTCTGATTTATACACCTTCCTAGTTGAAGGTTGAAACGAATATGAATGTAAGTATATAAAAATGTTATGTTTTATTGTAAAAGCTGTTAGTCAGCATTATGCGCTTCGTAAAGCAGTCAGAAGTTATTAAAGTAAAAAATTTTGATCCTAAAGTTAAAATTAAAAAGAAACATGGAACTTTATTTCCAAATAGTATTCGAGGAATTATTGTTGGTCCATCAAACTGTGGGAAAACAAATGTAATGCTAAGCATTCTTCTTGACTCCAACGGACTAAAGTTTGAAAATATTTATATTTATTCAAAATCTTTACATCAACCAAAATATCTGTACCTAAAAAAGTTGATTACATCCGTGAAAGGAATGGAGTACAATGAATTTTCAAACAATTCCGAGATAATGCCTCCATCAGACGCCAAAAATAATTCAATATTTATATTCGACGATGTAGCATGTCAGAAACAAAATAATATAAGAGACTATTTTTGCATGGGACGACATAATGGAGTAGATAGTTTTTATTTATGTCAGTCCTATACCCATATACCTAAACATTTGATTAGAGATAATGCCAACTTTATTATTCTTTTCAAACAAGACGAATTGAATTTGAAGCATATTTACAAGGATCACATAAACTCTGATATGACATTTAATCAATTCAAAGAATTGTGTTCTCATTGTTGGGCTGACAATTTTGGATTTCTAGTTATAGACAAAGAAAGCTGTATTGAAAAAGGACGTTACAAAAACAGTTTTCATAAAATTGCAATACTATAAATATACATTTAACATTCAAAAGCAACACATCACGTCAACAGCACTGTTTGTGAAAACTAGTCCTTCATATAAACTAAACAAAACAAATACTTTTTTTCTTCAGTATTCACATTTTTTTTTTTTTTTTTTTTTAATTTGTACTATACAAAATGGAGGAGAGTGTGTTAAATGATCTGATTAAAACAAAAAATGTGTTAAAAAATAAATATTTACAACTTAGAACTGGTAACATGATGAGAGAAACTGATTTGGAGAACACTTTCAGACCTATTGTTGAACCGTTGAATAAATTGGTGGAAAATATTAAAAAAGAAGAAACCCAACAGTTTGTTGATATTAAAACACCTAAACGACACAAGCTTCATTTTAAATCTTTTGATATTGACAAAGAAGAACATGAACGAGCAGGTTCACCATCAATAGAATTGGATAGTCCAGATAATACTTTTTTATTTAGTACACCAAAAACTTTTGCTACTCCTAACAAATCAACTTCTTTCAATCAACAAAAACTATTGTCAGAGTCAAATCGTGATACAGCGTATGGACCGTATTTTGATGTAAATACACAAACTATAAAACTAGGGAAATGTAACTTTACAATGAATGAAAAGAATATTATCATCGATGATGAAATTTTCACTCGAACTCCTGGACTTATTGAATTGATGCTAAAGAAAAAACCTACTAAGCATAAATATACTGCAGTTGACTTAGAACAATATGGGAAAATCCTACAAAAAACTAATGCGCATAGAATAAATCATGACAGTTCTTCTCGAATCAAAAGTAACAGAGGTGTTAAATATACTCAAATAATAAAGGAACTTGTTGCCGGTCTTAAAAATGAAAATGCTAAAACAGGAAAATCTTATTCTAATATAACTGAAATGAATTACACAAACAAAAATATTGAATATGTTTACTGGAATGATCCGAATGAAATCGTTAATAGACTACGTCTTTTAATAGCATCGAAAAATGCTGGTAACGATAACCACCAGAATGAAATCAGTTCTATAATTGAAGAACTGAAGGAATCAAATATTATATATTAGCATTATACAAAACAAAAAATCATACATATAAGCAATGAACGTTGACAAGTTTGGTAGGAACTTCAAACCTGTTCCAAAAAACAAAGGGCTCGTAGGTCCTCCAGGAATAGGATTTAAACTCCTCCCATCTGGCGACTTTGATATAGATAACAGACATTTAAACAACATTGGAAATAAACCCGTGTACCCCCACCAAGCCGTTTCCAAAGGTTATGTTGATGAGCAACTAAACCTTAAAGAAAATAGAATTAGAAACCACATTGACTCTTCTTTGAAGGAAGCAATAGCGACTATGAAACGAGAAAACGCTGATATTGATGAAAAGCGTTTCGACGAAACAATTAAAAAAAGAGTGGAGTTGATAATGAAGACGCGAGAAAACTCGGATATCGATGAAAAGCATGTCGACGACAGAATTAAAAAAAAAGTTGAGTTGATCATGAAGACTTTGTTTCCTAAAGTACCCTTTACGAATATATAAGAAAAGTAAGAGAGTGGGGATTTACATTGATGTTATTCATTTAAAAAAGTAAAGTAAAAATATTAGTAAGTGATCAACATTATAACCAACAACATCTACAAAAATGGACTCAGAAATAATACTTAAAAACATTTGTGATTTTTTAAAAACTTATCGCAAAGATGTATTAGACGAACATTATCAAGAGTTTTTAAATTGTATCTCACTACTTAAGAGATTCCAAAACGCACATTACACTGAATCTATTCACGGTCATCATTATTCTAATTGTTGTTGGGCATCCAATCAATGTAAGCTAGGACCGGATACTTGCGCCTGCTATATTATTGAAAATCGTTTAGTTAGAATTAAGAAACTTATGTTACTATAAAAAAGATTAAAATAAAAGATCAAAAAAAAAAATCTATAAGTATTCTTTTTATTTTTGTTTGTTTTCACTCTTTTTAAATATGAGTAAGCGAAAGGTTGTTGAAGAGTTGCATAAAGCTGCACGTCGAAATTTTAAACGTCGTCATGTTATTATTAAAGGATATGATGATCTGTGGCAGGCTGATCTTGTTGAAATGATACCCTACAGCGGTCAAAACAATGGTTTTAATTATTTGTTAACAGTCATCGATACTTTTTCGAAGTTTGCATGGGTTATCCCAATGAAAAACAAGAAGGGTATTACTATTTCTAAAGGAATGGAAGAAATATTTACAAATTCTACTAGGACCCCAAAAAATTTGCAAACGGATGATGGCAAAGAGTTTTTTAATATAAACTTCAAAAGTTTGATGAAAAAGTATAAAATTAATCACTACTCCACATTCAGCACTTTGAAGGCTTCAATTATTGAAAGATTTAATAGAACTTTCAAAGAAAAAATGTGGAAAGAATTTAGTTTCAATGGTAGCTATAAGTGGAGACATATTTATAAGAAATTACTTTATGAGTACAATCATTCTTTCCACCGAACAATTAAACGTGCACCTGCAGATGTTAACAAAAATAATTCAAAGTCTTTATTATCCTTTTTCATAAATAACAAAGAAGGAACAAGTAAACGAAAATTTAAGATTGGTGACGAAGTAAGGATCAGCAAGTATAAACATGCATTCGAAAAAGGTTATTCACCCAACTGGACAACTGAAGTTTTTAAAATAAGAAAAGTTCAATCAACAAAACCTAATACATATCTTCTTGAAGACTATGAAGGAAAACCAGTACAAGGAGGGTTTTACGAGTCAGAACTTATGAAAACTAGATGTCCAGATGTATTTCTAGTTGAAAAAGTTCTAAATACAAGAGGGAATAAGGTGTACGTAAAATGGTTGGGTTTCCCCCCAGAACATAACTCATGGATCGATAAAAACCAAATTCTGTAAAATTAGAAAGTAATGAAAGAAATAAATTTGATTTAAAAACATTTAATTTTGTTTCTTTTTTTTTCTTTTAAATGAATCTAATATTACTATAAATGACTGATAATGATAAAATTAAATATACAAATTATTTTAATTTTGTAAATTTCAGCTCGTAAGTTGATCCAAGTTGACGTCTTTTTTCGAAGACATATGAACCTCCACCAATTACTGCTATACTATCTGATGTAAGTTTTGAATACCTTGACGGAAGAAAAACCTGCAAATAAAAAAAAAAATAAAATAAATTACAAACGAAAGCAGAAAAAAGTTTTTAGTTTACCGTATATTCTCCTATATCTGCTATGAGTCGTTCACCCCATCGTGTTGTAACCTTTCGCAGTGCGTAAATGTTGTATTTGTGCTCCATTTCCAATTCATTTAACTTTTTAGACGGTTTAAAGCTACTGCTACTGCTTAAAGAGTTTGCCTCTATTGCTGCTAAGTCATCTGAAGTGAAAATGGTATATTCTAGCTCCTCGAAATTCATGTTTAAACTTCTTAATTTCTTTTGGTCAACTGTGATCAACAGCACTAAATAGTTTTTCTTTTATAGAAGTATCCCCACTTTTTTTTAGACTTTCCTAGATCATTCACAATTGTTTTTGATTTTTTCATGTTCATTCATGTTAGCTAATAATAATATATGGGACTATAGTGCAACCCTCCAAAAGGTTGTTAACAATGAAATTATTATTCAACGTAGTTTATTTTGAGTATTTGAATGGACGTTTGGAAAGGGTTTTTCCAGTTTATTTTTTTCCAGGAAGCAATAAAATTTTGTTGATAAAAATAAACCCCACAAACGTCTTTGTGAACGCAATTTCAAACGTACACGTTTTTTTTACGTTTATTACGTTTATTTTGAGGTTTTTTCTTTCACGTTTCAACAAGGTTCCTGATTTGAGGATGAGTTAATTTTTTCTACAAGAAATTGTATACATAACAAAAACTATATTGAACTTCTATCACGTTTATTTTTTTCTAGAAATCAATTAAATTTGATAAAGATAAAATAAACCCAAAACGACTTAGCGAACGTCTTTTTCTACGAAAAAACTGTACAGGAAACAAAAAAAACATTTTTTTTTTTTTTTTTTGAAATGAAAATAATTTATTTATTTATTCATGTAACGAAACGTACTCAGGTGTGCTATCTCTTGATGAAATTGGACCATACCCCAATCTCATATTTTTTAAAACGTAAGAGGGGCATAAAAACAGCCCAAAATCCTCCTTATCTAAACCAAAGCTGATGGAGTCCCCAAATTCAATCTCATAGCGATGAAATGTTAATGCTTGACCGTTTATAAAGGTGTGTGTGTCAGGGTTGCTCCGGTAGCGTTTGACATAAACGCGATCGTCCTCTGGGGGGATATATAACACAGCATGCCTAGACTGCACCAATCCTATGGGTATTATCAGATTATTACCCGCAACTCCGCATCCCACTTCCATTCGACCAATGTGAAGAGGTATCCGAACTTGGGATACTACGTTTACCAACATCCACTGGGAGTTTTGATTCAGGTTGAATCTTTCCTTTCTTTGCATTTTTGTTTTTAAAAAATTTTTTAAGATGTACGTTTAAGGTCGTGTTTGATTTTAACTAACACTTCATGATGCTCAGTCTCACCTTTATATATTTTTGTTTACAGAATAGTTCTTTTTTTTAATTTTTTTTTTTTTTTTGTATGTGAAGCAATAAATTGTATAGTTTACTGTTTTTCAATAGAAGTCAATTTTCATTTTTCGTCTCCATCAATTACTAAACAATTCAGGTCTAGGTACGGGGACAAACCTTTTAATGAAAGAGATAAACCAAGCAATAAAAAAGAAAGGATGGTTTTTTTGACTATGAGTATTGTTTGTTGTGTTATGAAAAAACTATGAAGGACAACATAAAAACCAAAAAACTTGAAAATACAAGAAAGATTTAATCTCTGTGGGTATAAGTGTCTAAGGAAGGATCAACACGTTTTTCTTCTAAGGCAATAAATTGCGTAGTTTATTGTTTTTCAATAGAAGTCAATTTTCATTTTTCGTCTCCATCAATTACTAAACAATTCAGGACTAGGTACGGGGACAAACCTTTTAATGAAAGAGATAAACCAAGTAATAAAAAAGAAAGGATGGTTTTTTTGACTATGAGTATTGTTTGTTGTGTTATGAAAAAACTATGAAGGACAACATAAAAACCAAAAAACTTGAAAATACAAGAAAGATTTAATCTCTGTGGGTATAAGTGTCTAAGGAAGGATCAACACGTTTTTCTTCTAAAGCAATAAATTGCATAGTTTATTGTTTTTCAATAGAAGTCAATATTCATTTTTCGTCTCCAACAATTACTAATTAATTCAGGTCTAGGTATGGGGACAAACCTTTTAATGAAAGTGATAAACCAAGCAATAAAAAAGAAAGGATGGTTTTTTTGACTATGAGTATTGTTTGTTGTGTTATGAAAAAACTATGAAGGACAACATAAAAACCAAAAAACTTGAAAATACAAGAAAGATTTAATCTCTGTGGGTATAAGTGTCTAAGGAAGGATCAACACGTTTTTCTTCTAAAGCAATAAATTGCATAGTTTATTGTTTTTCAATAGAAGTCAATATTCATTTTCGTCTCCAACAATTACTAATGAATTCAGGTGTAGGTGCAACGACAAACATTTTAAGTGAATTAAAGGAGAACACTTTGATATTTTCAGCTATAAAAGCAATGCAGTCAAATGAAACTGCTTATTCAGTTTATTTCTGTCGTGAACTTCGTTCTCTGAGTTTTGTAAAGAGTTTTTAATTTTTTTTTTTGAACTTAAAATCCTGAGTTTTTAATTTTGTTTTTAGAACTTAAAATCCATTTGGGACAATAGTTTTATATGAATACATTTTTATTGTGGAATAAAAAAAAACTTTAACAAAAAAGAATATACAATTTAAAGTAAAGCGAAACTATATAAGTAGTTAGACCTACTTCAAATAAAAACAGAACTAAAAAATAAAAAACAAATCAAACTGTGAAAAGTGAAACGGTTTAAGTGCTAAACAATTTCTTGAATTTAAATAAAGAATCAAGAAAACACCTAGCCGAAAAAAGAATATTTTTTGAGTTTCGTATAATTTTATAGTGAAGTGAAAAAGTCTGGTATAAGTAGTTAGACCTACTGCAAATAAAAGAACTTTAAAAAAAAAAAAAAAAAAAATCAAATTGTGAATTTAAAAAGTCAAAACAGAAACAAAAACAAAAAAATGAATAAGTCAAATTCATGCATATTTTGCAAGAAAATGTTTTCTAGTGTGAGCGTGCTAAATCGCCACATTAAAACGCACCACTTGAATATTTCGGGGTCTTGTTTACTTTGCGGGAATACTTTTGTATCGCAAACAGACCTTAAGGCTCATTTGGTGCAATGCGCTAAGAGACATCAAAATGAACAAGGGCGATTGGAAAGTAATAATTTTGAAAAACAACAACGTCAACAACCGCAGCAGCATCAGCAACAACAAAAACAACAGCAACAACAACAACAAGCACTACTTTTACAACAGCAGCAACAAATCGAACAATTGCAGAGACAAATTAAAGAACTGCAACACCAATTCCAACAACAAAAACAACCAAGTACTTCGACAGCAGATGCATTCAATTACGAGGAAGATCAACCATCAACTTCAACAGCTTCACTATCAAAAAAAATGAGAAACAAAACTTCAAATGTTGCAACGTTACAAAATGAAAACGTGATACAGTGCACATTTTGCGAAGAATACATTGCGAAGAGAATGTGGGTTCAACATCTTCGTAAGAACTCTCATAAAGAAAGAGTCCAAAAAGTATATAAAGAAAATGTTTTTGAGATAAGATCTATTCTCAAAAACAGAATAACTTCATTTTCAATCAAAAATAAAAATGAAGGTGAGCTGGACGCAAAGGTATTTCTAGAGAATAGCAAGGCAATGCTGCATGAAATACTCTATGAAAAACTTTGCGAGCATAAGTCCATCAAGTTCAATGTGGAACTTTTTGCGGAATATGTAAAAATAAATGATGAGGATATGTTGATCGAAATAAAATCAATGTCAACGGAAATGAGGTCTGTGTTTCTTGAAAACGAAATAAATCCCATAATAGATGAAATGAAGGATATCATTTTACAAAAAATGGATGAATTTCAAGAAAAAGATAGTGGCTGGACCCTCATCCGTATTAAATTGATAGAGGTCAAAATAAACAAATACCAACCATTTAAAGGTTCAAGGTATTTAACTTTACCTGCATATATCGCAAATAAAAAAGCAGTTGTCAATATACAAAACAATGATGACTATTGTTTTAAGTGGGCAATTATATCGGCATTACACAGAAATGTTGAACATAGTAGACATAGAACAACGTCATACTACCAAGTGACTGATATTTCTAGTGATATAATTGCCCTAGACAATATAATGCTTGATTTCACTGGACTGACATTTCCCTGGGAACTTACAGAAATTAAAAACTTCGAAGACCAAAACATCGTCAGTGTGAACGTCTTTGGATTTTCCGAGGGAGAAAATGGAGAAAAACCGCAAATAGAAGGTCCATATTATTTGACATCCAATGAAAAAAATGTACATATTAACCTTCTCTTCCTGATGAGTGAAAATAATTCACATTTTATATGGATAAAAAATATTAGTAGACTCATAAGTGAAGTTTTGGATAGTTCAAGAAGGGAACTATTATTTTGTAATAGTTGTTTGCAACATTCTTATAATGAGGAATCTTTTAGATTACACAAGCAAGAGTGTAAAAAGATTGTTACCTCAATGCCATCTGAGGCAAATAAAATTATAAAATTTACAAGTTATGAAAAGATGTTGAAAGTTCCCTTCGTAACTTATGCAGATTTTGAATGCATCCTGAAGCCGAGTAATACCTGTCTGCCCGATCCTGATAAGTCATCAACAACAACAATACAGGAGCATGTGCCGTGCGCATTTTCATATTATATGAAATGTGATTTTGATGAATCCGAAGATGTTATGAGAACATTTATAGGTAAATAACAAAGAATTAAAAAAAAGTTACTTTTATAAATAAATGAAAAAATATGCAACTCTATCTATATTTTATTTTATTTTGTTTTTTGTACTAATTTTTGTTTTTATTCATAGGAGAAGATTGTGCCAACGAGTTCGTCAAAAGCTTGACAAGAGATGTCTTGGATAAATTTGAGAAGCACATAAAAACAGTGACACCAATGAAGCCTCTGGAACCTTATCAAGAACGATATTTCCAGCGTGCAACGATGTGCTCGATTTGCGGCGATAAAATCAACTCTTGGGAGATAAAAGTAAGGGACCACTGTCACTTAACGGGTAACTATCGTGGTGCTGCACATAATAAATGTAACCTTAATTTTAAGCTTCCAAAGTTTTTCCCTATTTTGTTGCATAATTTGTCTGGGTATGATTCCCATCTATTCTTCAAATCACTTCGAGAAATCGATGGTGACATACGAGTTATAGCTTTGAATAAAGAGAAATATGTCTCTATTTCAAAGCGAATTCAAATAGATGAGAAAAATACCGTAGAACTTAGATTTTTAGACTCTTTTCGTTTTTTGAGTGAAAGTATTGATAGTTTGGCACAAAATCTGTTGCCTGTTGATTACAAAATCACTGAAAAATGTTTTAAAACACCCCGTAATTTAGAACTTGTAAAAAGAAAAGGAGTTTTTCCTTATGATTTTGTAGATTCTTGGCATAAACTAAATGCTACCTGCCTTCCTCAGAGAGCTCAGTTCTTCAATAAATTAACTAACGAAGAATGCTCAATAGAGGACTATGAGTTGGCTTTAGATGTTTGGAATCATTTCCAATGTAAAAATTTAAAAGATTATATGGAAATATATCTTAAAAGTGATGTTGTGTTGCTTGCTGATATTTTTGAAAACTTCAGAAAGAATTGCAAGCACGCCTATAAATTGGATCCGGCTCATTATTACACTGCACCTGGTTTATCCTGGGATGCAATGTTAAAAATGACTAAAGTTGAGTTAGAACTCTTAACGGATATTGAGAAGTATAACTTCTTCCAAAAAGGAATTCGCGGAGGCTTGACCCAATGCAGCCACAGATACTCAAAAGCCAATAATAAATTTATTGAAACTTATGATTCCCAAAAAGCATCTTCATATTTAATATATTTGGATGCTAATAACTTATACGGTTGGGCAATGTCACAAAAACTTCCTTGTGGTGGTTTTGAGTGGGAAGATCCTAACATATTTTCATTGGATTTTATTAATAATATCAATGCTAATGATGTGGGATATGTCTTAGAAGTTGATTTAGAGTATCCCCATACTCTACATGAACTACATAATGACCTGCCATTTTGTCCAGAAAACATTTCAACACCAGGATCAAAGTCAAAAAAGTTGGTGGCTAGTTTTTTACCCAAACTCAATTATGTTATTCATATTGAGACTCTAAAACAATCGTTGAAGCATGGATTACTTTTAAAGAAAGTCCACCGTGTGATGAGTTTCAAACAATCTAATTGGCTTGAACAATATATTTCCGTCAATACAAAAAAAAGGCAAGAAACTCGAATTGAATGCCAAAAAAAGTTTTACAAGCACATGAATCTTTGCATTTATGGTAAGACGATGGAAAATGTTGAGAAGCGAACAGATGTGAGAATTGTCACACGGTGGGAAAATCGAAGGCAATCATTGGGTGCTAGGGGTTTAATTGCTAAACCGAATTTCCACAGTTCATTGCAATTTGTGAATGAAGATATTAAAAATGACACCCCATTGCTCGCTATACAGTTGAAAAAATGTAAAGTGACTTTAAATAAGCCCATTTACTTAGGTTTTGCTGTGCTTGAGCTATCCAAATATTCGATGTATGATTTTCATTATGACTATATAAAACCAAAATATAATGAAAAAGTTGTTCTTAATTATATGGATACTGATTCATTCATATACACAATAAATTCTGAAGACTTTTATTCAGATATTTTGGGTGATATACCTTCCAGATTTGATACATCTGACTTTGATCCTGATAATGTGCATAACATTCCTCTGCTTAATAAAAAAGTTTTAGGAATGTTTAAAGATGAAACAGCAGGCAACAAAATGTTGGAATTCGTAGGGCTTAGAGCGAAAATGTATTCCTTCACTGTGCAGAATCAAAAATCAGTTCAAAAAGCGAAAGGAGTCAAAAAATCAGTAACGAAAAGATTAAGAATAGATGACTACAAGAGATGTTTATTCAATAAAACGGATAAGTATGAAAGTATGCTTACTTTTAGAAGCAGGTTGCATACAATTTATACGGAAAATTTGAATAAACTTGCCTTCAGTCATAAAGACACAAAAAGATATATTTGTGCAGATAATATTAGTACTCTTGCCTGGGGGCATAAAAATATACCCGAAAATGTTCCTTAAATTAAGAAAAAAAATGTAAATTTTAGCTATTAATTAATAATAATATAAAATTGTATATTCTTTATTTTTAACTTATTTGTAAGAAAAAAAAAATAAAAAAAATTGTTTTAGTTGATTTATAAAATAAAATGAATACAAAGAAAAAATAACAAAAATTAAAAAAAGTATATATTTTTATTCAATGACTCCACTCCACTTCCAAAAGAATTACAGCAGAAAATCCAATAAAAAAAAAAACAATACGTTATTTCAAATAACACCACTTCGACTGTATGTTAGTTGGTAAAACAAAAAAAAATTCTTGTACAATTTTCATTTGATGGGAAGCATTTTTACTAACATCCAGCAAGAGCCTTATTGGTAAACACCAACAATCCAAGTCAAAATCAAGCAAGAAAACTGCACTTGGGTGATGGGAAGCATTTTTGATGGGAAGCATTTTTACTAACATCCAGCAAGAGCCTTATAGGTAAACACCAACAATCCAAGTCAAAATCAAGCAAGAAAACTGCACTTGGGTGATGGGAAGCATTTTTGATGGGAAGCATTTTTACTAACATGCAGCAAGAGCCTAATTGGTAAACACCAACAATCCAAGTCAGAAATCCAGTAAGAATACTGCACTTGGGTTATGGGAAGCATTTTTACTTACATCCACCAAGAGCCTAATTGGTAGACACCAACAATCCAAATCAGATATACAGTTAGAAAATTGGGATATTTCCTTTGACACAATTCCATGCAACAAGTACTTAAAATCCAATTGGAGTTGGTATAAATCCATGTAACTTCTGATACAATTCCATGCACCATCCAATTAGAATACTACCAAAACCATGTTACTTTTGGAACAATTCCAACCAAGAATCCAATTAGATTTTCATAATTTTGATGCTAAAATGCATAATATGCTAGTATTTTATGCCGTCTTCTTCCAGACGTTACGAATATATACTACTCATCGCATTTGTGAATATTCATTTGAGGCTTTTTATTTCTCAATGATTTATCCTTTGTATTTTGAATAATTTCGATCGTGCCAATAATAAAGGTGCAACTGGTGTTGATGGAGTATTAGTTAATTCAACTTTATTATTACTGTCCTTCTCTGGAGAAATTGTAATTATGTGGTAACTGTCCAGAAACTCTTCATCAACAAAACTTATTTCCGTGTCATTCTTTTTTGGGAAGTCCGAGTTGGAATCGTAGCAGTTCTCTTCCGGAGTAAACTGGAAACCTCCCATGCCAGCAACTTTTTCTTCGAGGCAGGTCAGTGACCACCTCCAGTTTTGTAAACTTCAACCTGTATAAAATTCAAATAGCATCAAACAAATTTTGCTTTTGTATTTCATTATGTTTACTCACCTTATGAGAAGACATTTTCTTTTTAGTTTTATGTTTTAAAGCTTCGTAAGTGCTCCTTAGCTGCTCTGCGCTATCTTTTCCCAAGTTTTATTTTTTTCTGCCACTGTGACTCCATCTGTCGCTTTGTTTTCAATTACTTTTTTTATAATTTGCCACAATATCAACAAGACCATTTTTTTCCTCTTCGGTGTAGTTTTTTCCCCGTGCTCGTTTATTCATTCTATCTGTACTCATTTTAACTTAAGCAAAAATCCGGAACAGTAATCGGAACTTTCAGGCGGCCAATGTTTCTTTGATTCTGATTTTGAAAGTGAGGTATCAGGTATACCGTTTTTTAAGCATTTCGTAGCATTTTTTTTCTACATATAATCCTTATTCACATGAATTTCGAATGTGAGAGGGAAACGACCTATATTTATA
This sequence comes from Leucozona laternaria, assembly GCA_932273885.2. Lineage (NCBI taxonomy): Eukaryota > Metazoa > Arthropoda > Insecta > Diptera > Syrphidae > Leucozona > Leucozona laternaria. The sequence continues at coordinate 141,662,032 of OW026366.1, forward strand.
TCCAGGGATGTGAGGAAAACTGAGGCAAACCAAATTTTATCTAAAATTTCACTCAAATTTCTTTTTTTTAGATTGGTGAAACTGGAAATATTTAAAGGTCTGATAAAATTTAAGAGGACTTTAGATAAAAGGGCTTTTAGTTTATTTTTATGAAATCGGGCATAAGGGTCTTGTTTATTGCTCCGATTTTACCTATTTGGAAAAAGAATATAGGTATTCTAGAAAATTTGAATGATCAGAAAGTTATTGACATAAAGCGAATGAAGTTAAAAGATAAGTCTACAGGTGTGTTAGAGGACAGTGATTTATATATTTTAGTTTTCTCTACGTCCAATATTCCGGATTCAATTGATATAGGTTACACAAGAGTGAAAACAAGACCATATATCCCTTCCCCGCTTAGATGCATGAACTGTCTGCACATTGGTCATATTGCGGTAGTTTGCAAATCTATTAAAACGTGTTCTAACTGTGGTGATAAATTCCATCTGGCCGCCAACGAAGAGAGGTGCGAAAAACCAAGTAAATGCTGTACTGTAACTGTAAAGTCTAAGTTTTTTATTATATAAAAAAATAGCAAAAAAATAGAGAAATAAAACGCAAAACCACTTTGTATGAAATCTTAAATAATTGTATATTTTAGTCATGTGACCTGGTGTATATTCCATATGTACAATCATTTCATTAATTGTTTGCCATTTAGCTCATTTGTGGACTGTGTTTGAATGATGTAAAAGGTTTGTTGTTTGATGTAAATTGTCTTTTCTCCGTAAAGTTTATACTATTGCGCTTGTAATGTCGTACATTCTCCCGTCTCGCAATGAAAAGGCTAATTCCATCCTTAAAAGTTTGGTCTCGTAGGTTTACACACGACGATACGAAAAATCGCAGCTTGGTATCACTGTTACTGTTTACATCTCTGGACACCGCATTATCGGCATGATCGGCTAATGGCTCGCCACCTGTTTATGTCGTCATCTTCTTATCTCATTCACAATGTACATGAAGAGAGACAAACTATTAATAAATGTTATTTGAAATATAAGACAAGCACAACAGACAAGCACAATAGACAAGGTCAACAATAAATTGTAAGAAAAACATGGTAAGGTAGTTGAGTTTCCCATTATTTTATTTTATGTATCTCTCGTTCCAGGTAATTGTGTCAATGAATAAATTATAGTAAGACTATAGTAAGTACAGTATATAGCTATACTGATGTAGCTGTCGTGTATGTGTTGCTAATTTTGTTGTCGCAGGTTCGTGGTAATTTGTTTTCTCGATTTCGGTTGTGCGATTTAGTTTTAATGAATTAATTAAATTCGGTGAATTCGGTAAGTGATTCATCATCGTCGGCTCGACAACCGGGGTCTGGTCCTGGCCTCCTTCAACAAGTCTCTCCACCCATCCCGGTCTCGAGCCGCCGCCATCCAGTTGCGCACCCCAAGGCTCCGGGCGTCCTGGTCTACGCCATCTCTCCAGCGCAAGCATGGTCTACCACGCTGTCGTCTACCATAGAATGTACCACAAAGAACTTTCCGAGCAGGTTCCTCTTCGCTCATGCGAGCTAGGTGCCCTGCCCACCGGAGTCTACCGAGCTTAATTTTTGTCACGATATCTGCTTCAAGGTAGATTGCGTACAATTCATGATTGTACCGTCTCCGGAATCGTCCTTCCTCACATATGGGGCCAACAATTCTCCTTAAGACTTTTCTCTCGAACGCGGCTAAGAGGTCGGAGTGCCTTTTGCTAAGCACCCAAGTCTCGGATCCATATGTGAGTACTGGCAGGACCATGGTCCTGTACAGCAGCAGTTTTGAAGTTATGGTGAGATTGCTGGATTTGAAGAGCTTTGACAGACTATAGTAGGCTCTGTTGGATTTGAGAAGCCGCCCGCGTATTTCTTCTTCTATATTGTTATCGGCTGCTACTATTGACCCAAGGTATTTAAAGGATTGCACCACTTCAAATTCGTGCTCCGCTACCTTGATTGTTTGACCAACTGTTCCTCTCGCATTCGACGCCACCATGTACTTTGTTTTACCTTCACTAATGTGCAGCCCCAGATTTTGTGCCGCCTGCTCGATCTGGATGAAGGAATCATGTACAGCTTGCTCGGTTCTTCCGATGATGTCGATGTCGTCTGCGTAAGCCAGTATCTGGCTGGACCTGTTGACGATGGTCCCTCTTGTTGCCGTGCCAGAGTCACGGATTGCTTTCTCCAACGCCAGGTTGAAAAGGAGGCAGGCCAAACCATCCCCTTGTCGGAGTCCATTAAAGATGTTGATTGGTTTGGATAGAAATCCGGCTATTTTTACTTGGCTTGTTACGTTGGTCATGGTCAACCTACATAGTCGTGTCAATTTATTTGGGATGCCGAATTCTCTCATGGCTTTGTAAAGTTCTACCCTGGCTATGCTATCGTAGGCGGCCTTAAAGTCAATAAACAGGTGGTATGTTGGGATGTTAAATTCTAGACATTTTTCCATCGCCTGCCTAAGGGTAAAGATCTGATCAGTTGTTGATTTGCCTGGAATGAAACCACACTGATATTGTCCGATGATGGTTTTAGCGTATGGGGTTATCCGGTCTTGTAGGATAGAGGAGAGTATCTTATAGGCGGTACTCAACAACGTGATACCTCTATAATTGCTGCACGTTGTGACATCTCCCTTCTTATGTATGGGGCAAATTATACCTTTTCGCCAGTCTTCTGGAATTTCTTCATGCTCCCACACGTGCACTATAATCTCATGAATTGCTTGACGTAAAGCTGGCCCACCGTGTTGAAATAGTTCGGCTGGTATACCATCGGCTCCCGGGGCTTTGTTTTTCTTTAGCCGGCCTATAGCCTTCTCAACCTCTTCTATGCTTGGTGGCGGCAACATAGGGTACTCTTCTTGAAGTAGTGGAGCCTCCACTTCTGCAGTGAGCTGACCATTTAGCAATTCATTGAAGTACACTTCCCATCGCTCCAGTATGCTTTGAGGATCGGTGATCAGATTTCCCTCTCCGTCGGTAAGTGATTGTTGAATGTTTTATGGAAAATGATGAAATTTTGAATATTCGTGTTAACGGAGTGAGCGCGCGCGCATTCGATAATTAACTTTCGCAATCGCGGTGTGTGCGTGAATTGTGAGTGCTTTTATTGCTTTATTTAATTATATATTTTCATTTATCATTGGCTTTCGATGCCTGTTTTATTAATATAAAATTAAATTAAATTCCTTGACGTCTATATACAACTTATGTATTAGTATATAACAGCCGAGAAGTAAAGTTTCCAGTTGGAATGTGTTCGACTTCCAATTTGAATTTTTTGGGAAGTTTGTTTACTTTTAATTTGAGTGAAAGTGAAAAGTGACGATAATACTCAAAACAAAACGAAATAATTCGATTATTTTAAAGTTTTGTTTATATTTCAGTTTGTGATGAAAATATTATAAATTAATTAAATCGGCGCGATGTAAATTAATATAATTATTTGTTGTTGTGAAATTTGTGATACAAATTAAAGTTTCAATTAAAACAGTGTGGTGTATTAATTGAGTAAATTTTTTTATTGTTAAATTCGCGAATTATTTCCATACATTTTTATCGATAGTGGTTGATGTTTTTTTTTGTTTTGAATTTGATTTGTGTAAATTGGTTTGAATTAAGTTTGATTTGTTTTTAAAGTTAGAAGCGTAAATATTTTAAAAAATAAATAAAATAAAATAATGCATGCTGTGTGATACTGCAGTTTTTGCATAAGATATTTCGATTTTATGAAAATTTTGGTAAGTGTGAAATATATAAATAATTAAATAGAGATGATGCGTTTTATTTTATCGTAGAATTATCTGAATCGATAAAATTATTTATAATTCTGCAGTTTCCTATGTGATGATTTTTAAGAAGTTTTAATTAAATAATTAAAATTATTATTGAGTTTTATTTTTTTTTTGTACTTGATGATTTTGTGCAATACAAATTTGATAGTCTTTGTTTTTTCTGCTGCAAGTTTGATGTGTTGTATCCTTTCTTTTGGTTATTTCAGCCAAGTTAAAACGATGGCGGTTTGTTCTGGAGCCATTTTTGACGGCAGAAGACAAATTTTCGCGATCGGGCGTTTCATATGTCCAGTTGGTGTTTTGACTGTGACTACACGTACTAGTCCGTCCGATCCTGCGTGGGTGCTTTCTATTCGCGCCAGATTCCAGTACGTCGGTGGAATTCGCTCGTCTTTTAGTAGACTAAATATCTCCGATCTTTGGCATCTTGGATTTTTATCCGTTTTGGACGCTGCTGAAGCCTTGCGAGGTATTCGGAACTCCATTTCCAGAATCCTTCCGCCAGCGCTTGAACACGTTTCCACCAGTCGATGTGCGTTACATTTTCGTTGGTTTCGCCTTGAGGCACGGCGTATAATGATTCGCCGACTAAGAAGTGCGCAGGGGTGAGCGCGTTTAAATCGTCGAAGATGTCGGAGAGAGGGCATAGGGGCCTCGAATTCAAACACGCTTTGATCTGTGCTAGAAGCGTCGCGAACTCCTCAAAAGTTAGCTTTTCAGTTCCAACTAATCTTTTTAGATGGTACTTGATCGATCTCACACCTGCTTCTCATAATCCACCAAAGTGTGGAGAAGCAGGAGGAATAAAATGCCAATCGGTACCGTGATTTGCTCAGTTTTCCGCGATTTCCTTCCAGTCAAGGCTTGCTTCTTTTAACATCTTGGCTAGTTCGTTATTCGCGCAAACGAAATTAGTTCTGCAATCGTTGTATATTTTCTTGCAGCTTCCTCTTCTTGCAGTTAAGCGTTTGAATGCTGCTAAAAATGCTTGCGTTGTCAGATCTGACACAACTTCCAGACGTATGGCCTTCGTAGCCAAACAGATAAACACTGCAAAGTAACCTTTTAGGATTTTTGCACCCGCGCCTTCCAGGATTTTATCCGGCGTAATCGACGCCCGTATGGCTGAATGGTCGAGACATCCTAACCTTAGGAGCGTGCAAATTTGCCATAAGTTGTTGCATTTCAGATGCCCTTTGTCGGAAGCAAGAAGAGCATCTATGCAGCTGATACTTTACACTTCTTCTTATTTGACCTATCCAATATTTTTGACGAATGTAGGTTATCATTTGTTGGATGCCACCATGTTTTGCAACAAAATCGGATGTTGAGCATCGTAGGAAAGGAGGGAGTTCACTAAACGTCCCCCTACACGCAATATCCGATTAACATTGATGAATGCGTTTAACGAACGGAGGTTTTTGGGAATCTTGTTTTCTAAAATTTTTTGAATCTCGCTCTTGAGCATATCCTTTTGTGCTGCTTTGACGACGATAAGTTGCACTGCTTGTAGTTCGCTGGAGCTTAATGAGCCTGTGATAGGCCCCAACTTCGGTCAACACTTAATGATAAAGCGGTAACAGTAAGCGATGACTCGTACAACTTTGAGTAGACTCGAACAGTTGTAAATAGCCTGAAAGAAACAGGACCATTCCACCAAGCTTGTAATGACTCCAGTTCGGATAAACACACAACGCTGGAAGCCAGATCGGCTGGTTTATGAAGTGTTGCGGCATGTCCCCAGCAATCGATCAACACAAATCGCTGGATTTCTGACACCCGGTTGGAAACGAAAGTGGTCCATTGGCGGGAGTGGCTCGTATCCAGGCTAGTGCGATAGTAGAGTACGTCCAAGCATATATTTTCACCAAACAACATGGTTTGAAGAAGGTTGTAAGAACCAATTAAAGAATAGTTTTTGTTACCGTAACAAATTCCACCCTTACCTACCGAGAAGTGAAAACTGGCTTTCAGAAATGAGAGCGAAGTAACAAGGAATAGAAAAAAGGTTTAACAACACGAAAATGGAATACATACAATACTGTACAACATAACTAACTAACTCGATCACTCCAGGTGAGAGTTAAGCATATCACAGAGCTTGAAAACTCTCAGTTACCTCTTAGCGCAGCTCATCCGCTACGCGACTATGTACCATTCTCATCTACGAGATCGTAAGTCCATGGCGATACTTGTTTCTTAATTAAAAACGGGCCTACAAACTTAGGCGCTGTATAATAATTCGATGCTTCTGATAGGGTAAAGTTTCGTCGCCAAACCAATTCGTTCGGGAGGAATTGAACGTCTCTCCTACGAAGGTTATATGTTTTCCCTGCCTTCTTGGTTGCCGACTCTAACTTTTTCCCTATCTCATCCCTAAGCTTACTAAACTGTTCCCTAGTATCGTCCGTGTTATCGCCCCTAACATTCGGAATGATGGTTAAGGAATTATCTCGTCACCATTCCTCGACCAAAATTTGCGAAATACGGCGACACACCTAACACCTCATGCTGGGACCTGCGTATACTACACGCAACCTTCGCCCTATGATTTTCTGATATATACGGCCTAAGTGTCGTCATAATAATCTGGTTTATCCACTCCGCCGGATTGGCCTGCGGGTGGTAATGCGCTGTAAAATTTATTGTCGAACCATAACTATCACATAGAGATTTTAATTCCCTACTTTTGAACTGCGGACCGTTTTCACAAATAACGAATTTAGGGACCTCAAATAACAAAAAGACATTGTCTTCCAACTCTTTGCAAACAGATTTTGCAGTTGCAAACCTCAAGGGAAACAATAGAGGGAATTTCGTGAAATAATCCACGGCGGTTAAAATATAAATGAAACCTCTACTCTTTTTTGGAAGTGGACCAACTTAGTCCACGCAAATCATCTCCCAAGGATTGGTAACCTCTTTCCTCTCCGTCATCAACCCAGCCGGTTTTTCATTAATAGGTTTCACGCTTTGACAGATCTTACAATTTTTAACATATTTAGTGATATCTGACTTCATTTGTGGCCAGTAATATATATCTCCAATCCTAGTAAAAGCTTTCTTTACCAACATATGCCCTGCTAACGGATGGTCATGATTTTCAACTAAAATCTTTTTCCTATCATTCTTGGGTACTTCTAACTTCCACTCACTATAAGTGTTATGCGCGACTATATGATTCGTTTTTACAAATTTATACAATTTTCTCGCCAAGCTGGAAAAGACAATGGCTTCTTTTCTACTTCTCCTATTATTTTCTCTATCCATGGATCGTTTGTGGGTTCTGAAATCCGGGATAAAACCGGTACACTTCTAGAGAGCATATCTGGCACCACATGATCCTTACCTTTGCGGTGACCAATGTCGAACTCCAACTGCTGCAAACGTACAGCCCATCGAGCCAGCCTACCGGCTGGGTCCTTCAACTTGCTCAACCATATCAAAGAGTGATGATCGGTAAAAACCTTAAATCTAACCCCCTCTAGATATGGCCGCAACTTTTCTATTGCCCACAGAACAGCTAAGCACTCTTATTCTGTCTTCGAATAGTTCCTCTCATTCCTATTAAGTGATCTGCTCAAATAGCAAACCACCTTCTCTCCCTCCTCAAAGTCCTGTGTCAAGACAGCCCCAATCCAGAAATCAGAAGTATCTGTCTGAACGACAAATGGCTTCGAAAAATCCGGACACGTCAGGATGGGTGCAGCAACGAGACACTCTTTAGCTTTTCTAAAGCTTTCCTTACATTCCCTATTCCAATCAAGTTTCTTATTTTTTTAAAAAGGTCGGATAACGGCTTCACCAAACTAGCAAGGTTTGGGATAAATCTCCTGTTCCAGGATACCGTTCCGATAAAACTCCTAACCTGCTTAACATTCTTTGGCGATGGAATTCCTAACATACTCTCTATCTTTTCTGGGTCCATGTGTAAACCGTTTCTGTCCACAACGTAGCCCAAAAATTGTAAAGATGGCCTAACAAAATTACATTTTTTCCCTACCTACTTTTAATCCTGCTTAAATTAATCTCTTAAAAATTTTATTCAAAATTTCCATATGCTTCTCAAAAGTGTCAGTCACGATGATGATATCATCGAGATAGACGAACACGTATGGTTCTAACTCAGGACCTAAAACAGTGTCTATAAATCTTTGCCAAGTTGCAGGTGCATTATGCAACCCCAACGGCATCCTCAAAAACTGAAATAATCCCCTACCTGGAACTGTGGAAGCAGTATACTTTCTTGAATCTTTCTCAACTGGAATCTGCCAATATGCAGATTTTATATCCAGTGAGCTCAAAAACCTAGCATTATTTAATTTATCTAAGATGACCGTAATATACGGAAGGGGGTATGCATCCCTATCCGTAACCTCATTCAATTTCCTATAATCTAAACAAAACCTATACGTGCCATCTTTCTTTTTAATCATGACAATGGGAGAAGCCCATGGACTGTCAGATTTTGCTATTACCATCTTTCTTCTTAATCATGACAATGGGAGATGCCCATGGACTGTCAGATTTTGCTATTACCCCCTCTTCAAGCATCTCTTCTAACTCTTTATCTATGAAAGTCTGAAACACAGGAGACACCGGATAATACCGTTGCTTTATTCCGTCCTAATTTTGTGCTCCACCATCTTTGTGCACCCTAAGCCTTCTGGCATCTCTCTAAAAACTTCTTCCAAACACCTATCTAACTCTTTCTTCTGTGTCTCGTTTCATCGAAGCCAACGAACTTTAGTTCGAAAATGTCCATTTCCCCGATTTCAAATCCGAGACCACACCCGAAAGAGCACAAAAATCTGCTCCTAAAATCAGTTTGTGGGGAAGGCGTGGAATTTAGAGACATTCTACAAGAATTGTTTTTTCTTTAACCCCAATTGGAAGTGCAGCTACTCCTTCCACTCCAATACCTCCAGTATCCGCTAAAATTACTCTGCCTAAGTTTGTTTTCCCTAAATTTATTCCTAAATCCTTTAAAATTTCCCATCCGTCCCTACCTATTAATGTGCGTGAAGCACCTGACATATTTATACCATAAATTTCAATGCCAAGATACAGCCGTTGATCCCTAGCATTTTCTTCTAGCGTGAAATCCAAATTAATGTATGCCGACTGGTAACCAGTAGGCAACCTGTCAGAATTTAACGGAACTCTGGTCCTACTGACCCGAAAGTTCGTCTCGCGGTTCTCGAATATTGGTGGCAGTTATTTCTATTAACTCCAACCCTACCACAACCATAACAACGCCTAACAGCGGAACACCTATTGCCTTCTCTATTGCAATTATAACATCTAACTACGTGCCCTGCACTATTTGTTAAGAATGGGTTCGAAGTTTGTTGCTGTCAAACAATTTGGTTGTTTTCAGTAACAACCGAAACCTTTGGATTCTGTCCCTGTCGAACACTTTGGTTGTTCTCCGTAACAACCGAAACTGTTGAAAAATCTACACTAGGTGCGGCTCTAGCAAAGTCCTACTTCTATTATTTGGAGGGGGAACGTATGACTCGACGTTCGCTCTCAACGCTTCCAAATCTCGACTTAACTCTACTAAATCAAAAATGCAATTCGGTCTAGCCAAACCAAGTTGCGTTTGGTTGAAAGGTGTCAAATTCAGTTGGATCATTGACAGCTTCCTCCATTTTGATATTTGTTCGGAAAGCTTGCCGAACGGTTTTCCTACAAATAACTCTAAAGCGGACCTAAAAAGTTGGGCTTCCGTAACACCACGGGATTGGCGCATTTCCTCAACCCTCTCTACGAATGTGTTCACGAAGGCACCACAGCGCTCACCAGTGAACTTAACATCCCGCTTTTAAACTTGTTCTAATTTTTGCGTACTACCTGCTCTACAATTGGGTTTTCTAACTTACCACTTTCCCTAATGCCACCAGTTCTACCATCTGCCACCACTAAGCCCGTCGATGTACTGCCAGAAGTTCTCATCGACCTTGTTTGAGATTCAGCTGAACGCTGATTTTCAACCTCCAAATTGTTTTTGTGTTCATTTTTCTGTTTCTCCTCACTTCCATTGTCATCATCATCATCTTCATGAAGACATTATTATCTAAAGCAGAGCCTGCTTGCTCTTTTCTTGAAACTCATTCTCTGGTATATACCTATTTAGCCTACGTAACCCCCACTCTACTTTCGTCAGAATCTTCAAATACTCCTTTGAAGTTTCCGACTTCGGAGGATTTTCTAAAAGTTTCCCTAACTCTCCTAACTTTTTCTCAACCGCCATTTGATCCTGTTCAAAATTGAACGGATAAACGGGAGCTAAAAAAGAGAAATCAAAACTAATTGAAATTAAAAAAAAAATATTGCATCACGATGGCAACCCTATCCAGATTCCCAAAATGTTTTCTTTAAGAAAGAAATTAATCTCCTCAAATTTATAAGCAAATTTCACTTCCGTCCGTACAAAATTTCAACTAAAAAAAAAAACAGGACACCTTTTAATTCTTCGAAAAAAAACTTTTGACTCGATGTCCAAAATCGAATTGACCAATATTAATTATTCATTTAACTCGAGAGTTATAAAATGGATTCTCAGAAAAAGTGCTCTTTGTCAAAGTTCACTTAATGTTCTTTTAAAATTCGCGAAATAATATTGCAACAAATTGGCCCCAAGTTGTCGAAACCGTAAAAATGGTCTTACTTTAGTCTTACTTTAAAAATGGGTCACGAGTCCTACAATATTACAGGGATAAAACAAAAAGAAATCAAGGGCCAACCGAATACTATTTTTTTTCAATCAACACTTTTCAAACGAAATAACTAAACCCTACTTATTTTTTCGTATATCTAACTTTTCCTTCCTACCTCTTTCCTCACTTATTCGCCCCGTTCTGGCGACTCCAAATTAACAACTCCTTTTTTTCTCTAACTCCTTCTCCGAAACACTTTCAGAATAAATTCTCCACAATTTCCAAAATTTCGAAATTCTAATTTATAATTTATTTCCAACTTTTTGTATCTTTCTTTAAATTTCTCAAACTTTTTAAAACCTCTATCGGCTTAACTGGCCAGCCAAGAAGTGGTTGGTCATGCGTAGCCCATTCGTCTTCCTTGGCCGCTCTCTCACTCACACACACACATTCACACTCTCAAACAAAAGCTTTCGTTTAACTCGGCTGCGGTACCACTCCGACGTTGAGTTCCATCGAAACTCTCTATCACTCACACATTCAATGGATTCCCCAAGTTGTTGGCGTTCTCCCCAAACTTGACGAATCCTCGGCCGTATTCATATATGTTCACAATAGTCATTTTATAGAAAAGTAAATGAACTACAAAAAGTTGAAAATATTATTCTGACCATTATCTCAGCTACTCTACTCAATTTAATTTTCTGAACATGCTTCGAAGAAGGAGCCTACAATTTAGTATCAAATTTCTAAACATTTTTGAGGAAAACGAAGGAGGAAGGCAAATACTGAAAGTGAACTACCTATCTACTGTTCAGTGGACCCTTGCGCAGATTTGGGGAATAGCTTTCTTTTCTACGGTCGATGTTAGATTAAGATTAATGTCGTTTTCGTTTGGATGTTTGGAGTACTCCTTTTGCACTCCTTTTTCACTTCTACTACTCCAAAAGCCTTCGATTGGCTGTTCCGAGTAATGTTTTCGGAATGTTCTTCTGTTCCCAATTTCATAAAGGAGTAGAAAAGGAACACACAAGTTTTTCGTTGGATTACTTGTCAAAAGTGATAAATACTTGAAGAAGCCATTTTGTTAAATGGCGGCTTTGGGAGTGTGTGTGTAAACTTAGGAAAGTCGGTGTTTTCATATTCGATTGGAATTATAAAGGAGTAGAATAGACCGAAAATCCAATCGAAAACGACATAAATTTAGATTTTAGGATGGGCATATGTATATGTTTAAATAAGGAAAGTTACCTTAAGGTTGGTTTATAATTATATTGTTGCTGTGTTGTTATTTAATATCCACTAAAAGTGTATGTGTATATTTCGTTCTGTCATCGTATCTGAATGGTGTTAATTGTATTATGAGCTTCCTCACTCTCTCTATAGATGGCGTGCGAGTCTCCAGCCCATCAGCTGGTTCAACACGATCGGAACTAGTGTTACCTACTTTGTCATCCTCTCCGCGTCACCCTTAAACTCCCAGAGGACAACGGACTCAAAATGGGGGTCGAAAAGTAGGAATGGTTGGGATGAAGGGGAAAACAGATATCAAGGGTTAGACCATGACCAAACAGCATGGTCAGAAGAAGGTTTTAAGAACCAATTAAAGAATGGTTTTTGTTACCGTAACAAATTCCGCCCATACCTAGAGGAGCGAAAACTGGCTTTCAGAAATGAGAGCGAAGTAACAAGGAATAGAAAAAAAGGTTTAACAACACGAAAATGGAATACACACAATACTGTACAACATAACTAACTAACTCGATCACTCCAGGTGATAGTTAAGCACATCACAAAGGTTGAAAACTCTCAGTACCTCTTAGCGCAGCTAATCCGCTACGCGACTATGTACCTTTCTCGTCTACGGGAAAGTAAGTCCCTACAAACGTACAAACGTAGGTCTACAAACTTAGGCGCTAATTTCGCCGTATAATAATTCGCTGCTTCTGATAGGGTAAAGTTTCGTCACCAAACCAATTCTTTCGGGAGGAATTGAACGTCTCTCCTACGAAGGTAGGAGAAAGAAGAAGAAGAGGGAAAACATTCCCTGCCTTCTTGGTTGCCGACTCTAACTTTTTCCCTATCTCATCCCTAAGCTTCCTAAACTGTTCCCTAGTATCGTCCGTATTATCGCCCCTAACATTCGGAATGATGGTTAAGGAATTATCTCGTCACCATTCCTCGACCAAAATTTGCGAAATACGGCGACACACCTAACACCTCATGCTGGGACCTGCGTATACTACACGCAACCTTCGCCCTATGATTTTCTGATATATACGGCCTAAGTGTCGTCATAATAATCTGGTTTATCCACTCCGCCGGATTGGCCTGCGGGTGGTAATGCGCTGTAAAATTTATTGTCGAACCATAACTATCACATAGAGATTTTAATTCTCTACTTTTGAACTGCGGACCGTTTTCACAAATAACGAATTTAAGGACCTCGAATAACAAAAAGGCATTGTCTTCCAACTCTTTGCAAACAGATTTTGCAGTTGCAAACCTCAAGGGAAACAATAGAGGGAATTTCGTGAAATAATCCACGGCGGTTAAAATATAAATGAAACCTCTACTCTATTTTGGAACCAACTTAGTCCACGCAAATCATCTCCCAAGGATTGGTAACCTCTTTCCTCTCCGTCATCAACCCAGCCGGTTTTTCATTAATAGGTTTCACGCTTTGACAGATCTTACAATTTTTAACATATTTAGTGATATCTGACTTCATTTGTGGCCAGTAATATATATCTCCAATCCTAGTAAAAGCTTTCTTTACCAACATATGCCCTGCTAACGGATGGTCATGATTTTCAACTAAAATCTTTTTCCTATCATTCTTGAGTACTTCTAACTTCCACTCACTATAAGTGTTATGCGCGACTATATGATTCGTTTTTACAAATTTATACAATTTTCTCGCCAAGCTGGAAAAGACAATGGCTTCTTTTCTACTTCTCCTATTATTTTCCCTATCCATGGATCGTTTGTGGGTTCTGAAATCCGGGATAAAACCGGTACACTTCTAGAGAGCATATCTGGCACCACATGATCCTTACCTTTGCGGTGACCAATGTCGAACTCCAACTGCTGCAAACGTACAGCCCATCGAGCCAGCCTACCGGCTGGGTCCTTCAACTTGCTCAACCATATCAAAGAGTGATGATCGGTAAAAACCTTAAATCTCACCCCCTCTAGATATGGCCGCAACTTTTCTATTGCCCACAGAACAGCTAAGCACTCTTATTCTGTCTTCGAATAGTTCCTCTCATTCCTATTAAGTGATCTGCTCAAATAGCAAACCACCTTCTCTCCCTCCTCAAAGTCCTGTGTCAAGACAGCCCCAATCCAGAAATCAGAAGTATCTGTCTGAACGACAAATTGCTTCGAAAAATCCGGACACGTCAGGATGGGTGCAGCAACGAGACACTCTTTAGCTTTTCTAAAGCTTTCCTTACATTCCCTATTCCAATCAAGTTTCTTATTTTTTTAAAAAGGTCGGATAACGGCTTCACCAAACTAGCAAGGTTTGGGATAAATCTCCTGTACCAGGATACCGTTCCGATAAAACTCCTAACCTGCTTAACATTCTTTGGCGATGGAATTCCTAACATACTCTCTATCTTTTCTGGGTCCATGTGTAAACCGTTTCTGTCCACAACATAGCCCAAAAATTGTAAAGATGGCCTAACAAAATTACATTTTTTCCCTACCTACTTTTAATCCTGCTTAAATTAATCTCTTAAAAATTTTATTCAAAATTTCCATATGCTTCTCAAAAGTGTCAGTCACGATGATGATATCATCGAGATAGACGAACACGTATGGTTCTAACTCAGGACCTAAAACAGTGTCTATAAATCTTTGCCAAGTTGCAGGTGCATTATGCAACCCGAACGGCATCCCCAAAAACTGAAATAATCCCCTACCTGGAACTGTGGAAGCAGTATACTTTCTTGAATCTTTCTCAACTGGAATCTGCCAATATGCAGATTTTATATCCAGTGAGCTCAAAAACCTAGCATTATATAATTTATCTAAGATGACCGTAATATACGGAAGGGGGTATGCATCCCTATCCGTAACCTCATTCAATTTCCTATAATCTAAACAAAACCTATACGTGCCATCTTTCTTTTTAATCATGACAATGGGAGAAGCCCATGGACTGTCAGATTTTGCTATTACCATCTTTCTTCTTAATCATGACAATGGGAGAAGCCCATGGACTGTCGGATTTTGCTATTACCCCCTCTTCAAGCATCTCTTCTAACTCTTTATCTATGAAAGTCTGAACCACAGGAGACACCGGATAATACCGTTGCTTTATTCCGTCCTAATTTTGTGCTCCACCATCTTTGTGCACCCTAAGCCTTCTGGCATCTCTCTAAAAACTTCTTCTAAACACCTATCTAACTCTTTCTTCTGTGTCTCGTTCAATTCCGTTAAGTGATCCGCCACGGACATCGAAGCCAACGAACTTTAGTTCGAAAATGTCCATTTCCCCGATTTCAAATCCGGGACCACACCCGAAAGAGCCCAAAAATCTGCTCCTAAAATCAGTTTGTGGGGAAGGCGTGGAATTTAGAGACATTCTACAAGAATTGTTTTTTCTTTAACCCCAATTGGAAGTGCAGCTACTCCTTCCACTCCAATACCTCCAGCATCCGCTAAAATTACTCTGCCTAAGTTTGTTTTCCCTAAATTTATTCCTAAATCCTTTATAATTTCCCATCCGTCCCTACCTATTAATGTGCGTGAAGCACCTGACATATTTATACCATAAATTTCAATGCCAAGATACAGCCGTTGATCCCTAGCGTTTTCTTCTAGCGTGAAATCCAAATTAATGTATGCCGACTGGTAACCAGTAGGCAACCTGTCAGAATTTAACGGAACTCTCGTCCTACTGACCCGAAAGTTCGTCTCGCGTTTCTCGAATATTGGTGGCAGTTATTTCTATTAACTCCAACCCTACCACAACCATAACAACGCCTAACAGCGGAACACCTATTGCCTTCTCTATTGCAATTATAACAGCTAACTACGTGCCCTGCACTATTTGTTAAGAATGGGTTCGAAGTTTGTTGCTGTCAAACAATTTGGTTGTTTTCAGTAACAACCGAAACTGTTGGATTCTGTCCCTGTCGAACACTTTGGTTGTTCTCCGTAACAACCGAAACTGTTGGAAAATCTACACTAGGTGCGGCTCTAGCAAAGTCCTACTTCTATTATTTGGAGGGGGAACGTATGACTCGACGTTCGCTCTCACCGCTTCCAAATCTCGACCTAACTCTACTAAATCAGAAATGCAATTTGGTCTAGCCAAAGCAAGTTGCGTTTGGTAGAAAGGTGTGAAGTTCCGTTGGATCATTGACAGCTTCCTCCATTCTGATATTTGTTCGGAAAGCCTGCCGAACAAATTCTGCATCGTAGCCAAATAGAGGCCAATTGAATCGTCTCTCCATTGTGTGCGATGCCTAATCTCTTCTAATAACGAATCGTCGTAATTCGGTGGCAAGAACTCCAGTTCCAATTCCCTGACGAGTTCTAGATACGAATTAATAGAAAGCCAAACTGACCTAGACCATATCAACGGTTTTCCTACAATTAACTCTAACGCGGACCTAAAAAGTTGGGCTTCCGTAACACCACGGGATTGGCGCATTTCCTCAACCCTCTCTGCGAATGCGTTCACGAAGGCACCACAGCGGTCACCAGTGAACTTAACATCCCACTTTTAAACTTGTTCTAATTTTTGCGTACTACCTGCTCTACAATTGGGTTTTCTAACTTACCACTTTCCCTAATGCCACCAGTTCTACCATCTGCCACCACTAAGCCCGTCGATGTACTGGCAGAAGTTCTCATCGACCTTGTTTGAGATTCAGCTGAACGCTGATTTTCAACCTCCAAATTGTTTTTGTGTTCATTTTTCTGTTCCTCCTCACTTCCATTGTCATCATCATCATCTGCATGAAGACATTATTTTCTAAAGCAGAGCCTGCTTGCTCTTTTCTTGAAACTCATTCTCTGGTATATACCTATTTAGCCTACGTAACCCCCACTCTACTTTCGTCAGAATCTTCAAATACTCCTTTGAAGTTTCCGACTTCGGAGGATTTTCTAAAAGTTTCCCTAACTCTCCTAACTTTTTCTCAACCGCCATTTGATCCTGTTCAAAATTGAACGGATAAACGGGAGCTAAAAAAGAGAAATCAAAACTAATTGAAATTAAAAAAAAAATATTGCATCACGATGGCAACCCTATCCAGATTCCCAAAATGTTTTCTTTAAGAAAGAAATTAATCTCCTCAAATTTATAAGCAAATTTCACTTCCGTCCGTACAAAATTTCAACTAAAAAAAAAACATTCAGAACACCTTTTAATTCTTCGAAAAAAAACTTTTGACTCGATGTCCAAAATCGAATTGACCAATATTAATTATTCATTTAACTCGAGAGTTATAAAATGGATTCTCAGAAAAAGTGCTCTTTGTCAAAGTTCACTTAATGTTCTTTTAAAATTCGCGAAATAATATTGCAACAAATTGGCCCCAAGTTGTCGAAACCGTAAAAATGGTCTTACTTTAGTCTTACTTTAAAAATGGGTCACGAGTCCTACAATATTACAGGGATAAAACAAAAAGAAATCAAGGGCCAACCGAATACTATTTTTTTCAATCAACACTTATCAAACGAAATAACTAAACACTCTACTTATTTTTTCGTATATCTAACTTTTCCTTCCTACCTCTTTCCTCACTTATTCGCCCCGTTCTGGCGACTCCAAATTAACAACTCCTTTTTTTCTCTAACTCCTTCTCCGAAACACTTTCAGAATAAATTCTCCACAATTTCCAAAATTTCGAAATTCTAATTTAATAATAATAATAATAATTTATTTCCAACTTTTTGTATCTTCCTTTAAATTTCTCAAACTTTTTAAAACCTCTATCGGCTTAACTGGCCAGCCAAGAAGTGGTTGGTCATGCGTAGCCCATTCGTCTTCCTTGGCCGCTCTCTCACTCACACACACACATTCACACTCTCAAACAAAAGCTTTCGTTTAACTCGGCTGCGGTACCACTCCGACGTTGAGTTCCATCGAAACTCTCTATCACTCACACATTCAATGGATTCCCCAAGTTGTTGGCGTTCTCCCCAAACTTGACGAATCCTCGGCCGTATTCATATATGTTCACAATAGTCATTTTATAGAAAAGTAAATGAACTACAAAAAGTTGAAAATATTATTCTGACCATTATCTCAGCTACTCTACTCAATTTAATTTCCTAACATGCTTCGAAGAAGGAGCCTACAATTTAGTATCAAATTTCTAAACATTTTTGAGGAAAACGAAGGAGGAAGGCAAATACTGAAAGTGAACTACCTATCTACTGTTCAGTGGACCCTTGTGCAGATTTGGGGAATAGCGTTCTTTTCTACGGTCGATGTTAGATTAAGATTAATGTCGTTTTCGTTTGGATGTTTGGAGTACTCCTTTTGCACTCCTTTTTCACTCCTACTACTCCAAAAGCCTTCGATTGGCTGTTCCGAGTAATGTTTTCGGAATGTTCTTCTGTTCCCAATTTCATAAAGGAGTAGAAAAGGAACACACAAGTTTTTCGTTGGATTACTTGTCAAAAGTGATAAATACTTGAAGAAGCCATTTTGTTAAATGGCGGCTTTGTTAGTGTGTGTGTAAACTTAGGAAAGTCGGTGTTTTCATATTCGATTGGAATTAAAAAGGAGTAGAATAGACCGAAAATCCAATCGAAAACGACATAAATTTAGATTTTAGGATGGGCATATGTATATGTTTAAATAAGGAAAGTTACCTTTAGGTTGGTTTATAATTATATTGTTGCTGTGTTGTTATTTAATATCCACTAAAAGTGTATGTGTATATTTCGTTCTGTCATCGTATCTGAATGGTGTTAATTGTATTATGAGCTTCCTCACTCTCTCTATAGATCGCGTGCGAGTCTCCAGCCCATCAGCTGGTTCAACACGATCGGAACTAGTGTTACCTACTTTGTCATCCTCTCCGCGTCACCCTTAAACTCCCAGAGGACAACGGACTCAAAATGGGGGTCGAAAAGTAGGAATGGTTGGGATGAAGGGGAAAACAGATATCAAGGGTTAGACCATGACCAAACAGCATGGTCAGAAGAAGGTTTTAAGAACCAATCAAAGAATGGTTGTTACCGTAACAAATTCCGCCCATACCTAGAGGAGCGAAAACTGGCTTTCAGAAATGAGAGCGAAGTAACAAGGAATAGAAAAAAAGGTTTAACAACACGAAAATGGAATACATACAATACTGTACAACATAACTAACTAACTCGATCACTCCAGGTGATAGTTAAGCACATCACAAAGCTTGAAAACTCTCAGTACCTCTTAGCGCAGCTCATCCGCTACGCGACTATGTACCTTTCTCGTCTACGGGAAAGTAAGTCCCTACAAACGTACAAACGTAGGCCTACAAACTTAGGCGCTAATTTCGCCGTATAATAATTCGCTGCTTCTGATAGGGTAAAGTTTCGTCACCAAACCAATTCTTTCGGGAGGAATTGAACGTCTCTCCTACGAAGGTAGGAGAAAGAAGAAGAAGAGGGAAAACATTCCCTGCCTTCTTGGTTGCCGACTCTAACTTTTTCCCTATCTCATCCCTAAGCTTCCTAAACTGTTCCCTAGTATCGTCCGTGTTATCGCCCCTAACATTCGGAATGATGGTTAAGGAATTATCTCGTCACCATTCCCCGACCAAAATTTGCGAAATACGGCGACACACCTAACACCTCATGCTGGGACCTGCGTATACTACACGCAACCTTCGCCCTATGATTTTCTGATATATACGGCCTAAGTGTCGTCATAATAATCTGGTTTATCCACTCCGCCGGATTGGCCTGCGGGTGGTAATGCGCTGTAAAATTTATTGTCGAACCATAACTATCACATAGAGATTTTAATTCCCTACTTTTGAACTGCGGACCGTTTTCACAAATAACGAATTTAGGGACCTCAAATAACAAAAAGACATTGTCTTCCAACTCTTTGCAAACAGATTTTGCAGTTGCAAACCTCAAGGGAAACAATAGAGGGAATTTCGTGAAATAATCCACGGCGGTTAAAATATAAATGAAACCTCTACTCTTTTTTGGAAGTGGACCAACTTAGTCCACGCAAATCATCTCCCAAGGATTGGTAACCTCTTTCCTCTCCGTCATCAACCCAGCCGGTTTTTCATTAATAGGTTTCACGCTTTGACAGATCTTACAATTTTTAACATATTTAGTGATATCTGACTTCATTTGTGGCCAGTAATATATATCTCCAATCCTAGTAAAAGCTTTCTTTACCAACATATGCCCTGCTAACGGATGGTCATGATTTTCAACTAAAATCTTTTTCCTATCATTCTTGGGTACTTCTAACTTCCACTCACTATAAGTGTTATGCGCGACTATATGATTCGTTTTTACAAATTTATACAATTTTCTCGCCAAGCTGGAAAAGACAATGGCTTCTTTTCTACTTCTCCTATTATTTTCTCTATCCATGGATCGTTTGTGGGTTCTGAAATCCGGGATAAAACCGGTACACTTCTAGAGAGCATATCTGGCACCACATGATCCTTACCTTTGCGGTGACCAATGTCGAACTCCAACTGCTGCAAACGTACAGCCCATCGAGCCAGCCTACCGGCTGGGTCCTTCAACTTGCTCAACCATATCAAAGAGTGATGATCGGTAAAAACCTTAAATCTAACCCCCTCTAGATATGGCCGCAACTTTTCTATTGCCCACAGAACAGCTAAGCACTCTTATTCTGTCTTCGAATAGTTCCTCTCATTCCTATTAAGTGATCTGCTCAAATAGCAAACCACCTTCTCTCCCTCCTCAAAGTCCTGTGTCAAGACAGCCCCAATCCAGAAATCAGAAGTATCTGTCTGAACGACAAATGGCTTCGAAAAATCCGGACACGTCAGGATGGGTGCAGCAACGAGACACTCTTTAGCTTTTCTAAAGCTTTCCTTACATTCCCTATTCCAATCAAGTTTCTTATTTTTTTAAAAAGGTCGGATAACGGCTTCACCAAACTAGCAAGGTTTGGGATAAATCTCCTGTTCCAGGATACCGTTCCGATAAAACTCCTAACCTGCTTAACATTCTTTGGCGATGGAATTCCTAACATACTCTCTATCTTTTCTGGGTCCATGTGTAAACCGTTTCTGTCCACAACGTAGCCCAAAAATTGTAAAGATGGCCTAACAAAATTACATTTTTTCCCTACCTACTTTTAATCCTGCTTAAATTAATCTCTTAAAAATTTTATTCAAAATTTCCATATGCTTCTCAAAAGTGTCAGTCACGATGATGATATCATCGAGATAGACGAACACGTATGGTTCTAACTCAGGACCTAAAACAGTGTCTATAAATCTTTGCCAAGTTGCAGGTGCATTATGCAACCCCAACGGCATCCTCAAAAACTGAAATAATCCCCTACCTGGAACTGTGGAAGCAGTATACTTTCTTGAATCTTTCTCAACTGGAATCTGCCAATATGCAGATTTTATATCCAGTGAGCTCAAAAACCTAGCATTATTTAATTTATCTAAGATGACCGTAATATACGGAAGGGGGTATGCATCCCTATCCGTAACCTCATTCAATTTCCTATAATCTAAACAAAACCTATACGTGCCATCTTTCTTTTTAATCATGACAATGGGAGAAGCCCATGGACTGTCAGATTTTGCTATTACCATCTTTCTTCTTAATCATGACAATGGGAGATGCCCATGGACTGTCAGATTTTGCTATTACCCCCTCTTCAAGCATCTCTTCTAACTCTTTATCTATGAAAGTCTGAAACACAGGAGACACCGGATAATACCGTTGCTTTATTCCGTCCTAATTTTGTGCTCCACCATCTTTGTGCACCCTAAGCCTTCTGGCATCTCTCTAAAAACTTCTTCCAAACACCTATCTAACTCTTTCTTCTGTGTCTCGTTTCATCGAAGCCAACGAACTTTAGTTCGAAAATGTCCATTTCCCCGATTTCAAATCCGGGACCACACCCGAAAGAGCACAAAAATCTGCTCCTAAAATCAGTTTGTGGGGAAGGCGTGGAATTTAGAGACATTCTACAAGAATTGTTTTTTCTTTAACCCCAATTGGAAGTGCAGCTACTCCTTCCACTCCAATACCTCCAGCATCCGCTAAAATTACTCTGCCTAAGTTTGTTTTCCCTAAATTTATTCCTTAATCCTTTAAAATTTCCCATCCGTCCCTACCTATTAATGTGCGTGAAGCACCTGACATATTTATACCATAAATTTCAATGCCAAGATACAGCCGTTTGTTGCGGTAAAATTTACCACAACAAGTTTCACCAGCCTATTCTTTATCCTTCGTCCATTTTCAGCCTTCCTTTTTCGTTGTGGCTCCAAAATACCGGTAGAGTACAGTTGAAACCTGGTTTCCATCAGCCAGAGTCCTGCTCTTAAAGTATTCTGGAAAAGCAACCAATATAGGTATCCGTGAAACAGTGTCCTGTGTGACGGGCGGTCCACAAAAACACACATACGTGCGACAGGTGGTCGGCACAAATACTTATCGTGTGACAGTTGGTCCACGTACATCATAAAAATAAACATTGTGTGACATGTCGTCCACAAAATCATCAAGTATGTGACAGTTGGTCCATACAAGGAGAAAACATGATGAACCCGACCCATGTTCAACGACATGTGTGACAACTATTTCACACCAACGTAAATTTAGTATGGCTTAATGCCCACCCTAAAGTGTCTTGAACACAAAAGTAAAATCACTTTGCGACGTGTTTCCCTTTCCCTTAAAGTCTACGGGTTTAGCTTATTTTAACTTTCGCGAAAGGCAGTGAATCCTGTCTCTTCATTTTAGTTGGAAAAGGGGGTCATCCCATCTGACAAAATGTTTTCCTCCAACTTCGTAGTCTGGGCCGGTTTGGGTTGGGGCATTGTTCGCGGTTTTAAATAATTTTTCGCTTACCTTTTTGCTTTGGAAATTGACGGGTGGGGACTGAACTTGTCCATTGAGCTACTTTTGGAAAGAGATCGCATGCGTGGCTCGATTCGACAACAGCGCACACTTCAGCAAATTGGCGGAGTGCTGCAGTTAGACTGTGACCGGATAACACACGGACAAGCGATCTGAAAGAGATAGCAATATATGGAATGGACGGCATGGACAAGCGAAGTCCTCCATTTTTGGTTGACTTTGGAAAAGGTTACAGAAGCAAGTGGTTGGGAAAAAAAAAGAAACTAAGCGAAAAATTATTCTCGATTTTTTTTTTGAGCGATTTGTTTTTTTGATCAGAAAAATTGCGTTGTGAAAAATACCAGTTCGGGGAACAAGAATCGAAAAGAAATAGAGGAGCTATTTTTTTTTGGTGTAAGGAGAGGAAAACGTTTAGTCTGAGGCGATCGAAGAAGGTTCCAGATTGGGGAACAGTGGAGGAGATAGGATTCCGCATTAAAGCTAAGTATTTCGTTGTTTGGTTTTGTCCAAAATTAGTGAAAATTGTGAGATTTTATCGGTTGGTTTTTTTGGCCAGAAAAGTGGCAAAATTTTTTACCCCGGTAAGGCCTTCGTTTCGTTTTCTTTTATTCTCCCGAAATTGCGGGACTCGCGACCGTTTTTCCATACCGTTGTCTGTTCGGGAACTTTCCCATAGTGATTTTTCCTTGTGCTCTCTGTGACACTCGATTGTTATATTTTTATTTTATTTTATCCTAATTCAAACTTTTCTTCTTTCTTTTATTTGGAAAATTGGCCCTCTGCCAATGTCCAAATCAATTGTGAACTTTTCTTGTTATCGGAAAAAAATTCTGGGTTTTCTACCTATATTTATAAAGGTTTCCCAGATACATTTCAAATAAATTTTATTAACTTCCCATTGGGAATTAAATCATTTGTGTTTCCTTCAAATATTTGAAGACGACTTTCAGCTTCCCGGTCAAGGCAAACGACCCTCAATAGTTTCCTGGCGCCCACCCTGTGCGTAAGTACGCCCCTGTATGTACCTACCTATTTTTCATTCGATTCTCTTTTTTTTTAATCAACTATTATTATCATAATTAATTCGATTTGAATCGATTACTTTTATTGTGCATAAATTCATATTCTTTAATTCGACGAACCCACCCCCAGCTGACTAGCCGGTTGGCTGCATCGTTGTTGCAATATTTGCTCTCTCTCTTATTTCTCATCTTTGGTTGATCGTTTGACAGTTCGTCAATTCGATCTATTCTTTCGCGCGTGCCGGTTGCACAATTTTATTAATCTATTTAATTCGTTTGTGTTTTATTTAATGATAATTGGATTCGTACAATCCTGAGTCGCGGTTTTTAAGTTGTTTTCGTCATCCTAATCGTCTTGTAACATTCGGTAAATAATATTGCAAAATTTGCGAAATACGGCGACACACCTAACACCTCATGCTGGGACCTGCGTATACTACACGCAACCTTCGCCCTATGATTTTCTGATATATACGGCCTAAGTGTCGTCATAATAATCTGGTTTATCAACTCCGCCGGATTGGCCTGCGGGTGGTAATGCGCTGTAAAATTTATTGTCGAACCATAACTATCACATAGAGATTTTAATTCCCTACTTTTGAACTGCGGACCGTTTTCACAAATAACGAATTTAGGGACCTCAAATAACAAAAAGACATTGTCTTCCAACTCTTTGCAAACAGATTTTGCAGTTGCAAACCTCAATGGAAACAATAGAGGGAATTTCGTGAAATAATCCACGGCGGTTAAAATATAAATGAAACCTCTACTCTATTTTGGAAGTGGACCAACTTAGTCCACGCAAATCATCTCCCAAGGATTGGTAACCTCTTTCCTCTCCGTCATCAACCCAGCCGGTTTTTCATTAATAGGTTTCACGCTTTGACAGATCTTACAATTTTTTACATATTTAGTGATATCTGACTTCATTTGTGGCCAGTAATATATATCTCCAATCCTAGTAAAAGCTTTCTTTACCAACATATGCCCTGCTAACGGATGGTCATGATTTTCAACTAAAATCTTTTTCCTATCATTCTTGGGTACTTCTAACTTCCACTCACTATTAGTGTTATGCGCGACTATATGATTCGTTTTTACAAATTTATACAATTTTCTCGCCAAGCTGGAAAAGACAATGGCTTCTTTTCTACTTCTCCTATTATTTTCCCTATCCATGGATCGTTTGTGGGTTCTGAAATCCGGGATAAAACCGGTACACTTCTAGAGAGCATATCTGGCACCACATGGTCCTTACCTTTGCGGTGACCAATGTCGAACTCCAACTGCTGCAAACGTACAGCCCATCGAGCCAGCCTACCGGCTGGGTCCTTCAACTTGCTCAACCATATCAAAGAGTGATGATCGGTAAAAACCTTAAATCTAACCCCCTCTAGATATGGCCGCAACTTTTCTATTGCCCACAGAACAGCTAAGCACTCTTATTCTGTCTTCGAATAGTTCCTCTCATTCCTATTAAGTGATCTGCTCAAATAGCAAACCACCTTCTCTCCCTCCTCAAAGTGCTGTGTCAAGACAGCCCCAATCCAGAAATCAGAAGTATCTGTCTGAACGACAAATGGCTTAGAAAAATCCGGACACGTCAGGATGGGTGCAGCAACGAGACACTCTTTAGCTTTTCTAAAGCTTTCCTTACATTCCCTATTCCAATCAAGTTTCTTATTTTTTTAAAAAGGTCGGATAACGGCTTCACCAAACTAGCAAGGTTTGGGATAAATCTCCTGTACCAGGATACCGTTCCGATAAAACTCCTAACCTGCTTAACATTCTTTGGCGATGGAATTCCTAACATACTCTCTATCTTTTCTGGGTCCATGTGTAAACCGTTTCTGTCCACAACGTAGCCCAAAAATTGTAAAGATGGCCTAACAAAATTACATTTTTTCCCTACCTACTTTTAATCCTGCTTAAATTAATCTCTTAAAAATTTTATTCAAAATTTCCATATGCTTCTCAAAAGTGTCAGTCACGATGATGATATCATCGAGATAGACGAACACGTATGGTTCTAACTCAGGACCTAAAACAGTGTCTATAAATCTTTGCCAAGTTGCAGGTGCATTATGCAACCCCAACGGCATCCTCAAAAACTGAAATAATCCCCTACCTGGAACTGTGGAAGCAGTATACTTTCTTGAATCTTTCTCAACTGGAATCTGCCAATATGCAGATTTTATATCCAGTGAGCTCAAAAACCTAGCATTATTTAATTTATCTAAGATGACCGTAATATACGGAAGGGGGTATGCATCCCTATCCGTAACCTCATTCAATTTCCTATAATCTAAACAAAACCTATACGTGCCATCTTTCTTTTTAATCATGACAATGGGAGAAGCCCATGGACTGTCAGATTTTGCTATTACCATCTTTCTTCTTAATCATGACAATGGGAGATGCCCATGGACTGTCAGATTTTGCTATTACCCCCTCTTCAAGCATCTCTTCTAACTCTTTATCTATGAAAGTCTGAAACACAGGAGACACCGGATAATACCGTTGCTTTATTCCGTCCTAATTTTGTGCTCCACCATCTTTGTGCACCCTAAGCCTTCTGGCATCTCTCTAAAAACTTCTTCCAAACACCTATCTAACTCTTTCTTCTGTGTCTCGTTTCATCGAAGCCAACGAACTTTAGTTCGAAAATGTCCATTTCCCCGATTTCAAATCCGAGACCACACCCGAAAGAGCACAAAAATCTGCTCCTAAAATCAGTTTGTGGGGAAGGCGTGGAATTTAGAGACATTCTACAAGAATTGTTTTTTCTTTAACCCCAATTGGAAGTGCAGCTACTCCTTCCACTCCAATACCTCCAGTATCCGCTAAAATTACTCTGCCTAAGTTTGTTTTCCCTAAATTTATTCCTAAATCCTTTAAAATTTCCCATCCGTCCCTACCTATTAATGTGCGTGAAGCACCTGACATATTTATACCATAAATTTCAATGCCAAGATACAGCCGTTGATCCCTAGCATTTTCTTCTAGCGTGAAATCCAAATTAATGTATGCCGACTGGTAACCAGTAGGCAACCTGTCAGAATTTAACGGAACTCTGGTCCTACTGACCCGAAAGTTCGTCTCGCGGTTCTCGAATATTGGTGGCAGTTATTTCTATTAACTCCAACCCTACCACAACCATAACAACGCCTAACAGCGGAACACCTATTGCCTTCTCTATTGCAATTATAACATCTAACTACGTGCCCTGCACTATTTGTTAAGAATGGGTTCGAAGTTTGTTGCTGTCAAACAATTTGGTTGTTTTCAGTAACAACCGAAACCTTTGGATTCTGTCCCTGTCGAACACTTTGGTTGTTCTCCGTAACAACCGAAACTGTTGAAAAATCTACACTAGGTGCGGCTCTAGCAAAGTCCTACTTCTATTATTTGGAGGGGGAACGTATGACTCGACGTTCGCTCTCAACGCTTCCAAATCTCGACCTAACTCTACTAAATCAGAAATGCAATTTGGTCTAGCCAAAGCAAGTTGCGTTTGGTAGAAAGGTGTGAAGTTCCGTCGGATCATTGACAGCTTCCTCCATTCTGATATTTGTTCGGAAAGCCTGCCGAACAAATTCTGCATCGTAGCCAAATAGAGGCCAATTGAATCGTCTCTCCATTGTGTGCGATGCCTAATCTCTTCTAATAACGAATCGTCGTAATTCGGTGGCAAGAACTCCAGTTCCAATTCCCTGACGAGTTCTAGATACGAATTTATAGAAAGCCAAACTGACCTAGACCATATCAACGGTTTTCCTACAATTAACTCTAACGCGGACCTAAAAAGTTGGGCTTCCGTAACACCACGGGATTGGCGCATTTCCTCAACCCTCTCTGCGAATGCGTTCACGAAGGCACCACAGCGCTCACCAGTGAACTTAACATCCCACTTTTAAACTTGTTCTAATTTTTGCGTACTACCTGCTCTACAATTGGGTTTTCTAACTTACCACTTTCCCTAATGCCACCAGTTCTACCATCTGCCACCACTAAGCCCGTCGATGTACTGGCAGAAGTTCTCATCGACCTTGTTTGAGATTCAGCTGAACGCTGATTTTCAACCTCCAAATTGTTTTTGTGTTCATTTTTCTGTTCCTCCTCACTTCCATTGTCATCATCATCATCTGCATGAAGACATTATTTTCTAAAGCAGAGCCTGCTTGCTCTTTTCTTGAAACTCATTCTCTGGTATATACCTATTTAGCCTACGTAACCCCCACTCTACTTTCGTCAGAATCTTCAAATACTCCTTTGAAGTTTCCGACTTCGGAGGATTTTCTAAAAGTTTCCCCAACTCTCCTAACTTTTTCTCAACCGCCATTTGATCCTGTTCAAAATTGAACGGATAAACGGGAGCTAAAAAAGAGAAATCAAAACTAATTGAAATTAAAAAAAAAATATTGCATCACGATGGCAACCCTATCCAGATTCCCAAAATGTTTTCTTTAAGAAAGAAATTAATCTCCTCAAATTTATAAGCAAATTTCACTTCCGTCCGTACAAAATTTCAACTAAAAAAAAAACATTCAGAACACCTTTTAATTCTTCTCAAAAAAACTTTTGACTCGATGTCCAAAATCGAATTGACCAATATTAATTATTCATTTAACTCGAGAGTTATAAAATGGATTCTCAGAAAAAGTGCTCTTTGTCAAAGTTCACTTAATGTTCTTTTAAAATTCGCGAAATAATATTGCAACAAATTGGCCCCAAGTTGTCGAAACCGTAAAAATGGTCTTACTTTAGTCTTACTTTAAAAATGGGTCACGAGTCCTACAATATTACAGGGATAAAACAAAAAGAAATCAAGGGCCAACCGAATACTATTTTTTTCAATCAACACTTATCAAACGAAATAACTAAACACTCTACTTATTTTTTCGTATATCTAACTTTTCCTTCCTACCTCTTTCCTCACTTATTCGCTCCGTTCTGGCGACTCCAAATTAACAACTCCTTTTTTTCTCTAACTCCTTCTCCGAAACACTTTCAGAATAAATCCTCCACAATTTCCAAAATTTCGAAATTCTAATTTAATAATAATAATAATAATTTATTTCCAACTTTTTGTATCTTCCTTTAAATTTCTCAAACTTTTTAAAACCTCTATCGGCTTAACTGGCCAGCCAAGAAGTGGTTGGTCATGCGTAGCCCATTCGTCTTCCTTGGCCGCTCTCTCACTCACACACACACATTCACACTCTCAAACAAAAGCTTTCGTTTAACTCGGCTGCGGTACCACTCCGACGTTGAGTTCCATCGAAACTCTCTATCACTCACACATTCAATGGATTCCCCAAGTTGTTGGCGTTCTCCCCAAACTTGACGAATCCTCGGCCGTATTCATATATGTTCACAATAGTCATTTTATAGAAAAGTAAATGAACTACAAAAAGTTGAAAATATTATTCTGAGCATTATCTCAGCTACTCTACTCAATTTAATTTTCTGAACATGCTTCGAAGAAGGAGCCTACAATTTAGTATCAAATTTCTAAACATTTTTGAGGAAAACGAAGGAGGAAGGCAAATACTGAAAGTGAACTACCTATCTACTGTTCAGTGCTTGTGCAGATTTGGGGAATAGCGTTCTTTTCTACGGTCGATGTTAGATTAAGATTAATGTCGTTTTCGTTTGGATGTTTGGAGTAGTCCTTTTGCACTCCTTTTTCACTCCTACTACTCCAAAAGCCTTCGATTGGCTGTTCCGAGTAATGTTTTCGGAATGTTCTTCTGTTCCCAATTTCATAAAGGAGTAGAAAAGGAACACACAAGTTTTTCGTTGGATTACTTGTCAAAAGTGATAAATACTTGAAGAAGCCATTTTGTTAAATGGCGGCTTTGTTAGTGTGTGTGTAAACTTAGGAAAGTCGGTGTTTTCATATTCGATTGGAATTAAAAAGGAGTAGAATAGACCGAAAATCCAATCGAAAACGACATAAATTTAGATTTTAGGATGGGCATATGTATATGTTTAAATAAGGAAAGTTACCTTTAGGTTGGTTTATAATTATATTGTTGCTGTGTTGTTATTTAATATCCACTAAAAGTGTATGTGTATATTTCGTTCTGTCATCGTATCTGAATGGTGTTAATTGTATTATGAGCTTCCTCACTCTCTCTATAGATGGCGTGCGAGTCTCCAGCCCATCAGCTGGTTCAACACGATCGGAACTAGTGTTACCTACTTTGTCATCCTCTCCGCGTCACCCTTAAACTCCCAGAGGACAACGGACTCAAAATGGGGGTCGAAAAGTAGGAATGGATGGGATGAAGGGGAAAACAGATATCAAGGGTTAGACCATGACCAAACAGCATGGTCAGAAGAAGGTTTTAAGAACCAATCAAAGAATGGTTTTTGTTACCGTAACAAATTCCGCCCATACCTAGAGGAGCGAAAACTGGCTTTCAGAAATGAGAGCGAAGTAACAAGGAATAGAAAAAAAGGTTTAACAACACGAAAATGGAATACATACAATACTGTACAACATAACTAACTAACTCGATCACTCCAGGTGATAGTTAAGCACATCACAAAGCTTGAAAACTCTCAGTACCTCTTAGCGCAGCTCATCCGCTACGCGACTATGTACCTTTCTCGTCTACGGGCAAGTAAGTCCCTACAAACGTACAAACGTAGGTCTACAAACTTAGGCGCTAATTTCGCCGTATAATAATTCGCTGCTTCTGATAGGGTAAAGTTTCGTCACCAAACCAATTCTTTCGGGAGGAATTGAACGTCTCTCCTACGAAGGTAGGAGAAAGAAGAAGAAGAGGGAAAACATTCCCTGCCTTCTTGGTTGCCGACTCTAACTTTTTCCCTATCTCATCCCTAAGCTTCCTAAACTGTTCCCTAGTATCGTCCGTGTTATCGCCCCTAACATTCGGAATGATGGTTAAGGAATTATCTCGTCACCATTCCTCGACCAAAATTTGCGAAATACGGCGACACACCTAACACACCACGCAACCTTCGCCCTATGATTTTCTGATATATACGGCCTAAGTGTCGTCATAATAATCTGGTTTATCCACTCCGCCGGATTGACCTGCGGGTGGTAATGCGCTGTAAAATTTATTGTCGAACCATAACTATCACATAGAGATTTTAATTCCCTACTTTTGAACTGCGGACCGTTTTCACAAATAACGAATTTAGGGACCTCAAATAACAAAAAGACATTGTCTGCCAACTCTTTGCAAACAGATTTTGCAGTTGCAAACCTCAAGGGAAACAATAGAGGGAATTTCGTGAAATAATCCACGGCGGTTAAAATATAAATGAAACCTCTACTCTATTTTGGAAGTGGACCAACTTAGTCCACGCAAATCATCTCCCAAAGGTTGGTAACCTCTTTCCTCTCCGTCATCAACCCAGCCGGTTTTTCATTAATAGGTTTCACGCTTTGACAGATCTTACAATTTTTAACATATTTAGTGATATCTGACTTCATTTGTGGCCAGTAATATATATCTCCAATCCTAGTAAAAGCTTTCTTTACCAACATATGCCCTGCTAACGGATGGTCATGATTTTCAACTAAAATCTTTTTCCTATCATTCTTGGGTACTTCTAACTTCCACTCACTATTAGTGTTATGCGCGACTATATGATTCGTTTTTACAAATTTATACAATTTTCTCGCCAAGCTGGAAAAGACAATGGCTTCTTTTCTACTTCTCCTATTATTTTCCCTATCCATGGATCGTTTGTGGGTTCTGAAATCCGGGATAAAACCGGTACACTTCTAGAGAGCATATCTGGCACCACATGCTCCTTACCTTTGCGGTGACCAATGTCGAACTCCAACTGCTGCAAACGTACAGCCCATCGAGCCAGCCAACCGGCTGGGTCCTTCAACTTGCTCAACCATATCAAAGAGTGATGATCGGTTAAAACCTTAAATCTAACCCCCTCTAGATATGGCCGCAACTTTTCTATTGCCCACAGAACAGCTAAGCACTCTTATTCTGTCTTCGAATAGTTCCTCTCATTCCTATTAAGTGATCTGCTCAAATAGCAAACCACCTTCTCTCCCTCCTCAAAGTGCTGTGTCAAGACAGCCCCAATCCAGAAATCAGAAGTATCTGTCTGAACGACAAATGGCTTAGAAAAATCCGGACACGTCAGGATGGGTGCAGCAACGAGACACTCTTTAGCTTTTCTAAAGCTTTCCTTACATTCCCTATTCCAATCAAGTTTCTTATTTTTTTAAAAAGGTCGGATAACGGCTTCACCAAACTAGCAAGGTTTGGGATAATTTTCCTGTACCAGGATACCGTTCCGATAAAACTCCTAAC
Organism: Leucozona laternaria; assembly: GCA_932273885.2. Lineage (NCBI taxonomy): Eukaryota > Metazoa > Arthropoda > Insecta > Diptera > Syrphidae > Leucozona > Leucozona laternaria. The sequence continues at coordinate 141,693,930 of OW026366.1, forward strand.
CTGCTTAACATTCTTTGGGGATGGAATTCCTAACATACTCTCTATCTTTTCTGGGTCCATGTGTAAACCGTTTCTGTCCACAACATAGCCCAAAAATTGTAAGGATGGCCTAACAAAATTACATTTTTCCTTACCTACTTTTAATCCTGCTTTAATTAATCTCTTAAAAATTTTATTCAAAATTTCCATATGCTTCTCAAAAGTGTCAGTCACGATGATGATATCATCGAGATAGACGAACACGTATGGTTCTAACTCAGGACCTAAAACAGTGTCTATAAATCTTTCCCAAGTTGCAGGTGCATTATGCAACCCGAACGGCATCCTCAAAAACTGAAATAATCCCCTACCTGGAACTGTGGAAGCAGTATACTTTCTTGAATCTTTCTCAACTGGAATCTGCCAATATGCAGATTTTATATCCAGTGAGCTCTAAAGCCTAGCATTATTTAATTTATCTAAGATGACCGTAATATACGGAAAGGGGTATGCATCCCTATCCGTAACCTCATTCAATTTCCTGTAATCTAAACAAAACCTATACGTGCCATCTTTCTTTTTAATCATGACAATGGGAGAAGCCCATGGACTGTCAGATTTTGCTATTACCATCTTTCTTCTTAATCATGACAATGGGAGAAGCCCATGGACTGTCAGATTTTGCTATTACCCCCTCTTCAAGCATCTCTTCTAACTCTTTATCTATGAAAGTCTGAAACACAGGAGACACCGGATAATACCGTTGCTTTATTCCGTCCTAAGTTTGTGCTCCACCATCTTTGTGCACCCTAAGCCTTCGGGCATCTCTCTAAAAACATCTTCCAAACACCTATCTAACTCTTTCTTCTGTGTCTCGTTCAATTCCGTTAAGTGATCCGCCATGGACATCGAAGCCAACGAACTTTAGTTCGAAAATGTCCATTTCCCCGATTTCAAATCCGGGACCACACCCGAAAGAGCCCAAAAATCTGCTCCTAAAATCAGTTTGTGGGGAAGGCGTGGAATTTAGAGACATTCTACAAGAATTGTTTTTTCTTTAACCCCAATTGGAAGTGCAGCTACTCCTTCCACTCCAATACCTCCAGCATCCGCTAAAATTACTCTGCCTAAGTTTGTTTTCCCTAAATTTATTCCTAAATCCTTTAAAATTTCCCATCCGTCCCTACCTATTAATGTGCGTGAAGCTCCTGAATCTAAAGTCCTGACATATTTATACCATAAATTTCAATGCCAAGATACAGCCGTTGATCCCTAGCATTTTCTTCTAGCGTGAAATCCAAATTAATGTATGCCGACTGGTTACCAGTAGGCAACCTGTCAGAATTCAACGGAACTCTCGTCCTACTGACCCGAAAGTTCGTCTCGCGTTTCTCGAATATTGTTGGCAGTTATTTCTATTAACTCCAACCCTACCACAACCATAACAACGCCTAACAGCGGAACACCTATTGCCTTCTCCATTGCAATTATAACACCTAACTACGTGCCCTGCACTATTTGTTAAGAATGGGTTCGAAGTTTGTTGCTGTCAAACAATTTGGTTGTTTTCAGTAACAACCGAAACTGTTGGATTCTGTCCCTGTCGAACACTTTGGTTGTTCTCCGTAACAACCGAAACTGTTGAAAAATCTACACTAGGTGCGGCTCTAGCAAAGTCCTACTTCTATTATTTGGAGGGGGAACGTATGACTCGACGTTCGCTCTCACCGCTTCCAAATCTCGACCTAACTCTACTAAATCAGAAATGCAATTTGGTCTAGCCAAAGCAAGTTGCGTTTGGTAGAAAGGTGTCAAGTTCCGTTGGATCATTGACAGCTTCCTCCATTCTGATATTTGTTCGGAAAGCCTGCCGAACAAATTCTGCATCGTAGCCAAATAGAGGCCAATTGAATCGTCTCTCCATTGTGTGCGATGCCTAATCTCTTCTAATAACGAATCGTCGTAATTCGGTGGCAAGAACTCCAGTTCCAATTCAATGACGAGTTCTAGATACGAATTAATAGAAAGCCAAACTGACCTAGACCATATCAACGGTTTTCCTACAATTAACTCTAACGCGGACCTAAAAAGTTGGGCTTCCGTAACACCACGGGATTGGCGCATTTCCTCAACCCTCTCTACGAATGTGTTCACGAAGGCACCACAGCGCTCACCAGTGAACTTAACATCCCGCTTTTAAACTTGTTCTAATTTTTGCGTACTACCTGCTCTACAATTGGGTTTTCTAACTTACCACTTTCCCTAATGCCACCAGTTCTACCATCTGCCACCACTAAGCCCGTCGATGTACTGCCAGAAGTTCTCATCGACCTTGTTTGAGATTCAGCTGAACGCTGATTTTCAACCTCCAAATTGTTTTTGTGTTCATTTTTCTGTTCCTCCTCACTTCCATTGACATCATCATCATCTTCATGAAGACATTATTATCTAAAGCAGAGCCTGCTTGCTCTTTTCTTGAAACTCATTCTCTGGTATATACCTATTTAGCCTACGTAACCCCCACTCTACTTTCGTCAGAATCTTCAAATACTCCTTTGAAGTTTCCGACTTCGGAGGATTTTCTAAAAGTTTCCCTAACTCTCCTAACTTTTTCTCAACCGCCATTTGATCCTGTTCAAAATTGAACGGATAAACGGGAGCTAAAAAAGAGAAATCAAAACTAATTGAAATTAAAAAAAAAATATTGCATCACGATGGCAACCCTATCCAGATTCCCAAAATGTTTTCTTTAAGAAAGAAATTAATCTCCTCAAATTTATAAGCAAATTTCACTTCCGTCCGTACAAAATTTCAACTAAAAAAAAAAACAGGACACCTTTTAATTCTTCGAAAAAAAACTTTTGACTCGATGTCCAAAATCGAATTGACCAATATTAATTATTCATTTAACTCGAGAGTTATAAAATGGATTCTCAGAAAAAGTGCTCTTTGTCAAAGTTCACTTAATGTTCTTTTAAAATTCGCGAAATAATATTGCAACAAATTGGCCCCAAGTTGTCGAAACCGTAAAAATGGTCTTACTTTAAAAATGGGTCACGAGTCCTACAATATTACAGGGATAAAACAAAAAGAAATCAAGGGCCAACCGAATACTATTTTTTTTCAATCAACACTTTTCAAACGAAATAACTAAACCCTACTTATTTTTTCGTATATCTAACTTTTCCTTCCTACCTCTTTCCTCACTTATTCGCCCTGTTCTGGCGACTCCAAATTAACAACTCCTTTTTTTCTCTAACTCCTTCTCCGAAACACTTTCAGAATAAATTCTCCACAATTTCCAAAATTTCGAAATTCTAATTTATAATTTATTTCCAACTTTTTGTATCTTTCTTTAAATTTCTCAAACTTTTTAAAACCTCTATCGGCTTAACTGGCCAGCCAAGAAGTGGTTGGTCATGCGTAGCCCATTCGTCTTCCTTGGCCGCTCTCTCACTCACTCACACACACACATTCACACTCTCAAACAAAACCTTTCGTTTATCTCGGCTGCGGTACCACTCCGACGTTGAGTTCCATCGAAACTCTCTATCACTCACACATTCAATGGACTCCCCAAGTTGTTGGCGTTCTCCCCAAACTTGACGAATCCTCGGCCGTATTCATATATGTTCACAATAGTCATTTTATAGAAAAGTAAATAAACTACAAAAAGTTGAAAATATTATTCTGAGCATTATCTCAGCTAGTCTACTCAATTTAATTTTCTGAACATGCTTCGAAGAAGGAGCCTACAATTTAGTATCAAATTTCTAAACATTTTTGAGGAAAAAGAAGGAGGAATAGCGATCTTTTCTACGGTCGATGTTAGATTAAGATAAATGTCGTTTTCGTTTGGATGTTTGGAGTACTCATTTTGCACTCCTTTTTCACTCCTACTACTCCAAAAGCCTTCGATTGGCTGTTCCGAGTAATGTTTTCGGAATGTTCTTCTGTTCCCAATTTCATAAAGAAGTAGAAAAGGAACACACAATTTTTTCGTTGGATTACTTGTCAAAAGTGATAAATACTTGAAGAAGCCATTTTGTTAAATGGCGGCTTTGGGTAGTGTGTGTGTAAACTTAGGAAAGTCGGTGTTTTCATATTCGATTGAAATTAAAAAGGAGTAGAATAGACCGAAAATCCAATCGAAAACGACATAAATTTAGATTTTAGGATGGGCATATGTATATGTTTAAATAAGGAAAGTTACCTTTAGGTTGGTTTATAATTATATTGTTGCTGTGTTGTTATTTAATATCCACTAAAAGTGTATGTGTATATTTCGTTCTGTCATCGTATCTGAATGGTGTTAATTGTGTTATTAGCTTCCTCACTCTCTCTATAGATGGCGTACGAGTCTCCAGCCCATCAGCTGGTTCAACACGATCGGAACAAGTGTTACCTACTTTGTCATCCTCTCCGCGTCACCCTTAAACTCCCAGAGGACAACGGACTCAAAATGGGGGTCGAAAAGTAGGAATGGTTGGGATGAAGAGGAAAACAGATATCAAGTGTAGACCATGACCAAACAGCATGGTCAGAAGAAGGTTTTAAAAACCAATTAAAGAATGGTTTTTGTTACCGTAACAAATTCCGCCCATACCTAGAGGAGCGAAAACTGGCTTTCAGAAATGAGAGCGAAGTAACAAGGAATAGAAAAAAGGTTTAACAACACGAAAATGGAATACATACAATACTGTACAACATAACTAACTAACTCGATCACTCCAGGTGATAGTTAAGCACATCACAAAGCTTGAAAACTCTCAGTACCTCTTAGCGCAGCTCATCCGCTACGCGACTATGTACCTTTCTCGTCTACGAGAACGTAAGTCCCTACAAACGTACAAACGTAGGCCTACAAACTTAGGCGCTAATTTCGCCGTATAATAATTCACTGCTTCTGATAGGGTAAAGTTTCGTCGCCAACCAATTCGTTCGGGAGGAATTGAACGTCTCTCCTACGAAGGTAGGAGAAAGAAGAAGAAGGGGGAAAACATTCCCTGAATTCTTGGTTGCCGACTCTAACTTTTTCCCTATCTCATCCCTAAGCTTCCTAAACTGTTCCCTAGTATCGTCCGTATTATCGTATTATTATGGTTAAGGAATTATCTCGTCACCATTCCTCGACCAAAATTTGCGAAATACGGCGACACACCTAACACCTCATGCTGGGACGTGCGTATACTACACGCAACCTTCGCCCTATGATTTTCTGATACATACGGCCTAAGTGTCGTCATAATAATCTGGTTTATCCACTCCGCCGGATTGGCCTGCGGGTGGTAATGCGCTGTAAAATTTGTTGTCGAACCATAACTATCACATAGAGATTTTGATTCCCTACTTTTGAACTGCGGACCGTTTTCACAAATAACGAATTTAGGGACATCGAATAACAAAAAGACATTGTCTTCCAACTCTTTGCAAACAGATTTTGCAGTTGCAAACCTCAAGGGAAACAATAGAGGGAATTTCGTGAAATAATCCACGGCGGTTAAAATATAAACGAAACCTCTACTCTATTTTGGAAGTGGACCAACTTAGTCCACGCAAATCATCTCCCAAGGATTGGTAACCTCTTTCCTCTCCGTCATCAACCCAGCCGGTTTTTCATTAATAGGTTTCACGCTTTGACAGATCTTACAATTTTTAACATATTTAGTGATATCTGACTTCATTTGTGGCCAGTAATATATATCTCCAATCCTAGTAAAAGCTTTCTTTACCAACATATGCCCTGCTAACGGATGGTCATGATTTTCAACTAAAATCTTTTTCCTATCATTCTTGGGTACTACTAACTTCCACTCACTATTAGTGTTATGCGCGACTATATGATTCGTTTTTACAAATTTATACAATTTTTTCGCCAAGCTGGGAAAGACAGTGGCTTCTTTTCTACTTCTCCTATTATTTTCCCTATCCATGGATCGTTTGTGGGTTCCGAAATCCGGGATAAAACCGGTACACTTCTAGAGAGCATATCTGGCACCACATGATCCTTACCTTTGCGGTGAACAATGTCGAACTCCAACTGCTGCAAATGTACAGCCCATCGAGCCAGCCTACCGGCTGGGTCCTTCAACTTGCTCAACCATATCAAAGAGTGATGATCGGTAAAAACCTTAAATCTCACCCCCTCTAGATATGGCCGCAACTTTTCTATTGCCCACAGAACAGCTAAGCACTCTTATTCTGTCTTCGAATAGTTCCTCTCATTCCTATTAAGTGATCTGCTCAAATAGCAAACCACCTTCTCTCCCTCCTCAAAGTCCTGTGTCAAGACAGCCCCAATCCAGAAATCAGAAGTATCTGTCTGAACGACAAATGGCTTCGAAAAATCCGGACACGTCAGGATGGGTGCAGCAACGAGACACTCTTTAGCTTTTCTAAAGCTTTCCTTACATTCCCTATTCCAATCAAAGTTCTTATATTTTAAAAAGGTCAGATAACGGCTTCACCAAACTAGCAAGGTTTGGGATAAATCTCCTGTACCAGGATACCGTTCCGATAAAACTCCTAACCTGCTTAACATTCTTTGGCGATGGAATTCCTAACATACTCTCTATCTTTTCTGGGTCCATGTGTAAACCGTTTCTGTCCACAACATAGCCCGAAAATTGTAAAGATGGCCTAACAAAATTACATTTTTCCCTACCTACTTTTAATCCTGCTTTAATTAATCTCTTAAAAATTTTATTCAAAATTTCCATATGCTTCTCAAAAGTGTCAGTCACGATGATGATATCATCGAGATAGACGAACACGTATGGTTCTAACCCAGGACCTAAAACAGTGTCTATAAATCTTTCCCAAGTTGCAGGTGCATTATGCAACCCGAACGGCATCCTAAAAAACTGAAATAATCCCCTACCTGGAACTGTGGAAGCAGTATACTTTCTTGAATCTTTCTCAACTGGAATCTGCCAATATGCAGATTTTATATCCAGTGAGCTCAAAAACCTAGCATTATTTAATTTATCTAAGATGACCGTAATATACGGAAAGGGATATGCATCCCTATCCGTAACCTCATTCAATTTCCTATAATCTAAACAAAACCTATACGTGCCATCTTTCTTTTTAATCATGACAATGGGAGAAGCCCATGGACTGTCAGATTTTGCTATTACCCCCTCTTCAAGCATCTCTTCTAACTCTTTATCTATGAAAGTCTGAAACACAGGAGACACCGGATAATACCGTTGCTTTATTCCGTCCTAAGTTTGTGCTCCACCATCTTTGTGCACCCTAAGCCTTCTGGCATCTCTCTAAAAACATCTTCCAAACACCTATCTAACTCTTTCTTCTGTGTCTCGTTCAATTCCGTTAAGTGATCCGCCATGGACATCGAAGCCAACGAACTTTAGTTCGAAAATGTCCATTTCCCCGATTTCAAATCCGGGACCACACCCGAAAGAGCCCAAAAATCTGCTCCTAAGATCAGTTTGTGGGGAAGGCGTGGAATTAAGAGACATTCTACAAGAATTGTTTTTTCTTTAACCCCAATTGGAAGTGCAGCTACTCCTTCCACTCCAATACCTCCAGCATCCGCTAAAATTACTCTGCCTAAGTTTGTTTTCCCTAAATTTATTCCTAAATCCTTTAAAATTTCCCATCCGTCCCTACCTATTAATGTGCGTGAAGCACCTGAATCTAAAGTCCTGACATATTTATACCATAAATTTCAATGCCAAGATACAGCCGTTGATCCCTAGCATTTTCTTCTAGCGTGAAATCCAAATTAATGTATGCCGACTGGTTACCAGTAGGCAACCTGTCAGAATTCAACGGAACTCTCGTCCTACTGACCCGAAAGTTCGTCTCGCGTTTCTCGAATATTGTTGGCAGTTATTTCTATTAACTCCAACCCTACCACAACCATAACAACGCCTAACAGCGGAACACCTATTGCCTTCTCCATTGCAATTATAACACCTAACTACGTGCCCTGCACTATTTGTTAAGAATGGGTTCGAAGTTTGTTGCTGTCAAACAATTTGGTTGTTTTCAGTAACAACCGAAACTGTTGGATTCTGTCCCTGTCGAACACTTTGGTTGTTCTCCGTAACAACCGAAACTGTTGAAAAATCTACACTAGGTGCGGCTCTAGCAAAGTCCTACTTCTATTATTTGGAGGGGGAACGTATGACTCGACGTTCGCTCTCACCGCTTCCAAATCTCGACCTAACTCTACTAAATCAGAAATGCAATTTGGTCTAGCCAAAGCAAGTTGCGTTTGGTAGAAAGGTGTCAAGTTCCGTTGGATCATTGACAGCTTCCTCCATTCTGATATTTGTTCGGAAAGCCTGCCGAACAAATTCTGCATCGTAGCCAAATAGAGGCCAATTGAATCGTCTCTCCATTGTGTGCGATGCCTAATCTCTTCTAATAACGAATCGTCGTAATTCGGTGGCAAGAACTCCAGTTCCAATTCCCTGACGAGTTCTAGATACGAATTAATAGAAAGCCAAACTGACCTAGACCATATCAACGGTTTTCCTACAATTTACTCTAACGCGGACCTAAAAAGTTGGGCTTCCGTAACACCACGGGATTGGCGCATTTCCTCAACCCTCTCTGCGAATGCGTTCACGAAGGCACCACAGCGCTCACCAGTGAACTTAACATCCCACTTTTAAACTTGTTCTAATTTTTGCGTACTACCTGCTCTACAATTGGGTTTTCTAACTTACCACTTTCCCTAATGCCACCAGTTCTACCATCTGCCACCACTAAGCCCGTCGATGTACTGCCAGAAGTTCTCATCGACCTTGTTTGAGATTCAGCTGAACGCTGATTTTCAACCTCCAAATTTTTTTTGTGTTCATTTTTCTGTTCCTCCTCACTTCCATTGACATCATCATCATCTTCATGAAGACATTATTATCTAAAGCAGAGCCTGCTTGCTCTTTTCTTGAAACTCATTCTCTGGTATATACCTATTTAGCCTACGTAACCCCCACTCTACTTTCGTCAGAATCTTCAAATACTCCTTTGAAGTTTCCGACTTCGGAGGATTTTCTAAAAGTTTCCCTAACACTCCTAACTTTTTCTCAACCGCCATTTGATCCTGTTCAAAATTGAACGGATAAACGGGAGCTAAAAAAGAGAAATCAAAACTAATTGAAATTAAAAAAAAATATTGCATCACGATGGCAACCCTATCCAGATTCCCAAAATGTTTTCTTTAAGAAAGAAATTAATCTCCTCAAATTTATAAGCAAATTTTACTTCCGTCCGTACAAAATTTCAACTAAAAAAAAACATTCAGAACACCTTTTAATTCTTCTAAAAAAAACTTTTGACTCGATGTCCAAAATCGAATTGACCAATAGTAATTATTCATTTAACTCGAGAGTTATGAAATGGATTCTCAGAAAAAGTGCTCTTTGTCAAAGTTCACTTAATGTTCTTTTAAAATTCGCGAAATAATATTGCAACAAATTGGCCCCAAGTTGTCGAAACCGTAGAAATGGTCTTACTTTGAAAATGGGTCACGAGTCTTACAATATTACAGGGATAAAACAAAAAGAAATCAAGGGCCAACCGAATACTATTTTTTTTCAATCAACACTTATCAAACGAAATAACTAAACACTCTACTTATTTTTTCGTATATCTAACTTTTCCTTCCTACCTCTTTCCTCACTTATTCGCCCCGTTCTGGCGACTCCAAATTAACAACTCCTTTTTTTCTCTAACTCCTTCTCCGAAACACTTTCAGAATAAATTCTCCGAAATTTCCAAGATTTCGAAATTCTAATTTAAAATTTATTTCCAACTTTTTGTATCTTTCTTTAAATTTCTCAAACTTTTTAAAACCTCTATCGGCTTAACTGGCCAGCCAAGAAGTGGTTGGTCATGCGAAGTTCATTCGTCTTCCTTGGCCGCTCTCTCACTCCCACACACACATTCACACTCTGAAACAAAAGCTTTCGTTTAACTCGGCTGCGGTACCACTCCGACGTTGAGTTCCATCGAAACTCTCTATCACTCACACATTCAATGGATTCCCCAAGTTGTTGGCGTTCTCCCCAAACTTGACGAATCCTCGGCCGTATTCATATATGTTCACAATAGTCATTTTATAGAAAAGTAAATGAACTACAAAAAGTTGAAAATATTATTCTGAGCATTATCTCAGCTAGTCTACTCAATTTAATTTTCTGAACATGCTTCGAAGAAGGAGCCTACAATTTAGTATCAAATTTCTAAACATTTTTGAGGAAAACGAAGGAGGAAGGCAAATACTGAAAGTGAACTACCTATCTACTGTTCAGTGCTTGTGCAGATTTGGGGAATAGCGATCTTTTCTACGGTCGATGTTAGATTAAGATTAATGTCGTTTTCGTTTGGATGTTTGGAGTACTCATTTTGCACTCCTTTTTCACTCCTACTACTCCAAAAGCCTTCGATTGGCTGTTCCGAGTAATGTTTTCGGAATGTTCTTCTGTTCCCAATTTCATAAAGGAGTAGAAAAGGAACACACAATTTTTTCGTTGGATTACTTGTCAAAAGTGATAAATACTTGAAGAAGCCATTTTGTTAAATGGCGGCTTTGGGTAGTGTGTGTGTAAACTTAGGAAAGTCGGTGTTTTCATATTCGATTGAAATTAAAAAGGAGTAGAATAGACCGAAAATCCAATTGAAAACGACATAAATTTAGATTTTAGGATGGGCATATGTATATGTTTAAATAAGGAAAGTTACCTTTAGGTTGGTTTATAATTATATTGTTGCTGTGTTGTTATTTAATATCCACTAAAAGTGTATGTGTATATTTCGTTCTGTCATCGTATCTGAATGGTGTTAATTGTATTATGAGCTTCCTCACTCTCTCTATAGATGGCGTGCGAGTCTCCAGCCCATCAGCTGGTTCAACACGATCGGAACAAGTGTTACCTACTTTGTCATCCTCTCCGCGTCACCCTTAAACTCCCAGAGGACAACGGACTCAAAATGGGGGTCGAAAAGTAGGAATGGTTGGGATGAAGGGGAAAACAGATATCAAGGGTTAGACCATGACCAAACAGCATGGTCAGAAGAAGGTTTTAAGAACCAATTAAAGAATGGTTTTTGGCTTTCAGAAATGAGAGCGAAGTAACAAGGAATAGAAAAAAGGTTTAACAACACGAAAATGGAATACATACAATACTGTACAACATAACTAACTAACTCGATCACTCCAGGTGATAGTTAAGCACATCACAAAGCTTGAAAACTCTCAGTACCTCTTAGCGCAGCTCATCCGCTACGCGACTATGTACCTTTCTCGTCTACGAGAACGTAAGTCCCTACAAACGTACAAACGTAGGCCTACAAACTTAGGCGCTAATTTCGCCGTATAATAATTCACTGCTTCTGATAGGGTAAAGTTTCGTCGCCAACCAATTCGTTCGGGAGGAATTGAACGTCTCTCCTACGAAAGTAGGAGAAAGAAGAAGAAGAGGGAAAACATTCCCTGAATTCTTGGTTGCCGACTCTAACTTTTTTCCTATCTCATCCCTAAGCTTCCTAAACTGTTCCCTAGTATCGTCCGTATTATCGTATTATTATGGTTAAGGAATTATCTCGTCACCATTCCTCGACCAAAATTTGCGAAATACGGCGACACACCTAACACCTCATGCTGGGACCTGCGTATACTACACGCAAAATTCGCCCTATGATTTTCTGATACATACGGCCTCAGTGTCGTCATAATAATCTGTTTTATCCACTCCGCCGGATTGGCCTGCGGGTGGTAATGCGCTGTAAAATTTGTTGTCGAACCATAACTATCACATAGAGATTTTAATTCCCTACTTTTGAACTGCGGACCGTTTTCACAAATAACGAATTTAGGGACATCGAATAACAAAAAGACATTGTCTTCCAACTCTTTGCAAACAGATTTTGCAGTTGCAAACCTCAAGGGAAACAATAGAGGGAATTTCGTGAAATAATCCACGGCGGTTAAAATATAAATGAAACCTCTACTCTATTTTGGAAGTGGACCAACTTAGTCCACGCAAATCATCTCCCAAGGATTGGTAACCTCTTTCCTCTCCGTCATCAACCCAGCCGGTTTTTCATTAATAGGTGTCACGCTTTGACAGATCTTACAATTTTTAACATATTTAGTGATATCTGACTTCATTTGTGGCCAGTAATATATATCTCCAATCCTAGTAAAAGCTTTCTTTACCAACATATGCCCTGCTAACGGATGGTCATGATTTTCAACTAAAATCTTTTTCCTATCATTCTTGGGTACTACCCAAGCAACACAATTGTCTCTTCAATATATCTTGAAAAGTTATTTTCTGAGAGCTTTCAACTCTTCAAACAATCTTAAAGAGGTCATTAACACCCAAAAGGGCCTAAAGGGGAGGAGCTTATTGTATGGGACGAAGAGTTCTTCATAAAGTGTTTGTAAGAGCTCATAAAGATCTATTTTTTGATTGATCTTTAAAGAGTTGCGGAAATGGTTTTGAAGATGTTTTTTTTCTTGTGAATAGTGTAAACTTAGAGGGAGAAAAAGTATAAAGAATTAATTTCTTTCTCTTTTACACAAATAAAATTTAAATACAATTTAAATGAAATGGCACTAACTTACAAAAGACATGACGTTTTATTTATTTTCATTTCAACTAGATCTATAATTCATTTTATAAGGGACGTTAAACGCGTTTTATCAGTTTAATGATCGGGTGTTTTGAAATGCCAGAAATAATTTACTTCGAAATCGCATATTCTACCCCACTTAAAATAAACGCGCCTTGGAATAGAAACGTGTTTATAAGTTAAATATCGAGAAAAATAATGCAATAATAATAAAATTCTATTGACGATAAAAAAGAAAAGTCTTTTAAATTCTCTCCCAAAACCCAAAGGGTTACTATACAATTCACAACGATGATAAATTAATGGTTAAATGGTGAAATAATTTTTTTGTGTATGCATCGAAAAATATTCTTACCTAAAGGGTGACTCGTTTTCTGAATTCTAACAAGTTTTTTTTTTTAGGGGATTTTTATATTATTATCATGCAACAAAACTTAACACATTGAGCGATTTACATTTTAGGGCCAGTTTTACAGTCGACACTTACCGGAATAAGTAGCACTGAAGTTTTTCATATTAGTACATTACGCTAAGTTTCACAGCCTAAGTCGAACTTACCAACATCACCAACATCGAAGACTTATGTGAGTCAAATTATGAGTGATTTTTTTTTATATAAGGCGGTGTGTGAATGGGAATAAAATTGCTGTAAGTTGTAATGAGTTTAATCTGTACATGGAAACGTCAAAATTAATTTTGATAAAATATTCACACACGGCATAAATATAAGTAAAATATGCAAAAATTACTTAAAATATACAAAAGAGACTTTCCTATAGGAAAATACGTCAACACAAAAGCGTCAATTTCATTTGTCTTCATTCCTTATCTATGTGTCAAGCGAGTGCTTCCAAACTCTAGATGTGTCAAAATCATTTGTCTCAAACATCTGTTTAGTTTAGTTTAGTTAAAAAAACTTCTGAAAATCCGGAAATGTTCACATTATGAACAAGAATTATGCCCCATTTACACTTATGCTCGGTAAACACCCAAAAGAATGAATTTTTTTTGTCAGTCGTGTAAATCCAGCATCACACATAAAAATATTCGCTTTGCC